>JAFJYI010000155.1:1200000-1794822 GCA_019022655.1 Acacia acuminata | reverse complement strand
TATAAAAACGAACTCACAAGGCTAGTATTTTGAATGAACAATGAGAAATCCGAGCCTTTCATTGTGTCCTTAAGACAATTTTGCTCCCTCAATACGAATCTTTTTGAAGGTTGTCCGCAATTTTCTCCCAGGATAGAGTGGATTGTTCGTCTCCCGAAAGATGGCTGTGCATGCTGCCCAAGCAAATCCAACGAATCGCTTTAACGCATTTAATGTCTCGTGCGAGACGAAGAGAGTGTGTGTGCGAAAAAAAAAACATAAACTAATCTATGACTAGAGCGCCTATTTATAGACTAAAAAATACGATCGGATGGACTCGTATTCGTTGCCGGTGCTTGTGCAAAACACGCACCGAAACGATCGTAACGAGTCAGTCGACCCGCCTATTGCCTATTGCCGTGGAAGTGCGTTGTCGTTTAACGGACACACCGACGGAGCGAACGATCCGAACGGATTGCGAAACGCACTGTGGTTCAAAACTTCGGAGAGGCACAACGGAATTATTTAAACGTCGGAAATTCAAAAAAATTATTTAATAAAAATTATTTTTAATCCAAAAAAAAAATAATTTAATAAAAAATTAATTATTTATTTCACATGCGCGGACCGGACGGATCCACCTCTGGCCGACGGCGCGCGCGTGCGTGGACGTGGTAGACCAAGGGTCACCTAAGTCCTAACCCTCCACAAAAGTGGGTTGGCCCAAGGGCCCAATTAGTAGGAGCCAAGTTGGGGCTTATATACCCTCCAACTTCTCTCTCCAACTAAGAATGTGGACTATTCTCTCACACACACATTCCTTCTTACTTTTCCTCTCCTTTTTGTAATACCTGATTTTTAATTTACCTAAAATCCTAGTATTTTGGAATATGTTACCATATTAAATTGGCTAACATATGTGACATAGAGTCACACAAAAATAATGGTTATTTTAAATTCAAATAAGCCATGGAAAAGCTATAAAAACACTTAATTAAATTAAGTGCCAATTAGCAAATAATAGGCAAATAAGCTTTGCACTAATTGAGATTAGTGACATAATTCTTCAATTTAATTATGGGCAAATTAAAGTCATCATTTTTTGAAATAAAAGAGGGTTGATTATTTTGAAATATATAAGGGCCAAAAATGAAGAATTAAGCTTGAAAAATAAAGCACAAATGACCATGATTATCTAACCAACAAATCCTATGTTGACACATGTAATAATGGGACAATTAAGCTTTTGTTTAGGATGATAATTAGATTAATAAATTTGCCCAAAGTCACATTTCAGCTGAATATGTGTGGGGGATTATGAACCAAGTATTCAAGATGATAATTTATTTGAGTTGAAAAGTCAAATAAACACACTAACCAATGAAAAATCAAGGAAATAAAGCCTAAATCCTCTTGAAAACTTATTAGCCAAAAGGAGAATTAAAGACATAAGATTATCAAGTATGCAAAACAATCCAAAGGCCTAAAGGTGAGGTGGATGTCGACCAACACTTTAATAGCTAGGATTTGGAGTTGAAATTTTGTCTAATGCATGTGAAGGGATGTTATTGTGTTTTTTTTTTAAAAAAAATTTAAAAACAAATTAAATGGTGGCTGAATAAGGGGCATGTCGGCAAGGTTATGGAGGGATTGGATTGATTTTAATAAAGTGCTTTTCATCCAATGGTGTAAAGGAAAGAAGAGAACTTGGAACACCTTGTGGTTTACCATTTTAGCCTTGAAATTTTCTCTATAAATAGCAAGGTTCCTCCCTCATTTCTTCACACCAAAAATCACAATCACCTCTGATCCTTTGATTAAGAGAGTGAGAGTGAGAGTTTTCTTGGAGCAAGAAGGAAGAAGGAGTTGAAGTTGAAGGTAATGTTCTTGGTCTCTAGCTTTTTGTTTTTAGTAAATAGTAGTTTAATCTAGGAAATTGTTAGAAAATTCCCTTTCATGTTTGGAAGTCTCCATTACTTTTAAAACACAAAATGGAGTGGAAAACATGTTAGGGAATAATTTTAGAATTAATAGATCATTGTGGTAAAAGTTTGGAAAACTACCTGTAAATCCCTGTTCGTAGCAAATATTAAGGCTATTATTTTATGTAGAAAATGAAGTCATTAAATCACGAAATTTTTCATGAATAAATTAAACATGTAGGGCTTTTTAAATATGTACAATATGAATAATTTTGAGTTCTACACAAGGAGTAACATATTTTTGAAGTTAAGCCATTTTTCTGGGATTAAATCTGGGCAGCGTTGAGAAAATATTAAATTGGGAATTATTCTTGGTGTTCTAGGTTCTGGGAATATTCTTCCTTGAAAATAGACATGTCAAGGGTCATGAGGAATTTTACGGAACCTCAAAATTATTTTTTTAAAATTAATTATGATTTTGCAAAGATAGTGAAAAATCTGGCCAAAAAGCTGAAGTAGCGTTTTTCATAAAAATGTAAGGGTAAAATTGTAATAACAAATCCACCGAGGGTAGAAAGGTAAATTAAACCTTTAGGATATTATTCTAAGTAATAAGATATTTATCAAATATCATATGATAATCCGACAATAATGTATAGGATATCCGGAAGTCCTAATCGGGTTCAAAGGTCGGGCGTTTTGACAATGACACGGTGAAAGGTACGTTCGCGTACTGTAACTTTAACTCTGATGTGTCTTGTATGCATGTATGTGATAGAATGATTCATGAAGTGATGGACAAGACTAGGTCTTGGGCCGTGACACGCTATGACTAAGTTTATGGGGCTTAGATCACTACATATACATTCACTTTATATACGGGTTATAGTTTTGATAATGCCGTTGAGTTTTCCTAGCACCGAGGACACGATAGGTCATCGTGGCACGGTGAGTGCGTGCATAACTATACATGTGAATTGTATAGATAACTTTACATGTGATGTGTACTCAGTTGATATATTAATCTTACATCTTTGTGTGCTTATGTGTTGATTAATGTCAAATGTCATGAACATATGTCATACATATACCGTTATACTTTTCATATGAGGTTAATCATACCGAGGTCCGATGGGTATTGGACCTCGATTTGACTAAAGTTCGTGAAAGGAACCGGGAATGAGAAGACACCTAAGTAGATAGAGCCGTGAAGAGACACCGATGGACGGAGCCGAAGAGGCACCCCAAAAGCAAATGCCGAAAGAAGTTTAATAGAGCCTACTGGCGTCGACATGAATCTAATAAGGTTATTTCAAACCATTTGGTGTCTAGAAGGGGTTCGTCTATGTGGTTCGCCGAGTCGCCGTGAATTCGAGGAGACTTCCACTAGACACCAACACAGCCAAATTTTTTGATTAATTGAGTTAGGTTCATTGCCCCAAGTCTACCTAAGGCTTGGTTTAAGATTGTATAGTTACTATTGAAGAGTTGTAATTATACAAGTCCCGAAATATTGTATCACATGAATATTCCTTCGGGATTATTTTTAATATAACCAAGATATGTCGGGGCATCAAAATATGTCCGGGCATTTTTATCGCTTACTCATCGTCCAAACGTTAGCGCATGCTCTCCGTTTCCGCATTACTCGAGTGGTAGCACCTCAAACTCGTTAAGTTTTCTAAAACTAAGTGTCAATCGACACATTTTGAAGTATGAAATTTGGGGTGTTACATTTTCCATCCTTCTTCTTATTCATAACCCATGGGATTTTCTTCTAAAATTACAACAAGATATGGCATATGCTTCGGTTATCCAAATAAGCATGCAAAAATAATTCATTGGTGTTGTAAAAATATTGTATAACTGTGACATTGATTTTCGATCTATGTTTAGTTAATTACTTATTTACTTTATTGATGGTGCGTCACAAATTTATATATGATATCGTACAATAAACATTCTTGGATACTTGTTAAAAAAAAAAAAAAAAAGAATTCATATATAGATTGCACTATGTCATTGTGTTCTATCGAGAAGAAAATATAGAATTATATTATTTAAAAAATAAAAGTATGATAAAATTCATTCGATCAGCTCGCCTCAAGCCTCCCTGATGAGGCTAGAGAAGTGGATTCAATCCCGCCTTAGGTATGTGTTCACTGTGTTGTATTCCCCTCTCGTTTACAATAAAAGTATCATTATATCAATTTTCTATACGAATTAAAAATATGTTGGTATGAGAATGAAAGTTAATAAATTATGCCGTTTGAATTAATGTGTAAATTAATTTATATGAAATATAAATAAAATTAATGTCTGAATGAAAGGTAAATTAGTTATTATCACTCCTCTCATTGCAAGCTCGCATTTTGAACCAAACAAAGAATGGATCATTAAAAATTGTCCTCCTCTTTCTTTCGGTGATACTAAATAAGGTGATTCCCGCCCCCTCATAGGTAAATTTACAACCACATTTGTATTTTGATGATTAACAATCGCAAAATGACAAATGTGATAAAAAAATTTGACCTAATGAATATAAGCAACTTGATGTATGTTTTATCCTTCATAAACTTTGAACCACTAACAAATATTTGATTTCTTATTTGAACAGAAGCAACCTGTAGAAAAAATAAAATTACAAATTCTAAACCAATTTTATTCAAAATAACAATAATTATATCTTTTTTCAATAAAAAAAAAAAAAACTTTTTCTTAAAAAAAAGCAAATGCAAACCGGGTTTTCAAGATCATGCCTCACAGCTGAGCACAAGAATCAAAACAAGGAGAACAATAAGATTACAGATCATTTCATGCCTATAAATTATCTGACTTAGTTGAATGATAGAAGCATAATTTAAAAATAGTATCTGATATTATTCAAACTAAATTTTTCAATTTGCAGGTGCAATATAAGTAAGATAATTTAACAAAAGGGTTATCTTCACGTAAATCAAACTTTCGTGGACCGATGTCCAAAAAAAAAAAAAATACACACACGTATACACGTACATACATTACATTACTAGAAGACTCCATCAACGGAATAAGAAAATAAATCTTCTATGGATAGAAGAATTTTTCGTTGACCGAGACTTATTCTGGTTGTAACAGTACATAACTTATAAGACCAACGAACACATAAGGAAATATACACTACTAAAACCCTAAAAAAATGTCAGTTTTTTTAAAAAGGGAACTAAAAAATAAATGCAGTCACATTTTTGTAATTATGAGTGAGAATTTTGACATATTAGACATCATTTTTAAAATTGGGACACCAAAATTAGCCTTTCAGCGTCTCAATTAAAAACTGGGATGCCTTAAAGCGTCCCTTATACCTCCTCTGTGTGCTCCCTCTCATTTCATTCCCTCCCTTTAGTCTCCAACGTCCGCATGCTCCAGAATCTCCAGCATCCGCAAACCACCAATAATGGCCACAGCCTCCCTCTCCATCCCTCACAGCAGTGGTGTCTTTAGGTTGCAGAGCTGACAGCATCTCTAGGTTGCAATCTACATATCTTTGTATGTGTATATGCACGTGCGTATATATATGTGTAGATATATACACACACATATATATGTATATATATATATATATATATATATATAACGAAGCCATTATTTCAATTAAATAACGTGTATAAAAGAAAATTTTAGGTTGAAGAGATATGTGGTAGGAACTATTGATTCGCTTTTACTTATGTCATTTTAAATTTATATAAGAATATTTTTTTAAAAATTAAGTAAAATTAACTAATTTAATTTCTTTATTTAATTTCTACAAAATCGATTAAATATTTCCTATAATTAAAATGAGAGGGACTAATATTTTATATGTGAATTTATAAGTTTGCATACACATTTTGCGTTGTTGTGCAAGAAGTGAGGAAGAGAGGGGCCCACTCCCAACCAACCAAGTTTTTCGCATTTGCATGTGCTGCGTGAATACTGAACTCACAAGGATTGAGTTTTCAATGATGAGTAATGATTGATGCAAACGCGCTTATGATTGCATCCTTTTGTACGGCTGTGGGGCATCTGAATCACTCTCATTGGGTACTGCCTTCAGCACAAAAAACTTAGCCACGTCCTCACCACAAGACACGTGTTAACTTTGTCCGGCCACCATCTTTCACTTTTCACTTTAGTCGTTCAATTATTCATTAATTATGTTATTTTATCCTTCGTCCTAATTATAAGATTTATTTGATTTTTTAGATAGACAAGGAAGTTAATTAAATTACTTTGGAGATTTGTGCTTATATTTTTTTCTTCAAACTAATTAGTTTGACTAATAAACTAATATGTAATTTAATGATACACAACATATGAAATAATTAAGTAATTTATTTAGTTTCACTGATCTCTATAAAAAAAAGTCAACTGTCCTTATAATTAGAACCGGTAATAATATATCTACACAATTTAACTTCAAATTTTAATTCAAGTAAATATTTTCAAACTTTATAATCACGTGGTCATACAGTGTTTTCCAAATAACTTCGCCTCTATTTTTTTCCTTCATACAAAACAACTTCGTCTTTGTACGTACGTAAGTTGGATAATTTGTCAATTTTCTTAGATGGGAAAGGAGAATCCGAGAATCAGAATATTCAAATTAAAAAAAAGAATGATCTCCCCGATTAAAAGGAAAAGGGTGAAAGTGGTATTAATGAGGATATTTTTTAAAAATAATTTTACTCCTCTCTTATGCTTTTTGCCTTGGCGATCACTGATTAGGCAATCTGATGTGATTTTCATTTCTTTTTTCTTTTCTTTTTTTGTTGCCATATATTGTGATTTTCATTTCTTAACAAATGTGTATTATTCAATACTATCAGCACTTTAAATTTGGACATTCTTTAAATCCGCGAATCCCTCTCAGTATAATTTATTGATAAGGTTTACATCCACAGTAGTCCACACGATACGCATTCCACATTAGTTCTAAATAAAAAATTAAGAGTAAAATACTCGAACTACCCTCATGTTTTGCATTAATTACAGAGATATCTACTCTATTTAAAAAACATACATCTAAATCCAAATCGTTAACTTTATTAAAAACACGGTAAAAAGATTCTAAAATTATATTTTTTTAATTAAAATTTTTCTATTAATTTACACTTAAAACTAATTTTGAAATCTTACTTTACAGTTTATAAATATCACAAACCTTTGAAAATCTCAGTAAGTTTTGAAAATTCAAGTAAGTTATAAAATTAAAGGACTTATAGCGAACAAACTCAATTCTCATCCTCGTGAAGCAAAAAACATCGAAATTAAAAAACCATGAAAGCTAATTAATCTTAATCTCTTGCAGTTCAAAATTACTAATCAAAGAAGAAAGAAATGCTCACAAAGGACAAAGAAGGATTGGTTAACCATTGTTAACGTGGAATAAGAAGCAATTATATTATTAAGAAAATAAATCTTTTTGACTTAGTTATAACTCAATCCTATCCACCCAAGACTTATTTCAATCCAATTCTTGAAATTTTAAATCGATTAAAACTAATCAATCCCTATTTCTTTTTTCATTTAATAAATTCATCCTTATCATACTTAACTCACCTTGACTCAACAATCTGTAAATCACCCATGCTTCCTCCCCTATTTGCTTGAGATGTGATGGAATGGTGTGGCCAAGTTCTAAATGAAAAAATTAAGAGTAAAATACTTCAACCACCCTCATTATTTATCCTTAATTACATAGACATCTACTCTATTTAAAAAACATACATTGAAGTCCAAACCGTTAACTTTATTAAAACTATTTTAAAAAAGATTCTAAAATTATAATTTTTTCAATTAAAAAATATGAAGTTATAAATTTAAATGACTTATAGAATCTCTCAAATCGATATAGTTTTTTATATTTTATGACAAATATATGTGTTTGATATATATTTTTAGTCATTTAATAAACTAAAAATAAATAAATTTCAATAAATACGATGAAAAATTAAAATTAAAAATTTTAGGGCAGTTGCACTAAGGTCCCGAGTTAGGAAAAACACAACTAAAAAGTCTATTGAAATCTCTAATTTGCAGGCAAATCATGTGGAACTTTTGAATAATATAATCGAAACATCAAAAAACCTAAATACTCTTAGTATCAACTGCCTCACTTGTCAATGTTCGCTTATGGACTTGTCGATGGTCATTTTCATTGATAAGTCCATGGGCATTGACTCATCATCCTCTTCCTCACCTTCCATTGATGTTGAACTGTTGATGCTACAATATTCCCGTTTTGCCCTTAACTCATCAAAATCTTTAACTTCCTCCATCGTAATGACGATGTATCATGATCATAGGTATAATGCTGGGTGAAATCATCCCTAAGAAATTGGCTTGGAAGAACGTTACTTGAAGTGCCCTTACCAGATAAATGCCCATAATAGCAAAATTGGGCGTTAAAAATCCCCATACTCAATTGGGCCATTTATGAGTCGTGGCCCATGATATCAAGACAGGGTCTATGAAAATCCATATAATGAATTTGAATAATCTCATAATCATTTTCTCCTCCTCCTCTGAAAATTATTTCACTACTCTTATATCAAAAAATGAATGGTTTAAATGTAATATCTTATAAAATATTATTATAATATTACTAAAATATAAATAAATAAATTTAACTATTAAAATTTGATTTGGACGGTTCATACCTATAGCGTAAATGAATTTAATTTATAAAGTATAATAATGATTTTATAGCATATTGCATCTCAACCATTTTTTTTTTAAAATCTATAGATGGAGAAGGGATTATTAAAAATATAAGGAGAAAGAAGATTGTGGGAGGATCCAAATTTAGATCGTACATGTTGGTTACTCTATCTAGTGGAATGGGATTTGTTGTTGTTATTTTCAATTATTTCTTTCATAAAACTAGAGAACAACTTCATCCTTATAAAGTTAGGTTATTGTATTGTCTGCATTTTGTCTATAATAATTTTTGTCAAAAAAAATAATCATATAAAAAAGGGGAGTCGGCCATTGATAGGTCCATTGACTAGTAGTTGGTCAAACAAATGTATTTTATTTTAATAATCTTAAATTCAATATTTGTGAATCAATCAAGATGATTAATGAATAAGCAGGCTAGTTCTAATGAAATATCTAGACTAGTAAGAATAATTGTTTCTCCAGTTGTTTTGTTTAGTGCAATGCCATAGTAAGATTAACCATGTGTGCATTATGAAGTTGTGCGGAGGCCTACGGACGTGAATTAAATATTAAGGGGGAAAAAAGAAGAAGCAGCAAAGGTAATATTTCATAAAGCACCATATAAATAAACAAGGAAAATTTTAAGTAAATAGTAAGTTTTGTAACCTGCAAAATTTAAATGATAATTAAAAAAAAATTACAAGAGTAGATAGTGAACAACGAAGTGATAATCAGGATTCCGAGACACGAAAGTACGAACATGACAGGTGAGCCAAGCAGCATCATGCCAGAGTCTAAAGAAATAATCATCAGAGTCAGTGAAAGCGGATGGCGGAATGTGGAGGGAGAGTGTTAGATCTAAGAGAGTTTTTGCAAGAAACAACATGACAGAGTGAAAGTGAATTGAGGATTAATGAATCTTCAACAATAATATCACTCTTTCTTAATATCAGCTGTGTCAACAATGACCAGCGAGTGATGCTGCTGGGAAGTCTTATAAATATTGTATCATTAATACTATTGTTACTACCACCACAACAATATTCCATGATTAACTCCTCATCCTCTTCTCCTTCTGTAGCTTCCATTGATGTTTGATGATGATGATCATTAATCATTTCTCTTGTCAATGGCCGCACCACATGCCTTTCTCCTCCTCTATCACCACTCTTCCTCACCTTCATTCTAACTACTACAACCCCATCAAGCCTAAAATAATAAGGATCATAATCACAATCATAGCCATAATGTTGCCTGAAATCATGCCCGCCCACACTTAATTGGACCCTCTAACAATCTAACTTACCTAACAAATGGAAGTAAACATCTCAATTCTGTTTTCTCTGCCAATGGCATTTCCACATGTTTGAATCCAACACCACATATGATGTCGCCACATACCAACACCTTCATCCTCACTTTATTTAGTGACAACTTGCGAAGATCCAAATAATTGTACACCATTGCTAACCCCTAACCTTTTTTAAATATTCAACCACGATTTATGTTTTCAAAAAAAAAAAAAAAAAAAAAAAAAAAACTTCAGTAGAAATGAAATGATCAAAAGCCATAAAATCAAATCACAATCCACAAAAGAGCAACAATTGAAAGGGTTACAACAAATTGAATAAAAAATTATCTATTATTATTATTATTAAAAGATGAAATATCTTTGCTATGGGTATCGATAGGCATGAGTAGTGGTAATAGAAAGGGCAGTCCTCCTAAATCCCAGCCCCCAGCGAGAGAGCATAGGGGGAAAAATAAAAACATAGATATAATAATTCTTCAAATTAAAAAAATAGGGTGAAAGAAAGAACAAGCACTTTGCTTTTTGAATTACATGCATACACATATAGTATCTAGTTTTCAGATCTCATATGTTTAAGTTTCATTAGATCTGCTAGTGAAAGTAGATAACCATAAGATCGGTTCAAAAAAAAAAAAAAAAAAAAAAAAATCAAAATAAGAAAATCCAGCAAGAATTTTGCGGAATTTTTTCTTAAAAAATACTAAAAAATCAGATAAAAAATGCTTGCAAAACCATAAAAGTAGAAGGAAAAATAGAGAGAAATATGTATGTATTAACCTGAATGTGAAGAGGAGATGGTCCACAGAGATTTCACAGAAATGTCAGTTTTTGGAATCTGTAAACTTCCACCGATCCGATACGAAAAAAAGTTACAGTTAAATTATGAACTATTTTAAATTATGGAGTAGACGTTTGAGAGGATATATTCTCAAGATTCAAAACAAATATATACATTGAAAGTCTAGTTAGCTTGCGCGCAATTAAAATCTATTGAAATCTCATTTTTTTTATTAAAAAAAAAATGTCTAGTTAGTTTGGGCCAGTGAAAGGCCAACACGTGAACTTAAACTTAATTTTAGCCTGCTGGGTTATAGTGCATGAAGACTAATAATATGTGTAAGAGTGATCAAAAAATTGCAGACTAATAATATAAGTCTTTCATAACATCTTTTAAAATAAGTCTACAACTTAAGTCTTGAAACTTAAAAACCATCATATGTCTTAACAAATATACATACTTGAAATACAATAACATACATAAAATAATGTTTATTTGATATAAACTTATATTTTAAATAAATTAAAATAATTTTCTAAGCGAGGTAGGACCCCTTTCCAGTTATTAGTCTGGCCCAAAATTTTTTCGATCTGGGCAATTTTTTTTAGGCGGGCAACCGGGCACCATGCTTACCCCTACTAATAGTCACTAATGCAAAATTTTCTCTCATACCAATAAGCTGTTGGTTGAAATGAGGAGCTGTATCACTCTCATAAAGATGAAAACACAAGTTGGAATCCCGGTAAGTGCATTCGTTGGGAGAGCAAAAACTCTTTATGCTTCAAGTCTCAAAAATGATTATTTTTTCAAGTCTCAAAACGGATTATTTTTTACAAAAGAAAAAAGAAAAAAGAAAAAGAATTTCTTCTACCATTAACAAAGTTATCACCAAAGTCTATGTGCCTTGACCTCTTACAGTACTGAAAAGAGTGAAGTCGGTAAACTTTGGAGATAGTAGGAGAAATGGTAAGCCGTAATACAAGATGAGGTTATTTGAGTTAAAAATATGAATTTGTAAGTTGACATGTGATTTGTTTTCTTGACACTTCTTTTTTTTTTTTTTTTTTTCCATAAATTTAGGGGTTTTTCGATGATTTATTCCCCATTGACAAGTCAGAGATAAGTCATGGTGATGCCAATAATATGTCAAAGTGTCTCGATTGACAAGTCAATAGGCCACTAATGACAACTCAAGGTGCAACATTTTACAAGGTAGGGTATAACAAGTCATGATACTATCAATAACAAATCAGGACACGTCAATGGACAAGTCAATGTGTCTCAATGACAAGTGAAGGTAAACTCATCTTATTACATTTCAAATAAATCGCCCACAACTCCCTTGAGATTTTATATGATTTTGATGATTTCATGGGATCTGATAGTAATAATTTATCTTTCTTGGGACCTCAACATAATTCCCGCTTAGTAAATCAATGTCTATTTTTATAAATAATATAAATTAGTTATATAGCTTAGAGCCGGGAGTAATTGGAAATTTCATGATTCAAATTGAGCACAGCTTTTGCGTTGTGGAAAAATTACATATTTTAAGATAAATTGGTAACTTTCAATATGAAATTAATGTATCTCACTCAAAAATTCCTCACTCGAAATTACTATCTTCACTTTCTTTTTTCTTTTTCTTTTGAAATTTGAGGTGAAAATTCATGATCTACCTGCCCTTCTCTTACAGAAAACATAAAATGTTTAATATTTTCTATGTCTTTAATATTTTCTATTTTATTAGGATCAATAGAAATCTTTTCATTACAATACCATCTAACAAATCCGGTCTCAAAACATAACCACTATCCTGAGAGATAATAAAGCCAATATATACCTAGCGCCTTTTCAACTTCCTTTTGTGTATCAATACTCTCTTGGATCTCTCTTAAACAAACATCCACTTCCTCTGCATTGATCGTTTTCTTTAATTGCTCGAGCTCCTAACTCCATGGGCCGTATAAGCTTATATCGGAACATCTTTAGCATAGTCTTTTGTTGTAGAAAACTTCATTTATGTAGATTTATGCTTATAACTCGGCGCATGATGGTCTCCCCCAAAGCACAAGTTGCTACCTAAAATCATTTCTTTGCTTTCATGTTTAGTTCCGTTTTTACATTTTCATTTTTCAGTTTCTAATGTACAGTGAAGGTGATATCACAAGAACAGCTGATCTTGTGGATCCTACAAGTGGAAGACTCTCCCAATTATTCAGAAAAGTAAGCAACCTCATAATAAGGCCAACAACCACTCAGGAAACAGTATCTGAAGAACCTTTAATCTTAACCACGCTGCTTAAGGTAGCCATTCCTTTATTTCAGGAGTTTTTCTTTTATCCTTATCATTTGTTGTGTACCTGTTCAATTCTGTTGTTTAATATGCACTAGCCCGGAAGAATGACAAAATTTTTCCTGTCATGTCCACAAAATAATATCTTTTCAATTCAACGATTACATGTCAAAGTATTCATCTAAGAAGTTCTTTTTTTCTTTTTTCTTTTTTTCTTTTTTTGGTTCTAATGACTAATTTTGATTCTGTTAAGCCAGAGAGAGAGAAAGAGAAAGAGATATAGTCTGAAAAGCTTGTCTATTCATGTACATAGTATAGGGTATTTATACACAAGAGAGGGAATAAGAGAGTTAATGAGAGTTAATGACTCATTATGTAGATTGATTCCCTCATTACTATAATCCATGATTGTCTCTATAATATCTTTCCTAATATAATATATTTCCTAACCTATAATATATTTCCTAACATCCCCCTCAAGTTGGAGCATAGATATTAATCAAGCCCAACTTGTTACAAAGATATTCAACCTGAGTCCCACTTAAAGCTTTCATTAGAAGGTCACCCAATTGGTCACTAGATCGCACATGCCCGGTGGAAACAAAGTTCTCCTTGATCTTATCGCGTACAAAGTGACAATCAATCTCAATGTGTTTCATACGTTCATGAAACACGGAGTTGGAGGCTATGTGTAGAGCAGCTTTATTATCACACCACAACTTCGCGGGTAACGACGTGGCAAGACCAACCTCCTTCATTAACGGTGAAGCCACACAATCTCTTGTGTAGATTGAGACATGGATCTATACTCGCTTCGCACTCGACTTAGAAACCACATCTTGCTTCTTACTCTTCCACCATACTAAATTTCCACCAACAAACACACAATATCCCGGGTGGATCTTCTCGTAGCCTTTGACCCTGCATGATCTCGCATCACGAAACATTCAATCTTGTTGTGGCCATGATTCGTATAGAGAATACCACGACCTGGTGAGCCCTTCAAATGTTATGATTTTATTGACTTGTTAAAAAAGTGAATTTATTGAGTTGTTATGATTTTTTTTTTTTTTTTTTTTTTTTTTGAAGAAAAGAGGACAACACCTCCAAATTTAACTGGTAGCCCTTACTTACGGTTAGGGAGTACCGTGCTTCCATCAAATATTACTACAAACAAATGCAAACAAGACACGAAGACTTTCTTACACTTAAACTCCTAATGCCAAGACATCACAACACAAAAAGAAGAATACAATAGTAGAAGTCTTACAGATACAAAACTAGAATACATTAAAAATAGAATGCATAAAAAGAGAGAGAAAGATAACCATCTTAACTAAGCTTTATAGAACTTGTTTTTTAATCAATTCCTAATTCAACATTTTATATCAAGGAAATAAAAGGGAAAATATCCCATGATCTTGTCACTTTATGCCATATGAAAGCTCCTTAATGAGTGAGGTCGTGAGTTTAATCCCTCCTATAGGTCCAAACTGTCAAAATTTTCCCCTCAAAATCAAAATAACATAAAATTAAGACCTATCTAACTTATCTTGATTCATCCTTTGAAAAATTTGATCGTCGACCTTAAATTTTTCGGTGACTATGATTATACCTAAAGTGTCAAAGGACATTTCTAGCAAGGAATGTTTGTAATCACTCACCTTAATTCAATATACAGAGTCATGTCTGAGAGAACCCGAGGGGGGTGGGGTTCAACTCTTACCTAGGATTACCTAAATTGTTTTGTCATTCATGTCTTCATCTTCAAAGGATGTGCCAATTTCCAAGTCACTGCAAAAAATAGATAGCTCTGAGTTTGAGAGTTGACATTTATATTAATTCAAATATGATAAATGTAATCACATGATGATTTGTGCAGTAACTTGGGTAGACTTTTGAATAATGTATCTAAGAATAAAAAGTGTACTCCTTTTCAAAAAAAGTACTTGAATAAAATTAACTTATTGGCTTGGAAGGGAGTTCTAAAAGAACAACTAAATGAAAGCATTTGAAGTAAATCATTGAACAATTAAATAGGGACAAATTTTCTAGAAATAAAAGAAAGGCATACTTCAAGAGGTTGAGAGTAAATAAAAGTACTAAAAATAAGAAAAAAGAGACTAAGAAGTTTATTTTACATTTTTAGTCAAATGAATCTGTCACTCTATACATAAGGGAGAAATAATTTCCGTGGATTAATTCAGCAAATCATACAATTAAATATTGAGGAACATTTTACGTGGATGCATGTAAAAGCAAAATGTAATAATACTACATCTGGTTCCTTTTATAAACAACATTCTTTCATTTTTTTGCCATATTTTATAAGCAACATTCTGTCACTTAGGTTTGGTACTATATACAAGCAACAATTTGTGTCTATCTAAAAATCTAGTGCATTCTTTTTTTTCAATTTTACCCCCAATCTTTCTCTCTCATTTTCCTCCACTCATTCTCTCTCATTCACCATCTTTACAAATAAGGGAATATTTGAAAAAAAAAAAAAACTTACATCTCCGACACACTTATTATTTTTAACTAATATTAAACAACAATTTAATTTGAGTAACCTTAATAGCTGTTGCTTAAAAAAATGTACCAAAAGGGAGTACTAAACTAATAATTTGAATAAGGGATCATATCACTGCTACCTTGTATCATTCGTGCCTTCATCCTTCATGTCTTCGTCTTCAAAGGATGTGCCAATTTCAAAGTCACTGCAAAAAATAGACAGCTCTGAGTTTGAGAATTGACATTTGGATTAATTCAAATATGATAGACATTTGGATTAATTCAAATATGATAAATGTAATCACATGATGATTTGTGCAGTAACTTAGATAAACTTTGAATGATGTATCTGAGAATAATATGTATCATCCCTTTTCAAATAACGTACTCGAATAAAAGTTAACTATTGGCTTGGAAGTGAGTGTTCTGAAAGAACAATTAAATGAAAGCATTTGAAGTAAATAATTGAACAATTAAATAGGAAGAAATTTTCCAGAAATAAGAGAAAGGCATGCTTCAAGAGGTTGAGAGTAAAGAAAAGTACTAAAAATAAGAAAAAGAGACTAAGAAGATTATCTCACATTTTCACTCAAATGAATCTGTTTACACTCTACACATAAGGGATAAATAATTTCCATGGATTAATTCAAAAAATCATATGATTAAATACTGAGGAACATGTTACGTGGAAGCATGTAATAAGAAAAATGTAATAATACTCCATCTAGTTCCTTTTATAAACAAATGTAATTTAATCAAATGTAATAAGAAAAATGTAGAACAATTACATTTGTTTATAAAAGGAACTAGATGGAGTATTATTACATTTTTCTTATTACATGCTTCCACGTAACATGTTCCTCAGTATTTAATCATATGATTTTTTGAATTAATCCATGGAAATTATTTATCCCTTATGTGTAGAGTGTAAACAGATTCATTTGAGTGAAAATGTGAGATAATCTTCTTAGTCTCTTTTTCTTATTTTTAGTACTTTTCTTTACTCTCAACCTCTTGAAGCATGCCTTTCTCTTATTTCTGGAAAATTTCTTCCTATTTAATTGTTCAATTATTTACTTCAAATGCTTTCATTTAATTGTTCTTTCAGAACACTAACTTCCAAGCCAATAGTTAACTTTTATTCGAGTACGTTATTTGAAAAGGGATGATACATATTATTCTCAGATACATCATTCAAAGTTTATCTAAGTTACTGCACAAATCATCATGTGATTACATTTATCATATTTGAATTAATCCAAATGTCAATTCTCAAACTCAGAGCTGTCTATTTTTTGCAGTGACTTTGAAATTGGCACATCCTTTGAAGACGAAGACATGAAGGATGAAGGCACGAATGATACAAGGTAGCAGTGATATGATCCCTTATTCAAATTATTAGTTTAATACTCCCCTTTTGGTACATTTTTTTAAGCAACAGCTATTAAGGTTACTCAAATTAAATTGTTGTTTAATATTAGTTAAAAATAATAAGTGTGTCGGAGATGTAAGTTTTTTTTTTCAAATATTCCCTTATTTGTAAAGATGGTGAATGAGAGAGAATGAGTGGAGGAAAATGAGAGAGAAAGATTGGGGGTAAAATTGAAAAAAAAAATGCACTAGATTTTTAGATAGACACAAATTGTTGCTTGTATATAGTACCAAACCTAAGTGACAGAATGTTGCTTATAAAATATGGCAAAAAAAATGAAAGAATGTTGTTTATAAAAGGAACCAGATGTAGTATTATTACATTTTGCTTATTACATGCATCCACGTAAAATGTTCCTCAATATTTAATTGTATGATTTGCTGAATTAATCCACGGAAATTATTTCTCCCTTATGTATAGAGTGACAGATTCATTTGACTAAAAATGTAAAATAAACTTCTTAGTCTCTTTTTTCTTATTTTTAGTACTTTTATTTACTCTCAACCTCTTGAAGTATGCCTTTCTTTTATTTCTAGAAAATTTGTCCCTATTTAATTGTTCAATGATTTACTTCAAATGCTTTCATTTAGTTGTTCTTTTAGAACTCCCTTCCAAGCCAATAAGTTAATTTTATTCAAGTACTTTTTTTGAAAAGGGAGTACACTTTTTATTCTTAGATACATTATTCAAAAGTCTATCCAAGTTACTGCACAAATCATCATGTGATTACATTTATCATATTTGAATTAATATAAATGTCAACTCTCAAACTCAGAGCTATCTATTTTTTGCAGTGACTTGGAAATTGGCACATCCTTTGAAGATGAAGACATGAATGACAAAACAATTTAGGTAATCCTAGGTAAGAGTTGAACCCCACCCCCCTCGGGTTCTCTCAGACATGACTCTGTATATTGAATTAAGGTGAGTGATTACAAACATTCCTTGCTAGAAATGTCCTTTGACACTTTAGGTATAATCATAGTCACCGAAAAATTTAAGGTCGACGATCAAATTTTTCAAAGGATGAATCAAGATAAGTTAGATAGGTCTTAATTTTATTTTATTTTGATTTTGAGGGGAAAATTTTGACAGTTTGGACCTATAGGAGGGATTAAACTCACGACCTCACTCATTAAGGAGCTTTCATATGGCATAAAGTGACAAGATCATGGGATATTTTCCCTTTTATTTCCTTGATATAAAATGTTGAATTAGGAATTGATTAAAAAACAAGTTCTATAAAGCTTAGTTAAGATGGTTATCTTTCTCTCTCTTTTTATGCATTCTATTTTTAATGTATTCTAGTTTTGTATCTGTAAGACTTCTACTATTGTATTCTTCTTTTTTTGTGTTGTGATGTCTTGGCATTAGGAGTTTAAGTGTAAGAAAGTCTTCGTGTCTTGTTTGCATTTGTTTGTAGTAATATTTGATGGAAGCACGGTACTCCCTAACCGTAAGTAAGGGCTACCAGTTAAATTTGGAGGTGTTGTCCTCTTTTCTTCAAAAAAATTTACAGTTAAATTATGAACTTTTTTAAATTAGAAGACGCTTGAGAGGATATATTCTCAAGATTCAAAACAAATACATACATTGAAAGTCAAGTTAGCTTGCGCACAATTAAAAACTATTGAAACCTCATTTTTAAAATAATAATAAAAAAAAAGTCTAGTTAGTTTGGGCCATCGAAAGGCCCACACGTGAACTTAAACTTAATTTTAGCCTGCTGGGTTATAGTGCATGAAGACTAATAATATGTGTAAGAGTGATTAAAAAATTGCAGACTAATAATATAAGTCTTTCATAACATCTTTTAAAATAAGTCTACAACTTGAGTCTTGAAACTTAAAAACTATCATATGTCTTAACAAATATACATACTTCAAATACAATAATATATATAAAATAATGTTTATTTGATATAAAATTATATATTTAAATAAACTAAAATAATTTTTTTGGCAGTAGGACCCCTTCCCGTTATTAGTCCGGCCCGAAAGTTTTTCGATCTGGGCAATTTTTTTTAGGCAAACCGGGCACCATGCTTACCCCTACTAATAGTCACTAATCCAAAATTTTTTCTCTCATATCAATAAGCTGTTGGTTGAAATGATGAGCTGTATCACTCTCATAAAGATGAGAACACAAATTGGAATCCCGGTAAGTGCATTCGTTGGGAGAGCAAAAACTTTTTATGCTTCAAGTCTCAAAAATGATTATTTTTTAAAAAAGAAAAAAGAAAAAGAATTTCTTCTACCATTAACAAAGTTATCACCAAAGTCTATGTGCCTTGACCTCTTACAGTACTGAAAAGAGTGAAGTCGGTAAACTTTGGATATGGCAGTTGAAGGATAGATTTGAGCCAAATTCATTCAATCCTCAAGATCCATACTTTCAATCTTAGGGGCATGAGAGAGATCTAGAGGTGCAATGAGATCTTTTGAATGTGATGGAGGGATGTCCTTTAATTAAGTTTGGAAAATGCTGAAAAAGAAGCATTCTCAAATAAAATGGATCCAAATTTCCACAACCATCTATACCTAAGCTTTAGGCCTTAGATAGAGTAGGAAGGGCCATAAGATATTACAAGTGACTTAGATCAATGTTCTTTAAATTTGGAAATTGCTCGGGGAAGAACAGAGCATTGTTAGATATATTATATAGACCAACAATTTAATCTTTAATTTGGCTAATGAACCAACCTTCTTTAAACGTAGTAAACAAGGCACTTGTCTTTCATTCCAAAGTTTTTGGAGATAACTATTAAACATGATAAGATGAACAAGATTCTCTACACAAAAGAAGCTTAATGGCACATATTAAAGAGGACAATCAACCCAACACAGGAACTTTAATTCTTCAGGTAGGGAATCCAGATCTCCATAAAAATTCACTTTTGAAAGATTTTCCTTATCTCACTTGTACAATCTAAGGACTTTTAAATTATCCACCTTCTGAAAATTATTAGTTGTCAATATGGTTATTAGAGTCTCATGAATCTCGAGTCGTACTTCACCATTCGATTCAAAAACAGATGAGAAAGATACGAATAAGTTGATGTATCTTAATTATCTATGTATCTTGCAATTCCATGAGCTTTATAAGCCGAAATTGCAAGGATCGTGCGACATTGGCAATCTATGCAATTCTAGGTGAACCAGATTGCAATAGATCTGCTCTGGTCTAGCGTGACCCAACCTTAGAAAACTCTTTTTTTTGCGTCTTCTTTTTTCTGATTTTGTCCATATTTATTTAAGATTTTCCTCTTACTCCTATGATTATCTCTGATTCCCTCCAACTTATCCCAATCAAAATCATTTTTTTCTGAAGTGTTATTTACCTTTAAAATGCTAATATGTATAAATCTTTGATGTTCTCTTATGTGAAAATTACATCAATATCATCTTTAAAATTTATCATGAATCTTATGATTCACGATACGTTTTGATTCACACTTCTAAAAATAAGCTTTCTGATTCACAATTTTTATCCAGATTTGATAACCTTGGATGTCAATGTAATCCTCTTTAATCTTGCTCATTTCTAATGATAAGCATTGAACCGCCTTAGTCCCCTAGTGATCAAATTATGTGAAACTGATCAAACAACAAGTAGAAGGATTAATCATATTTCTTTTAGAAAAATCTAAATGATCAGTTTCTTTTAAATTATTAAAATTAGTATTCCAACAATTCATTTTATGTTGGAAAAAAAAAAAATTGGTCATAACAAATACAAACGCTGGAGCGCTTGGCCAAGCGAACGTACCAGCTTAATTATTACATGTACACTTATATATTTCAATAACTAATAATTCTGACTGACAACTAACGCATTTTAAATACTACTATTTAGCCAAAGTCTTTTGCACCAAATTACTCAATGCTTCCTTTATTTTTTTTTAAGTAGTTCTTGTTCTTGTGAATGGTCCAATTGGAAACTATCACTCATCCTAAAGACTAAAAAAATATCAAAAAATCTCAGTAAAGATTTCTCTATCAAAAAAGTCTCGTGTAGAATCATTTATTAAAAAGTTCTTAGGGACCTCAAGTAACATAGATGGGCTTACCAATGACTACTCTATGACTTGTAAATATAATGACATATATTTGTCAAAATAAGCTACTTTAATTAAGCTAGATTTGCTTGTCAATGGTCACTCTATGACTTATCAATATAGTCACATACACTTGTCAACGGAAGCAGCTTTAGTTAACATATATAAGCTTGTCAATAGATACTCTATAACTTGTCAATACAGTTACATACACTTGTCAATACGGTAAGTTCACATTTGGAATATATCTCACTGAGATCTTTTATGGACTTTTTTTATAGAGCATTCTTTACTGGGACTTTTTTAATATTCTTTCTGATCCTTTTGGGACCTGAGAAGGATTTGCCCATTAAAATTTGTAATGTAAAGGATAGCTTGAAGCTGAAGAGACATCAGTTAATGTGGGTTCACATTTCATGCTCATCCTTCTAATTTTGGGATGGGGACAATTTTTTTAATTTTTATTTATTTGGATTAAATTTTATGCTGCACCCTTGAATATATTTCGCATCCCGTATCTTAAATTAATTAATTTCTAGCTTTGCATTCAGAAATATTTTTCCCGTAACACCAGTATCCTAAAATATATTTCAAATAGCACCTAATATTTGAAATGTTTTTTCAACACTCAAGATCTTAAGTTTATTCATTTTTAGCACATGGAGTGTTTTTTTTTTTTAAAAAAAAAACCTTTTTATTTGAGATACTCATCTTTTAATGAGCATGGAAATTCCAATTAATGTTGAAGAGTCAAATTGTTGTTTTCCATCACCCACTCACATAATTATCCATAAAAAGGGATTGGCCATTAAGAATATATTATTTATATAAGGGTTAAATACCAATTTTGCCATGAAAGTATTGGTAAGGGGGCACTCACTTTCCTGGGCAAATTTGCTCCTAAAAAACTTTCGGGCATATTTGCTCTTTTTTGTAAACTTCTAAGGCAAAAATGATATCAAAAAAAACTTCCGTCTTTGAATGCCCCCTTAGCAATACTTCCGTAGCAAAAATGGTATTTAACCCTTTATATAATTATAACTTTCGATCATGCATTACATTTACAAATAAATTTTAGAATAACAAATATCCACTACAAAAAAGGCAAATATTGCAAAGTTTAATTGCACCAAGGGGCTAGTCCGACTCCGAGATGAGTTGGAAGAGCTTTGATTGGTTTGATGAGTTGTGGGAATTTCTTACCCGCACGACGTTATTTGTGAAAATTTTATTTAGCTCCCGTGGAAGTAATTTATTTTCAGTTAAACCCTAAAAGATTCTAAAATTTCACCACACCCCCTTAGATTAAAATGAAATTAAGTTTCGTTGATTAAAAAATAATAATCTCCTTGGTTTATTTTTTCATAAAAGCATTTACAAAATAAAAAATGGAATTCAAAAAATAAACAGAGGACATTATTGTCTTTACACCCATAATCCTTAAGTTTATTTTGACCCAAGAAGTGCAGTAAAATTTCAAACTCTTTTGAAGTTGACTAAAATAAAATTGCTTCCAAGGGCTTAGGGAAATTTTACCAATAATATTTAATGAAAGGCCAGTTTATATACTAAAAATTAAGTCATAACAATCAGGAAAAAGAGACCTATAATTACCAACATACAAGCTGAAGCAACCAATATCAAGATGTGGATGCTCGAGGTCTTGCATCTAATTGAGGTTGAATTCCTTTGCAACAACAATGAGAGTGTGGAAGTAGTGATTTGAGGAATGCTGCATTATTCCCAATCATATAATATCACTCTCTTTTAATATTATTAGAGTCAATACAAACCCGCAACTGATGTTGTTGGAAAGTTTTGTGAATATAGTATTACCACTGTTACTACCACTTATTTGTGGATTATAGTTTGGGTTTTTGCTGGTGCCCGAGTTTAAAATAACGAGTGGGATTCAACTCAGTAAATTGGGTCATTACTAGAGCTGTGGCCCGTAATAGCAATATAATCTCTAGGAGAATCCATATAACCAATTTGGATATTCTGTCTCACAATCATCTTTCTCCTTTTCCTCTCAAAATTTCTAGATGAAAAATAAAATGAATGGTTTAAATGTTCTTATAAAATATTATTATAATAAATTTAACTGTTAAAATTTGATTCGGGCAGTTCATATCTGCAATATAAACAAATTTTAATTTATAAATTATAATAATAGTTTTATAACATATTACATCTCATCCATCAATATTTTTAATCTAAAGATGGAAAAGGGATTCTGAAGGAAAAATGAGAAAGAAGATTGTGAAAGAATCCAAATCCAGATCTAACATGTCGGCAACTCTAGTGAAATAAGATTTATGATTGTTTTTTTTTCAATTACTGATTGTATCATAACACTAGAGAACAACTTAATCCTTCTGAAGTTAGGTCCTTGTTTGCATTTTTTCTATACTAATTTTCATCCCAAAGATGATCTATAGAAAAAGGGGGAGTCGGCCATTGACAGTTCATTGACTAGTAGCTAGTCAAAGAAATGTATTTTAATAGTCTTAAATTCAATATTTGTAAATTGATCGAGATGATTAAGGAGCAATGTTCCTCTAGTTGTTTTGTTTATCGCAATACCACAGCAAGATTAACAGTTTGTGCATTATAAAGTTGTGCGGAGGCCCTACACACGTGAATTAAATATTAAAAAAAGAAGCAGCAAAAGTAATATTTCATAAAGCACAATATAAATAAACAAGACAAATTTAAATTAATAATAATTTTTGTGACCCGCGAAATTTAAATGATAATTAAAAAAAATACCATTTTAAATAATCAACAACGAAGTCATAATCAGGATGAAGAGACATAGAACTACGAATACAACAGCTGAACGAACCAAAATAATGATGTCCGACTCTAAAATGATAATCATGAGGGTCAGTGAAAGCGGATGGCGGAACGTGGAGGGAGAATGTTGTATCAAAGTGAGGTTTGCAAGAAGCAGGAGAGAATGAAAGTGAAAGTGAAAGTGATTTGAGGATTGAATCTCTAACCATATCACTCTTTTTTAATGTCATTTTCCTCAACAAAGACCAAATGAGTGACGCCGCTTTGAGAACTCTTGTAAATATTATAGCGTTACTACTGTTGTTACTACCACCACAATAACCTTCTCTCGTTAACTCGCCATCCTCTTCTCCTCCTCCTTCTCTAGCTTCCATTGATGTTTAATGATGATAATCGTTAATCATTTCTCTAGTCAATGACTCCACCATATGCTTTTCTCCTCCTCTATCACCCCTTCTCCTCACCTTCATTCCAACTTTAGCACCATGAATACTACAATAATCAAAATCATAGTCATAGTCATATTCATATTGTTGCCCGAAATCATGCCCATACTCGGTTGGACCCTCTAACCATTCAACTTTCCTCACAAATGGAAGTAGGTATATCAATTCGCTATCTCGCCAATGGCATTATTTCATGTTTGAATCCAACACCGCATATGATGTCACCACATACCAACACCTTCATTCTCACTTTATGCAATGACAACTTGTCAAGATCCAAATGATTGAACACCATTACTAAACCTGACCTTGTCCCTTTCATACTTCCCCCAATGTTTATCTGCCTTGGCCCACCATTTCCTACCCATAAATCGGTAAGATTTCTCAGAACTGTTGAAGAATGGACTTGAGCCAAATTTACACAACCCCCAAGATACACACGTTCAATCTTAGGGGTATGAGAAAGATCTGGAAGTGCAATTAGATATTTTGAATCACGCAGACTGACTTCCTTTAGATTTGGAAAATGCTGAAAAAACAAAGCATTGTTAAAAAATATTGCATAACTATATTCAAACGATGAATCAGATTTCCTCCAAAAAGTACAACTACTATATTTAACTTTCAATTTAAAGGTAGTAAAGCAAATCTTTGCAATGCCAATTATTTGGTCAATGTTTGATGCCAAAAATGATACGTACTTGATTTTCATTCCAAAGCTGTCGGATATTACTATCAAGCATCGTAAGCATAATAAGATTCTCGGAGCAAAAATGTAATGGCACATGTGGAAATGGATATTCTTCCCAAGTAAAAAACTTTAGTTCTTCAGGAAGATAATCCAGATTGTCGCAAATAGTCAATTCTGAAAGCTTTCTCTTATCAGACTTGTGAACTTTAAAGAATATTAAATTATGCATCTTCCGAAAATTACTAGCCCTCCATGTAGTCCTCTTTCTTATCTTGCTTAAGTCCAAGGAGAAGCATCGAACTGCTTCTATTCCCTAGTAATACCAAATCAATGGAAACAAAATCATCATTGCCTTAAAAAAATGACCAAAAAACTGTATTGCAATCAAATACATTTGATATCTATTTAGAAAAATAAATTAATTAATTACCTCAATGCATGTGTAGTTCTTAATTAATATAACCATAAAAGAAAATATCCATTTAAAACACTCGTCATGATAAAACTTTTAATCAGAAAAGCACAAAGGTAAAGCTGAAAGAGAGGACCAGTTAAAGGACAACAAACATTAAAGTCATTTAATGGATATGAAGCTGAAACCATTTAAACCACGTTATAGCCCTTGCTTTAACATTTTATTTGTTTTCAACTTTCAAATAATTTGTACTACTAATAACGTTAACTTCTTTACTATTGTAAAAGATAAAATAATAATAGTAAATAGAATAAATCATCACCTTGTCATGGATGAAAAATTCATAAATGTCCTTGTGCCTCCATAGTCGAATAGGAGTTTCAGAACTAGAGAATAACTGTTGTCTAGCAATTTCAAGACCCATTTTCATTACAAGATTGTGCATCTCAATAGGATCAAGATGATTATCAAATGAAATGAGGGAGTTCTCTCTCAGAACACTAATTTCAATATCCACAGAAGAGCCATATATTTGTCTTATCAAGTTCATAGAAATACAAACGCCTTCCTTGACTAAGAAAGCCAAGTCAAGAAACACATTCTGTTGTTTGTCATCAAGTCCATCAAAACTCAACTTCAAAACATCAACAATGTCCTTGGGTGGAGCTTCATTTAGTGTTTCCAAAGCACTTTCCCACTCTTCTTTTCCTCTGCCATAGAGAAAGCAACCCAACACTACCAAGGCTAATGGATTTCCCTGACAATATTCCACTACTGATTTTGATAATTGCATGTAACCTTCGATGGTTCATTTTGCTTGAATGCTTTCAAACTAAAGAGATAAAAGGCATCATGGAAATCTAATCCCTAACATGATAGGTGGAAAATGCAGAAGCATTCTTAAGAACTTGTTGGTTTCTTGATGTTATAATAATCCTACTTCCATTCCCAAACCAATCGAACACCTTAGTTAATTCTTTAGCTATTACTGAATTATCCACATCATCAAGTATAAGAAGAATTTTTTTGCGCTCAAGCCTACTTTTCACATAATTGGATTTTATGTCATAGATTTTGATGCCCTCATCATTTAATATGTCTTTCAGGCAATTTTGTTGTAACTCATCGAAGCCAATTCTTGCTAATTTCTCATTGACCTTTTCAACAAAGGAGTGAGCGTCAAATTGAGCTCTTAACTCTTGAAATACAGCTTTAGCAAGAGTTGTCTTACCAAAGCACCACCCATACCGCATATTCCCACAATTCGAGCCTCACTCGGAAGTTTTTCAATGTTTTCAATATGAGAAGAAATGCCAACCAATCTTTTAAGATGAGATGATGACTTATGCTTCAACTTTCTTAAAATATCCTTGACAATATTTTCAACAAGTTTGAATTCAGGTCTAGCACAAATGTTGATCAAAAGAAAAGGCATATTTAATATAGGTGGAAAATAAATTAAAAAAAAAAAACAACAACAACAACAACAACAATAATCTTGCTAGAATAGTAAAGATCATTTAAATAAATCCCTAAAACCAACAAGAAAGGGAGTAAAGCTACCTGAGACTATTGGAATCCCATCCAGAGAGACTTGTAGATTGGATTAAAGCATTTCTCCATTTTTGCAATTTTTCTTGATTGTCTTTAAATCTTCTCTTCAATACATCAAATCCATTTCCAAAACTACCACTTTGTTTGCGTATGTTTGAAGGATCCACGTTGTAGAAAATAGGAATCACAACCCTTCCAAATTTTTTCTTGCATTCCAATATGTGAACAAGTTCATCCATACACCATGTTGAAGAAGCATAATTTTCGAGAAAATAATCACCGCTATTTTTGATTCCTCTATTGTTCTCAAAAGAACTTGTGAGATTTGTTCTCCTTTGCAGAGTTCATAATCCATAAAAGTGTGGATGCCTGCATTGTGAAGTCCTTTATAAAGATAACTTGCAAAAGAGTGCCGAGTGTCTTCTCCTCTAAAATTAAGGAACACATCATACTTTGTAGCGGGGGGAGAAGCCGTTTGACTTAAACTCACATCATCATTATAACTACAAATATAAAAAAAACGTCAAGAAATACTAGGTTATATGATCGAATCAAACAAGAAAATAAAGCGTGTGAGGTTATTGAAAGGAAGCTAGCTACCTATCATCACCAGCAACAACTTGGTTACTATTTAGCGAATGAGAGATGAATTTGATAGCTTTGTGAATTGATACTCCCAATAGGATCAATGAAGCTTCCCTGAGCATTATAAAAGCAATGGTTTTGATAGCAATTTCTAGCTTCAACCTTCAGCAACATGAAACTAAGGTTTAGATCTAAGGTAGCTAGGAACGAGATTCCAAACTATAAGAAACATGAAATTAACAAAAATATTTACAAAATTTTTCCTATGAGAAGAAAACCTTGAAAATTATGGGGAAAATGCTTGCAAGTGGAAGAGAAAAATAAAAGAACTAATGGATAGTATTAAAAATGTCACCCTAGAGCATTGCAGACTTTCCCTCTTCAAACAAGTTTTTCAGATATATCCACAAGAAAACCTTCTCTCTTCAAACATGCCATAAATCAATTTAATATGGCGAGAAAAATCTATGAATTTGCTCTCTTTTCTTTGAACTGTATTAATTGTTACTTGAGACATTAGTAGTGAGAAAATTTATATGTAATTTTCTGTATTTTTGTTTATCTCAATTTTTGTTATCTAAATAGAGCTTCCATATTAATTCGTTGGATAGAATTTTTTAAGAATAGAGCAACAATTGAAAAGGTTACAGTAAATTCAATGAAAAATTATATATATTATTAAAAGATGAAATATCTTGTGAGATAGAAGCAATTGTGAGATACTTTTCTACAGTATTGTCACTACTACAAAAAAATGGATACTACTTCTTTAAAGGACATCCTTATATTACTTTGGGTAGAAAAAAGTGTAGGTGATGACATTCTTATAATAATTTATCTAAACTTTAAGATTTTGACGTCCTAAAAATAGTTTTAGGACATCTAAAAATAATTTAGACGTCCCAAAATATATTTGGGATGCTTTAAATATCATTTTTGGTGTCCTAAAACACGTTTTGGGACGCCAAAAATCATGATGTTGAATTTTTGACACATTTTGGGTAATTTTTTGGAGCTGGGAAAATTTTTTGGCGTTCCAAAATATATTTGGGATGCCTTAAATATCATTTTTGGCATCCCGAAAAGATTCTAGGATGCCAAAAAATGATTTTTAAGCGGCCAAACTCGGCGCCAAAGAAGTAAAGGACCTAATGGACCATGAGCAAATCTGTCTCACCATTCTCTTCTTCCCCTTTCTCTCACTCGGCCGACCAACCACTCTCTTCTTCCTCTTTCTCTCACTCGCCAAAGACCCCAACTCGATCCCTCCTCATCCTCCATCCACTTTTCCAACCACAGCTCGCCGTTGCGATCCGGGTTGCAAATCTAAGATCTTCGAATTTTGTGCGTCTTGGGGTTGCAAGATCTCGGCGATCCGGTTCGAATCTAGTAGCTTTAAATCGAGCATTGCGAGATCTGGCTGGGTCACACAGAGCTTCCTTCATTTTGAATTGAACCCACACACGCCATTAGGGTGCGCTCCGAACAGTGAAGGCCTCACCGCTGAGAAACACTTGGTCGTTGCCACCAAGATCTGGTCAAGGTCACATGTAAAACCCAAAATTCTCATTTATGATAAATATCATATTTTGTTAGATTTGCCTATTTGAAATAGGTGAGTATGTAGTCTCTAAATTTTGAGATAAGTTTATCTTATGTTCTAGGCAATTTTTCCCTAGAATTGGAATAGCCAATAGGTTAATAAATCATATTTGGCATCATAAAATACCATAAATGAAATAAACACTATATTTAAATTATGATTCATATGGAGATGAAAATGTTTAGACAAATTTAGAGAAAACAATGTCCATTAAATTAACAACTAAACCTGCATTAAATTAAGAAAATTGTCCAAGGTTTCATAATTAATTAAAGAGCCTTAAATACCTATTCTCATAATTTATTAAGAGATTAAATTTTCTAACATCTTATAATTAATAAATAGCTCATGTTTAATTTATAAAAGGCCATAAAAAAATTACCAAGACACTTGAAATAATTCAGGGCAATTTTTAATAATTAATGAGCAATTAAAACTACCCTAATGAAATATTTAGATAATTATTCAGCAACTTATATTAAAATAGCCATGGATTAAGGGTGTATTAGCCAAATTAAATATCAAGAGCTAATAAAGAATTGAGATTAGCACTAAATGGATTGTTAACAATCATACACCACTTCATGGACCAATCATACAACAACAAGAGATGATTAAACATGTAATTAAGTTGTTAATCAAAATATTAATCAAGAGTTGAAAAGTCAACAATTTCAACTATGATCTAAAGGCCAAGAATTAATCCCATGAAGCTAATCCAATGACTCTAATTTAATCCAATAAAGCTTAATCCTTGTACATAAGCCAACAACCAATGGAAAAGCCCCCACATGCATTTAATTAAATGCAACAAAACTCAAAAAGATGGAGCAAGGGGGGGGGCACGGTTTTGGCTTTTGGAGAGAGGAAGAGTGTTGTGAAAAATCAAGTTGTCCACTTGCATATAGAGGATAAGGTGGTGAGAGGAAAAATCAAGGGAATTGTCAAGCCATTAGCCAATGGGGTAATTACACATAGGATAATTAGGATAATCAAGAGGATTAATTCAAGAGTTAATCAAGGGGAAATCTATACAAAATAAATTGTATCTTGAAATCTACTAATCATAAATCAAAGATACAAAGTGATTATGAACAAGCAAAATTCAAGCTTCAAGATGATGGTAACCCAAGCTATTTTCTCCACTTTTAAAAATTTGCCAATTATAGTGATTTTGGTCTCTAATTAAAGCTAAAAATTCCAAGAGTCCAAAACCAAAAAGAAAATTTGAATCCAACTTCATTAAGACACTCAAATGAATTTTCATCTAGTGGTTATCAACTCAAAAATTGAAGAGGCAACTTGAATGAGCACATGGGATAAAGCAAAAAGCAAAAATGGAAGAGGATAAGGAGAGTGGGAGGGCAGGTCGGTTTTGGGGTCTTCTAGGGCTAGGATTGAAGCTCTAAAATGACCTGGATCCAAGGGTGGAGAATGGGAAAGAAGGGGTTCCATTTAATTACCAAAGAGCCATAGAGTTTTCCTATAAATAGGGGCCCTTGGCCCTCATATTCTTCACACCAAAATCAGAGCAAGGAAATCTGATTCTAAGAGAGAAAGAGTGAGTGAGAGCCTTGGAGAAAGAAGGAGCAAGTTCTTGGTAAGTTTTCTAGTTCTAGCTTTAAGTTCTTTAAGTTTTAGCTTTTAAATTCTTAGTTAGAGGTAGCTTAGATCCTAAATATGGTAGGATAATTTTATTTAGATGTTTTTATGGTTAAAATTGCCTTTATCTTGAAAAATTGATGAAGAAGAGGTTATGGCAAAATTTCCGGAAGAAATTCATCAAAGTAACGAAGTTCGCGAAATTTCATCGGTTTCGAAATTCTGAAGTCAGCCATGAAAACGCCAGGATTTCATATTGAAATCATGATCACCAAATTCTGAGAAAATTCATGGTTAAAATATATATATAGGGCTTTTTAAAAATGTCAAGAACATGTCAAAATGATTTTTTTACAGAGAGTTAAAATTCCTCAAAGTTAGGCTACGAAATTCTGGAAAATTCTGGGCAGAGGTTCAAAACTTAAAACCTGGGAGTGATTCGTGAAATATGGGCAAAGGTGACTATTTTTACTTGAAAATAGACATCCTAAGGATTCCAAGGAATTTTACGGATCCTCGTTTCGATTTTTTTAGAATTAATTATGATTTTTCAAAGTTAGACAAAATGCTGCCCAGATTTATACCAGCGTTGTTGTACGAATTTTGAGGGAGTGAAGTGAAAAATAAAAGTTGTAAGGGCAAAATGGTCATTAGGGGCTAAAATATCTCTTAGGATATTACTTACAAATTAATAAATACGGTATTACCATTATAGGATCAACGCGATCACAGGTTCGGACGTCAAACGTACCGACAACGCCGACGAAGGTACGGACGCGTCTTTGTAACACTAACTCGATGTTCATTGTATACCTATATGTGATGAGATGTGTTTTTGAACTGAGATTCTGTTTTCAAAAGTTATTGACTGTGCACATACAGCTTTATACGGGTTATAGTCATGATAACGCCGTTAAGTTTTCCTAGCGGCGAGGACACGACCGTACATCGTGGCACCGGTGAATAGTACGACGTAATAACATTCATATGCGGGTGGATATGGTGTGTTATTACTTGGTATATGTGAATTTTACTTGTGGTATCATGAATGTCTGTCATACATAATTGTACTTGAACATGAGGTTAACCGTTACACTGGGGTTCAATGTACTTTGAACCTCGCTCTTACCATAGCTTCGGGTTCGGAGTGAACGGGAGCGGAGACAAGGGTAAGCGACGGGCTTAGGACGGACTGGTCGGGCCCCCTTTTGAAATGTATTTTGAATTTAGAACCATTTGAACTATTGTACCGCTGTTAGTAGCAAAACATACAGTTGATGTTATCAGATACATATCTTTTTGAAATACCATTTTCACTTCCGGTGCTCTACTCTGATCATGATACCGTTGAAAAAAAAAATCGCTTCCGAAATTGGGATGTGACATTTTTGGTATCAGAGCAGACATCCTGGCACGAATTTAACTATGCTACTCTAAACAAATCGGTGTCTAGAAAGAAGTATTGTGGTTGGCAATCGGTCCCCGTGAACTCGGCGAGCCTTCCATAATTACGACCGCTCGGCCGTTGTTTGAGTAACGAAGTTAAGTTCGGGGTTTTTTCAACCAAAAGCATTTTATCCGGTATGAACCCGACTCGGTTATAACAAACCATTGGTGCCGAAGGCAAGGCTAGTCTATGTGGATCACCAATCGGTCACCCTAGCACGGTGAGGCTCCCATGATAGACACTTACCTGGCCAATCGGTTGATTAGCTAAGTTAGGCTCTAAGCCATTATCTCAAAGAAAATTTTGAAAACAAGTACTGATAAATCCTGATATTGTTGTAGTGATGGACAACGAACCCTACGTAAATTACTACGGATGCGGAGGCGCGTAGCGCATAGGACAATGCTCACCGGAAACCTTAGAGTCAAACCGAATCCCGAACCAAGTAATTCACCTCCGATGTTTATACCCGAGCCAAATTTTCCGAAACATCATCTAGACCCCGATTATATGCCTAACTATCCCGATGATGAACCAAACCGAAATACCACCTTGGACCAGTACTTACCTTTTGATCCCTTACCTATGAATGAATATTTTTAATTCTTTTCTTAATCTTTTTATCTATTTTATAAATATTTTTATTTATCTTATAAATATCTTTATTTAATATATGAATTCCCTTATTTTTCTTGTGAATGGTCAATATGATCTTGTTAACTTTATATTCTCTTTTAAATCTCTATATTTATCATATAAATAAAGGCATAGAGATTATAATGTTATTTTAGTTTGAATTATTTACCAAATTAAGAATACATAAGTAAATTTAGAACTACTAAAATTTGATATATATACCGTTCACAATTGTTGTGAAAAAATGGACGGAAATTTACTCTACAACTCTCTAAATCAAATTTTAACAATTTTAATTTTTATTTATTTTTTAAATTACATAATAATATTATTTTTATAAAATAATCTAATAATGATGAAGAGAAAGGAAAGATGATGGACAGGAAGGGTAACTGAGAGATGCCAACTGCACATGACTCAAACTTGAATAACTTTCCGGTCGTGAAAAAACCTCAACTAACTCATCACTCTGATCTTTATTATAAAGTATTAATTAATTATTTTCATAAATCAATAAAAACAGTTAAAATCAATAAAATTGTCCTAGAATTTAAAAAATTTCCAATATTATCCCTACTCATTGCAATAAATTTTAATATCATATTAATTATTACTTTCACTCACTACCCTTATTAATTATGTGCATACATGAAAAAAATAATTAATGCTCCTTAGGAACAAGTAAGTGCCATATAAAAAAGATCATATAAATTTACTAGTTGGTACCATTGTTGTCAAACTCGCGAGTTGACCCTCCGAATTTACCGTTTTTACGCTTCTAGCTTACAAAAACAAGTAAACTCGGTTAAATTCACGAAATTTATACACCGAGTTTATGTTTTTAGCTTACAAAACCGTGTTAACTTGCTCTTAAATTCGTGTTAACTTTTTTGATTTGATCATGCTTAGCGGTTTTCTATAGAAATTTTATAGAATTATCTTTATTAAATATGATAAATGATGAATGTTGATTATTTAATTGTAATTATTTAGATTTAAAATATATTTAAATCAAATTGTTGTCATTTTTATATTTTAATAATTTAATTATACATACTAGTAATACCTATTTAATATAAAAGTAAACTCTTACGAGTTCGAGTTCACGATACGAGTTTACGTCACTGTCACAAGTTTGCTTAAACTCGTGAGTTTGACAACCTTGGTTGGTACCTTATAATAAGAATGAGAGAGAGTATTATTTAAGAGCTTTACATATTGTTCGGGAGTTTCTAAGAAATAGTTAACAATAATTAAATGTAATAATTATCTAATTTTTTTTTTTTTAAAAATACCCTATAAGTGGAAAATAGTAATAATAAAAAATGATGTGAGAGAATATAATATAATAATTAATTAAAAATAAGATGAAAAGAATGTATTGACACAAACACAAAAAATTGAAAACCTGCTTTTGTACTAGCACATAAGGTGCTTCTCATTTATACACTCCTTACATGCTCATTCCTTTAATTAGAGGGGTGAGTACTTTTATATATATATATAAATTCTATTATGCTTTTTGATTTTTTTTTTTTTTTTTTTTTTTTTTTTTGCATCTAGTATTTGAAATTAATTAGTTTTCGGATATTAGTGTTACAAGACAAATATTCCTTAATGTAAGACTAGAAACTAATTAATTTAAAATTCTAAATATAAAAAAAAAAATTAGAATGCATCATATAATATTAATCTAAATAAAAATATATATATATAATAAATAAAATATGTCCATCCCTCTAATAAAAAGATGATCACTTAAGGTGCACATAGCTAATTTGCACGATATAATATATAGATTATAGAGTATTATATTGATTTATTGGTTCAGGGAATTGAGAAGAAGGTACTCCATCCTGGTTCTTATTATAAAGAAGGTTAAATAATAAATTTATTTATTTTTTTTATAAGGCATTTGTTTTTTCCCAAAGATCATTTTATTTTTCATGTATGCCCTTGATAAATAAGGATAGTAGGTGAAAGTAATAATTAATATGATATTAGAATTTAATATAATTAGTAGAGATAATATTAGAAGTTATTTAAATTCTAAATTAACTTTATTACTATAATTATTTTTATTGATTTATAAAAATTATTAATTAGTATATAATAAGAATCGAAAAGAAATAGGACGAGTGATGAGTAAACAAGGAGTGAGTTGAAATCCGGGGAAGGAGGGGTCCACTTATTGGTTAGGAATCTAGAAACCAAAACAGCACCATCTTGTCGCTTTCTGTACCTGCCCGAAGAGCAGCAGATACCTGGGCCCTACTCTTTCTCTCCCCCCCTCTCTCTCCACGGTTTCCCCGTTGACCCCTAACGAATAACGATCTTCAGAGTCCTAACTGCTACAAGTGAAAAATCTCTTAAAGTGTCAGTACTTGCGTCCCCATATGCTAAGATCCCTCTCTTCCTATCACTCTGCCACCTCATCACCATCCCTTCTTTACCCTTCAAGCTGCACAAAAGGTTTTTTTTTTAATCATCCTTTTGCTTTAAATCTAGTACTATTAACTTTGATCAGAAAAAATAGAAATCTATTACTAGTAACATAGTAGAACTGATGGATGAAAAATAGTTTGATGGTCCCGAATTCATTGAATCAAAGGCTGTCATGCGTCCCAAAATTAGTATTGTTTATGTTCGAAAATCCCCACTGACTACTAAGAGTCAACGATTCAAAACCAGATCATTACATTAAAGGGAATGTATATTATATATGACGTCTTCATTTATAGAGAGTATTAGATATTTTGTCAATTATTTTAACCTAATAACACCAAAATTCGTCGTTGCAAGTGGACGATGAAGTGTTAAATTTCCTCTTGTAAACTTATTTAAAAAAGTTTTATTAAAAAAAAAATAACATTCCATTTCCTGGTGGAGGGAGGTGATGATTGAAAATGATGCAAGAGAAAGCAGGAGGTTTTAGTAGTACATTATTTACTGGATCACCTATCCCTAACAATTTTCTTCACTAAATAAAGTCACATCAAAAATTGAAAAAAGTAACTTCTATTAAATTAATTTTATTTCTTTTGATTGGATTTATTTTACTATTTGATAGGCTTTTTCCCTCAGCCAGAAAACCAAATGGGTCCTATATAGTTTTCAGATCTCACGGACTCTATAAATTCCACTCGCTTGAGGAGTGAAAATAGATAACCACGAGGTAGTTGAAGAATTTCACTATTACAGATTTATCTATATTTAACATTTATTTTTATTTTTATTTAAATTTATTATTACAAATTTATCTATAGTTAACAATTATTTTTATCTATATTTAACGGTTTTCCACCCTTAAATATCCAAACTTCTAAGAAACATTCTATAGTTATTAAGTAACAACTGTAAAATATGCTCAAATATTATACGGTTCTTTAGTAATATTTTTCGATTCTTTGTTAATAACTGTTGAATAAATGTGTTTTTTTTTCAAAAAAGAATATATTTGCATTATATGAATATAAAAATAAATTTACCTAAATAAATGCAAAAACCAAAAATTGTGCAACTAACAAACTATTTTTTATTATTATAAAAAAAATTATAATTATGCATGTAATGCCCGACAATGTCTCAATTTAGATCGTCTAAAACATATAGAAGGATACATATACTTTTTTAAAAAAAAAAAAAAAAGATATTAAAAGTTGTACAAATTCATGCTTAAAATGATCAAAATTACTGTACTTTTTTTACTCTTAAATTTTTACTCAAATATTTTTTTAAATTATTACTCATTAGTAAAAACGAGAGCACACGCAAGAGCCATCAAGAGCAATATCAGTCCCAAAAACAAAGAGGGAAATGTAAAACCCAAAATTCTCATTTATGATAAATATCATATTTTGTGAGAGTTGCCTATTTGAAATAGGTGAGTATGTAGTCTCTAAATTTTGAGACATGTTTATTTTATTTTCTAGGCAATTTTTCCCCTAGAATTAGAATAGCCAATAAGTAAGAAATTATATTAGTCATCATAAAATATCATAAAATACCACAAATACCACATTTAAACTATGATTCATATGGAAATGAAAATACCTATTCTCATAATTTATTGAGAAATTAAATTTTCTAACACCTTATAATTAATAAATAGCTCATGTCTAATTTATAAAAGACCATAAAAAATTACCAAGACACTTGAAACAATTAAGGGCAATTTTTAATAATTAATGAGCAATTAAAACTACCCTAATGAAATATTTAGATAATTATTCAGCAAATTATATTAAAATAGCCATTGATTAAAGGTGTATTAGCCTAATTAAATGTCAAGAGCTAATAAGGGATTAAGATTAGCACTAAATGGATTGTTAACAATCATAAACCACTTCATGGACCAATCATACAAAAACAAGAGATGATTAAACATGTAATTAAGTTGTTAATTAAAATATTAAACAAGAGTTGAAAAGTCAACAATTTCAACAATGATCTAAAGGTCAAAAATTAATTCCATAAAGCTTATCTAAGGGTCCTAATTAATTCTTGCAAAGCCTAATCCATGTGACCAAGCAATCAACCAATGGAAAAGCCCCACATGCATCTAATTAAATGCAAGAAAACTCAAAAGATGGAGCAAAAGGGGGGGGGCACGGTTGTGGCTTTTGGAGAGAGGAAGAGTGTTGTGAAAAAGCAAGTTGTCCACTTGCATATAGAGGAAAAGGTGGTGAGAGGAAAAATCAAGGAAATATCCAACCATTAGCCAATGAGGTGTTTACACATAGGATAATTAGGATAATCAAGAGGATTAATTCAAGAGTTAATCAAAGGGAAATCTATACAAAATAAATTGTATCTTGAAATCTACTAATCATAAATCAAAGATACAAAGTGATTATGAACAAGCAAAATTCAAGCTACAAGATGATGGTAACCAAAGCTATTTTCTCCACTTTTAAAAGTTTGCCAATGGAGAAAGATAGTGATCTTGGTCTCTAATTAAAGCTAAAAATCCCAAGAGTTCAAAACCAAAAAGAAAATTTGAATCCAACTTCATTAAGACACTCAAATGAATTTTTATCTAGTGGTTATCAACTCAAAAATTGAAGAGGCAACTTGAATGAGCACATGGGGTAAGGTACTATTGGATAGAATGGAAGAGGATGAGGAGAGAGAGTGGGGGATCAGATTTGAGAACATGAAGGGCTAGGATTGGTGCTCTAATTTAACCTAAATCCAAGGGTTAGGAATGAAGGAGAAGGAGTTCCATTTAATTACCAAAGAGCCATAGAGTTTTCCTATAAATAGGGGCCCTTGGCCCTCATATTCTTCACACCAAAATCAGAGCAAGGCAATCTGATTCTAAGAGAGAAAGAGTGAGTGAGAGCCTTGGAGAAAGAAGGAGCAAGTTCTTGGTAAGTTTTCTAGTTCTAGCTTTAAGTTCTTTAAGTTTTAGCTTTTAAATTCTTAGTTAGAGGTAGCTTAGATCCTAAATATGGTAGGATAATTTTATTTAGATGTTTTTATGGTTAAAATTGCCTTTATCTCGAAAAATTGATGAGGAAGAGGTTATGGCAAAATTTCCGGGAGAAATTCATCAAAGTAACGAAGTTCGCGAAATTTCATCGGTTTCGAAATTCTGAAGTCAGCCATGAAAACGCCAGGATTTCATATTGAAATCACGATCAAAAAATTCTGAGAAAATTCATGGTTAAAGTAGATATATAGGGATTTTTAAATATGTCAAGAACATGTCAAAATGATTTTTGTACAGAGAGTTAAAATTCCTCAAAGTTAGGCTACGAAATTCTGGAAAAATTCTGGGCAGAGGTTCAAAACTTAAAACCTGGGAGTGATTCGTGAAATCTGGCAAAGGTGACTATTTTTACTTGAAAATAGACATCCTAAGGATTCCAAGGAATTTTACGGATCCTCGTTTCGATTTTTTTAGAATTAATTATGATTTTTCAAAGATAGATAAAATGCTGCCCAGATTTATACCAGCGTTGTTGTACGAATTTTGAGGGAATGAAGTGAAAAATAAAAGTTGTAAGGGCAAAATGGTCATTAGGGGCCAAAATATCTCTTAGGATATTACTTACAAATTTATAAATACGGTATTGCCATTATAGGATCAACGCGATCACAGTTCGGACGTCAAACGTGCCGACAAACGCCGACGAAGGTACGGACGCGTCTTTGTAACACTAACTCGATGTTCATTGTATACCTATATGTGATGAGATGTGTTTTTGAACTGAGATTCTGTTTTCAAAAGTTATTGACTGTGCACATACAGCTTTATACGGGTTATAGTCATGATAACGCCGTTAAGTTTTCCTAGCGGCGAGGACACGACCGTACATCGTGGCACCGGTGAATAGTGCGGATCGTAATAACATTCATATGCGTGTATATGGTGTGTTATTACTTGGTATATGTGAATTTTACTGTGGTATTATGAATATCTGTCATACATAATTGTACTTGAACATGAGGTTAACCGTTACAGGGGTTCAATGTACTTTGAACCTCGCTCTTACCATAGCTTCGGTTCGGAGTGAACGGAGCGGAGACAAGGGTAAGTAAAGACGAGGCTTAGGACGGACTGGTCGGGCCCCCTTTTGAAATGTATTTTGAATTTAGAACCATTTGAACTATTGTACCGCTGTTAGTAGCAAAACATACGATTGATGTTATCGAGATACATATCTTTTTGAAATACTATTTTCACTTCCGGTGCTCTACTCTGATCATGATACCGTTTAAAAAAAAAAAAATCGCTTCCGAAATTGGGATGTGACAGCTAGAGACAATGCACCCATGGCCATGTCTCTAAGCCATTCTGGGGAATATACACAAAAGTCACGGCCACAACAATCTTGTTAACATAGGTAATTAGAGAAAGAATATGAAGATAAACAATATGGAAAAGATGAAGAGATGAAGAATCTTGTATTATTCATATAAGAGCAACATACTCATACAACATAACCCACTTGGGTTTAACCATGATCATCCCCTACTTGAGGGTGATTAACAACAAACCCTAACTCTAAGGATCTAGGAGGGACTTCCCTCTCTAGAGAGAGGGACCCAAGTTATCCTCTCTCTAACATAGTGAGAGCTCCACACTCTATACACATGGTGAGGGCTCCATACCCAACACACTTATCTCAATAGTCAAGACCTTCTATTTATAGACTAGGCCTAACTACCTAACTCTAATCAATTATTCCCTTATATTATAACACGCCCCCTCAAGTTGAATACTACTTAACAAAGTGCTCAACTTGAACAACACAAAAATAAGGGGATAAGGTGAATTACATTGCCTAGTTCTCAATCAACAAAAATAATACTGTACAACAATTTCTTCAATACACTCTTCTCCATATCTAATTTGCTGATTCACTTTAACAGCTTAAATCTGTAAGCTTCAGCAATTATAAGCTTCTCTTGTACTTCCTTTAACTTTTTCACAAGATCACACTTGCTGTTACAATGAACACAAAATGTTAATCCAACAGCCAATGTAAAGGTTTAAACCAATTATTAATCTAGAAAGCAAAAGCCACCACACCACATGATACATGGAATCCAGGAAATGTCATTGGTGCCAAGAGCAGGAACACGTCCCCAGTTCTTAATACCAGATTCAAGAGCTAAATGCTTGTGCTCCATAATCCATATCAATTTCTTCAAGGGTCTCAATGTGCTCACTCACGAAGCTTACAGGAATGGCCAACAGACTCTTCACACCTTTCAGGCCAAGTTGAACAAGAACTTCATCTGTGTAAGGTTTTAGCCACTGTACAGGACCCACTTGGCTCTGATAAGCAAGAGTATGCTCATTATTGATTCCTCTAGCTTTCAACTTCTGCATGATCAAAAATCTGACAGCAACATTCACTTCACCACATTCAGAGTACATATCAATTAATGAGTTTAGACTTGCAAGCATCGACATCCGCTAGTTTAGAAACAGCAGGGGCCAAATTCAAGAGGCTCACTTAGTCGGGCTCGAACCCCTCCATTTGCATACTTCGGAATATTTCTAGAGTTTGACAAAGGTATGAGCTCTGTGATAAGCCTGCTATCATTGCATTCCAAGATGTAATATCCTTCTTTGGCATTTTATCAAATACCTTTCTTGCACTCTCCAAGTGACCCAATTTACAGTACATATCTGCTATAATACATTTTTATTGCTTCCTGGAATTGATTGGACTTAGAATAAGCTTTGATGATTGAATTCCACAGAATCACAGTTGGGTTTGCTACAGAATCAAATATTGTTCGAGCCAAACCACAATCATGAAATAGAGCATAGGCTTTGATGAGATGGGCAATAATGGAATGATAGTTTTGGAGGCCCTTTTGCAGACTCTTGGTGGTGGATGAAGGTGTTAACAGCAATTCAAAGATCTTGGATCCCGATGTTGGCGATAAAACGATCTGACCCATTGTGTGGTATTTGAATCGGAGAAGACGAATATAACACCCATTGTGTCTTGCCTTTGCTCAAACTTCATCGATCGGATTTGGCAGAAACTCAATGGATCTTGCTCAACCCTGTTCGACCGGATCTTGCAAAAGCACTTTGGATCTTGGATACTCGGACCCTTCTCGAAATCCCGTCGAACTAACAAACTTGACCCAAATCACTGAAGGCAGGCGTCTATCTCTCCCCTCTTTTGGAGGTGTCGCGCCGAACGTGAGTCTTTTTTTCTTCTTCGCCGGCGTCGATCTCTCCCCTCTTCAGAGGTGCCGCGCCGATCGTGAGTCTTTTTCCCTCTTCATCGGCGTCGATCTCTCCCCTCTTCAGAGGTGTCGCGCCTCCCTAGTCTTGCGTCGTTATGGGCATTTCTTCTTCCTTTTCTTGGAGATCCGATGAAGCTTTGGATCCGTTTTCTTGGGGATCCGATGACCGGTTGGGTACCGGATCTTGAAGTCTCAGCTGGGTTGTTGGGCTGGATCTTGATTTTGGGCCTCTTTCTTGAAACTAGACCATTGCTTTATCCTGAGGTGAAGAAACTGAGAGCTGCAAATCAAGAACTATTGGGCTAGAAACAATTTGAGTTAATGGCCCCAAACTTGAAAAATCAACATTGCTCATGATACTATGTTAACAAAGGTAATTAGAGAAAGAATATGAAGATAAACAATATGGAAAAGATGAAGAGATGAAGAATCTTGTATTATTCATATAAGAGCAACATGCTCATACAACATAACCTACTTGGGTTTAACCATGATCATCCCCTACTTGAGGGTGATTAACAACAAACCCTAACTCTAGAGATCTAAGAGGGACTTCCCTCTCTAGAGAGAGAGACCCAAGTTATCCTCTCTCTAACATAGTGAGAACTCCACACTCTACACACATGGTGAAAGCTCCACACCCAACACACTTATCTCAATAGTCAAGACCTTCTATTTATAGACTAGGCCTAACTACCTAACTCTAATCAACTATTCCCTTATATTCTAACAAATCTTGTTGGAACATCCAAACACACCCTATCCTTCAAAGTTTGAAGCCCTTCACAACACTCAGATCCTGCAAGTGACCTCAAAATCCAAACTTGAGGAATGCTCAAACCTGCACTTTCAATAATATCACTCTTCTTTAGTGACACTTGTGTCAACAATTACCAGCGAGCCACGTCGTTTGGCAATCTTGTTAGTGTATAATTCTTATCATTGTTGCTCCAACATTCCTCTTCTTCTTTGTAATATTCATCAACCACATCACCTCTTACTATTAGTGGCCAGACGCCGCCGCTTTGTGCTTTCTTTTCCACTCCCACTTCTTTCATTTTTATTTGGATCCTCTCACCAAAGAAGGAATTGAGTCGTAGTAATGATAACAGTCAAAATATTGCTTGAAATTCCTAAAGTGATCAATTGGACTGTCTGACCAATGAACTACCCTAACAAAAGGAAGTAAAAATGCTAAACTTTGTGTTCATAATATTAACTTCACGCTCTCAGTATAATCCCTGCACTCTAACATCTCTTCAAATGGCATTAACAAAAGTTTAAATTTAAAACCAGTGATAACACTGCCATCATCAGATACCAAGAGCTTCATAGTCACTTTAGTGAATGAGAATTCGTTAAAATCAAAAAATTTGTTCACAATCACTTCCCAGATTTTCTAGTCCCATTAACAGAGCCACCGCCCAAGCTTAAGTGCCCTAACCCTTTGCAGGATTCAAGAGTCAAGTTGGAAGCTTGCCGAGGACATTCGAAGAATGGATTTGAGCCAAATTTGGGGCCTCGTCGTGCGATATTTTGAGTTACTTAAATGAATCTTCTTTAAATTTGGAAATTGTTGGGGGAAAACACAGCATTGTTAAACATAATTCACCCCCAAAAGAAAGGGGGGGGGGGACTATCTTAAAAAAACTAAAACAAAGCACTTACTTGATCTTCATTCAATGGTTGTTGCAGACGACTGTTTGGCATTATAAGATGAACAAAATTCTCTGCACAAAAGCTTAATGACACATATTGAAGAGGACAATCAATCCCAATAGAGGAACCTTAATTCCTTAGGAAGAGATCCAGGTCTCCATAAATATTGACTTTTCAAGGCTTCTTCCTATCAGACTTATACAATTTAAAGAATTTTAAATTATGCATCTTTTGAAAATTACTAGATGTCATTGCAATTATTTTTTATTTTGTTTGAACTTTCTCGGCACCCTAGAGGTCAAATTTACTATGTGAAAAGTGATCAAATAACAAATAGAACGATTAAATCTATTTCTTTTAGAAAAATCTAAACGATCAATATGCTTTGGGAAAATTCCATATAAAGTCTCTTGAACTAATAAAATTCAAAATCAAGTTGGTAAATTTCACAAATCCTGAATTAGGTCATAGACCCAATTTAGAATTTCAGAGGTAAAATGACTTTACACCCCGTTTTCTTCTCTCTTCTCTCAATATATTTCCCCTCCCATTCTCTTTGACTCTATCTCTATATTTCTCCCCACAACAACATCAATGGTGTTATTTTTCTCAACCTGTACATTGATTCACATATTTTGTTTCCATGGCTTCTTATTTCTCTCATCACTTAATTTAAAAATATATAAATAATTATGCAATATATATATATACACACACTATGAAATTTTTGTTGTTCTCTGATAAAGATCATGTGCATTAAAAGAAAATGATTACAAAAGTTCAGGAATTATAAACTAAAGTACAACATAGGACATGAATTAAGAAACGTTAAAAAGCTGTGGGAACTATGGAGTCTGCAAATATATATATATATATTTTTTTCAAACGTATAGAAATTTAAGGAGAACATGATGTCCTGATGCAAACTATTTGTTGAATCTTCGTGGCTCCAGTAGGAGGGACGATCAAATTCTATTGAATTTATTCAGTCATAGACTTAAAATCTCTAATTCTATTTTTTACAAATGAAGAGCATAAAGAAGAAAAACTGTTTAATTTAAACAGCGCAATGGTGTGTTCAGGTGGGACCTAATCCTATACACGAATTCATCGTGATTTTTGTTTAGGATTTAGTTATAATACTGGATATTTCTTGTTGTAGGGGAGAGAGAATATTGTTGAGGTTGTTTGAGGATAGAGAAAGAGGAAGGAAAGAGAAATATCTAGAGAAAAAATAAGTGAGAGAGTCAATAAAGTTATTTTACTTATATTTTGAAATCTTGAATTGAGTCTATGATCTAATTAATGATTTGATGAATTTACCAATTGATTTTGAATTTCTTTAATTTAAGAGACTTTATATGGAATTTTCCTATATGCTTTTGTGCACTTTATTCAAACAAATCATTTTATCCTACAACATAAAAATAAAGTGGTCAAAACAAATACACACTATACAAGGAAATAAAATATTAAGAAAATAAAGAATATAATAAAACGGATGGAAAATGGACCGAAAGGTCAACGGAGGAGATGACATGTGCCTTAAGAATTAAAATGAATAAATGGGATTTTTTTTAGACATGTTTTTTAATGGAAAGCTTGTGATGAAAATGGATAGTATTAACCTAGCTCAAATATGTCAGCCTCAGCTTTGCGGACTTCCTCCTCTTCAAAAACAGCTTCTTCAGATATATCCACTAGAAAACCTTCTCTCTTCAAACACACCATAAATCAATTTACTATGGTGAGAAAAATCTAAAAATTGGGCTCTCTCTTTTGAATCATATTACTCCTCCGGTCCTTAATACAAGATATATTTGGAAAGTTAATCTTGATCTTAAATATAAAACAAAATTTTCATATTTGTCAATATTTTCTTAATTTACTCATTTTCATGCTCCCTTAACAATAATCAAGGAAGGATAGGAAGGAGAGAATTAAGAAAGGTAACTAAGGTGTTTAAGAATATACATGTCATATTAATTAACTTAACAAATTTTCTTGATCTAATCAAATTAGATAAGTATTTCTTATATTAAGGACCGGAGGAGTAATTGTTACTTGAGACATTTGTGGTGAGAAAATTTATACATAATTTCCCGTTTTATTACAATTTTTTATATCTAAATAGAGCTTCATGTTTATTTGTCAGTTGGAATTTTGTAAGAATAGTTTTTGTGCATCTGAAAATATAGTGTATGAAAAGAATGCAATCCTGAAGCCGAACAAAAATACAATCAGTTTTCTGGTTTGTTAACTTAAATATCCATATTAGTGCTCTGTTTTTTAACACTAGAACATATATAAATTCAATTGGTGGGAAATTAACGCATACCCAGTGGCAAACGATAGGACAAATATTTTGGGGGCTAAATGTATACTCATTAACTAATTAAAAAATATTAACAATGAAAGTTAAATTTGAAAAAAAATTGACAATAATATTACTCCCTCCAGTCTTAATTATAGCAACACTTTTGTAGTGTAATTTGTACTATAAAAGTGGTCTTATAATTAAGACTGGAGGTAGTAACAATGAAAGTTAAAATTTTTTAAAATATTGATGAACAAGAATAACTTCTCTAGAAGTAGCAACCAATCACTACTACAAAACAGGGATACGGAGTCCTATTTTTTGTAGTTTTGACGTCCTTTTTGAGGGGGCGTATATCTGGGGGCGCCGTAGGGAAAACTTAAGGAGTCCTATTTTAAAATTAGACTCATTAAGTCATGACTTAAGGAGTCTAATTTTATAACTTAGACTCCTTAAGTCATGACATTTGCGCTCTCAGATATCACCTAAGGAGTCTAATTTTACGGAATTGGACTCCTTAAGTCTCACTTTAGGAGTCTAATTTCGTAACTTAGACTCCTTAAGTCTCACTTAAGGAGTCTAATTCTAATACTTAGACTCCTTAAGTCTCACTTTAGGAGTCTAATTCTAATACTTAGACTCCTTAAGTGTTGTTTTTTTTTAAAAAAAATAATTGCTTCGTATATTCACTATCCCACAATTTCTTGCAAAAAACACCCTTACATAAACAATCACCAGAATGTGATAATTGCATACAACACCTAGCTATGTGCTAAAAGGTTAGCTCAGCTAACCTTATACAGAAACAGAATACATGCACCTTTTATATAACAAATATCCCAAGATACATAGTTCATGATGAGTTGGACATATAGGTAACAAATTAGTAACAACAAACTTGGCTAGCTAATTCAAGTGGTAACTACTACTACTTCTATGTACAACAATCACCACAAAGTGTCAAAATGTTGTTTAGCTACCTGCTACTAGCCAAGTAATATAAGGACTAACTTCATTCATCTATGTGTTGCAGAAGAACAAAGTGTCAAAATGTTGTCTAGCTACCTACTACTAATCAAGCAAACCAAACAAAGATCAGCTATGGAAATCGCAAGTGTTATATGTTTATAATACAACACATACCACAAAAGCTTGGATGTTTCATATTCTCCTCTATTGTATGCACTACGAGCCAAAGAGCGCTGTCAATCAGAGAGAGACAGTTTTCTTTCAGAACAATAACTAATTTTGACAATTTCTTAATACAAAATTAACAGACACGTGTACATTAAGCAATCTTGGATGTAACGATGAATAACACACGTTTACCTTAGCTCTTGCAGATCTATTGTTTGAAACTTCAAGAGCTTTTTCATAACATGCATCATTATCAGTAGCATCACCCAAGGAACACCTAGCAAATCATTATGCAAAAAACGCAGCTCTTCAAAATGAAAGCTGTAATGTTGCCTACAGGGAATATCAGATAAAGAAATAAAATAACTAATACTAAATATGAATCAGAATGCATAATGGCTTAGTTAGCCTTTCTCCCATGCTCACTAGTTAAAAACATCTATCAATGCCACAAGAAATCATCCGCAAGTTTGTCAATAAAGAACCATACATACCACAACCTGGGATCATTGGGTCTTTCTGAAAGACATTTTTTTATGAGTTCAACAGCAGTTGCTTTCTTCTCCAACAGGCTGTTAACCAAATCAAAGATGACATGAGACCTCATTTTCCATGAATGAAGCTTAATGAGTTAAAAGATATACTGTAGAAAATTAATTCTTATTCCTCCCAGGTGTCAACATACCGATAGCAGAATATAAGATTATCCCATAATTCTAAATCTTCAAAAACTTTAACTGCCTCCCCTATCAACCCACAGTGTACCAAAAGCTCACCATACTCCCTGAGAGTAGGATGAAAAGTATTAACAGAAAGGATCTGAATTTAATAAGCTGAAAAATGAGGAGGCACACGCCTCACAAGTTAAAAGAATAAAAAATCATATAACCAATAGCCTGACAAAGAAGTAAGAAAATTGGTCACCATTTGTTTAAATTTTTCTGGGGGGTGGGGTTTGCTTAATTATTGTTAATGTGCTACAAATTATGAGCCGAGCAAAACATCATACTTCCTTAAGGCAGGAATACAGGGCATATATACACCATAGCAAAAAGGAATTCTTTCCGTTATTGCTGGACAAGCTTCATACAGACTCTGGACCTGCAATGTAGTATGTTGTTAAGTGTCAAAGTAGTAGTATTTCATGATATAGAATTTAGGATGAGGACAATCACATGCCACAGCTGAGTGAAAGAATTTAACTTGATTAGATGGATACGGGAACATCAATTATGATCATATTGAACGTTACAATGACAGCTCTGAGGTGGCTTGCATAAGAGGATTAGTAGTTATGAGTTACAACACCTAGTACCTCTAATTAAATCTATTCATCATAAAAGAAAAGGGGCCAAATGGTGGGATATATGCTGGAAGGGAAGGAGTTCCATTAATGGCCTCAGGAAAATGTCTTGTGCTGAATATGTACGATTCAGTTACTTAAGACCAATTTTGGTCCACAATAAAAATAAAACAAGTAACTTATCAAGATTTATTTTGCAAGAAAATATAACCTTGTCATCACAGCAACAAACAGGAAAACAAACCATCAAAAAAATATTGACTGCACATTTATTGGCTAACCAAGTCTTTAACTAACTTTATCGAGCTCTATGTAATACCCTAAAAATCTCACTTATTATAAAATGTCATATTTTGACAAATAATACCTATTGAAAATAGGTAAATATACGGTCTCAAATTTTGAGATGTGTTTATTCTATCCTCTATGTAATTTTTCCTTAGGATTAGGATAACCAATGGTTTAATAAATTTTGTTAGGCATCATAAAATACCATAAAATACAATAAATACCATATTAAGCTATGGTTCATGTAGAATCAAAAAGAGCAAGAAAGTGTTATGAAAATACCTAAATAAATTTAGAGAAATCAAGGATAATTAATGATCAACTAAGTCTTCATTAAAGTAAATAAGTTGCACAAGGCTCCATAATTAATCAAATGACCTTAAACACCAATTTTTATAATTGTCAAGAGATTAAATTAATACCTAACTCATATTTAATTCATAAAAGGCCATAAAGAATTATCAAAACACTTGAAACAATTAAGGGGCAATTACCAATAATTAATGAACAATTAAAATTACACTAATAGAATATTTAGGTAATTCTTTACAACTAATGTTAAAAGTCACCAATTAAAGATGTATTAGGATAATTAAAAAGCCAAGAGCCAATAAGGGGTTAGGATTAGCATAGAATGGATTGCTAATGGTCATAAATTACCCTAAACACCAATAATGCAATAATCAAGAGGCAATTAAGCTTTTGATTAAGATGCTAATTAAATTCTAATCAAGCTTTGAAAAGTCAACAAATTGCAACTATGATCTAAAGGCCAAGATTTAACCTCATAAAGTTAATCTAAGGGCTTTAGAACCAATTTCATAAAGTGGAATCCATGTGAACCAAATATTAGCCAATGATAGATTTTCTTCTAAATATCATGAGATAAGTAAAAATACAAATTAAAAATAAAAGATGGGTGAGGGGGGACGAATTTTTGGGCTGAAAAAGGGGATCAAAAATTGTTTAAAAATTAACAAATCCCACATGCAATATGAGTCATGAGCCAACATTAATACAATGAAGACTTTGGAGGCTAATGGAAGAGGATAAGAGTCCTTTGTCATAAAGCCTCTTAAATATTGGAAGAGGATAATGAAAGAGAAAGATGAAGTGTTGTGCATGTGTGTGTGTGTAGTATGAAGAGAAAAGGAAGAGTCAAAGCATTAGCCAATAGGAAATTAGATAATTAAATAATTAGTATAATCCAAGAAACTAATTCTAGACATAAACAAATGAAAATCCATACAAACTAAATTGTATCTTGAGATCCATTAATCATAGATTAAATGTAAGAAGAGATTATGAACAAGCATAAATCAAGCTTGAGAATGAATCCAACCAAAGCCATTTCCTTAATTTTGCAAATTGATATCAAATGAGAAAAGTAGGTGATTATGGTCTCTAAATGAAGCTAAGGCCTTCAAGATTTCAAAACCAATGAGAAAATATGCATAAAACTTCATTAGGATCCTCAAATAAATTCTTTCCTAGTGATTCTAACTAGTGGTATGCAAGAAGGAAGGAATTGATAGCTTAATTATGAAGCTAAAGCACATGGCAATTTTGGAAGAGGATAGGGTGAGTCATAAAGTAATGGAAGAGGCTAGAAGGGGGTGTGTGTATGGCTAGGATTTGTGCTCCCAATTACCCTAGATCCAATGGTTCATGTTCAAGATGAAAAGGGTGAATAGTGCCATGAAGTTTTACTATAAATAGGGGCTTGGGGTCTTCATAATTCCTCACCAATTCACAAAGCAACATCTGAAATATAGAGAGAAAGTGAGAGTGAGAGCCTTGAATAAAGGAGGAGCAAAGTTCTTGGTAAGTTCCCTAGCTCTAGCTTTGAGTTCTTTAGTTTTTAGTCTTTAAATTCTTAGATAGAAGTAGCTTAGATCTTAAAATTGCTAGAGTAATTTTATTTACATGTTTTTATAGTCAAAATTAGATTTATTTCGAAAAAATGATGAGGGAGGTCATATAGCAAAATTTCTGGAAGAAAATCATCAAAGTAACGAAGTTCTGGCGAAATTTCATCGGTTTCAGAATTTCTAGAGTCAGTGATGAAAACGCCAGAATTTCATATGGAAAATATAGTCACAAAATTCTGAGAAAATTCATGGTTAAAATAGACTTATAGGGATTTTTAAATATGTCAAGATCATGTCAAAATGATTTTTGTACAGAGAGTTAAAATTCCTCAAAGTTAGGCTACGAAATTCTGGAAAAATTCTGGGCAGAGGTTCAAAACTTAAAACCTGGGAGTGATTCGTGAAGTCTGGGCAAAGGTGACTATTTTTACTTGAAAATAGACATCCTAAGGATTCCAAGGAATTTTACGGATCCTCGTTTCGATTTTTGTAGAATTAATTATGATTTTTCAAAGTTAGACAAAATGCTGCCCAGATTTATACCAGCGTTGTTGTACGAATTTTGAGGGAATAAAGTGAAAAATAGAAAGTTGTAAGGGCAAAATGGTCATTAGGGGCCAAAATATCTCTTAGGATATTACTTACGAATTAATAGATGCGATATTACCGTTATAGGATCAGCGTGATCGCCAGACGACGCCGATACCAACACCGACGACTAAGGTTACGGACGCGTCTTAAACACCGACTCGATGTTTACTCGTATACCTATATGTGATAGATATGTTCATAGACTGTGACTCTGTTTTTAAAAGAATTGTTCATACACATACAGCTTTATACGGGTTATAGTCATGATAACGCCGTTGAGTTTTCCTAGCGGAGGACACGGATGTACACCGTGGCACCGGTGAATAGTGCGGATCGTAATAACATTCATATGCGGTGGTGTTGTTATTACTTGTTTTTATATATGTGAATATAGCTGTGATGTCATGAGATAACTGTCATACATAACCGTACATGAACATGAGGTTAACTGCACGAGGTTCAATGGGTATTGAACCTCGCTCTTACCATAGCTTCGGGATCCGGAGTAAACGGGACCGAGACAAGGGTAAGCGACGAGATCTAGGAGCCGGCTGGAGATAGACCTTTTGTTTGTACTTATGATATTTGAAATTTTTGTACCCGCCATTAAGGCTGATCACATACATTACAGTGGATTTATCAGTTACTTTTTAAATACTATTTACTTCCGATGCTTTACTCTGATCAATATTTCTGAAAACGCTTCCGAAAATTGGGATGTTACACTCTAGAAGTATTATTCTACTTGTACATGCATATTGATCAAGTATATAACAATAATAGCAGGCCGTATCCAACAAATAGGGTCAACTTTATGAAGGTTCAGCAGAGTTTTACGTTAACTATTGAAAACCCAATTCAAAAATATTCAAATTCTCATAATTTCTTTGGGAGAGTAAAATATATATTCTTAAACCATTTCAGCCTTCAAGCATAGTATCAATTGAAACACAATGTTTTGAGGTACATGGTTTTGCAAGATTGAAACAAAAGATGAATGGATGAAGTGACAAAAACAGATGGACAAAGTCAATTTCGGTGTGTGGATGTATGGAAAAACAGCTTTCAAGCTTGGCCACTGAGATTATGACTTGAATGAGATCCTATGCTGATCTAAAGTGATGCTGTGGAAAATACGAAGTTTAAGATTCCATAGATACCAAATAAAACAAGAAATATTGGTAGTAGACAAAAATATATCGTCGTGTAATATTTACCATTAATTTTAAATAAAACAAAAATATAATTATATATATCTGTTATTGATTAATTTTTCACAAAGCTTTAGTTTGCACTCCTCTGTCACAATCAATATTTACCAGTTAAAGAGACCATCAGACAAGAAGGGGGACGATAATTTGTTAAAAATTAACATGTTGACTGGACTATTCATTTTTTTTTAACCATCAAGAAAAAAACCACATGATGCCAGTGAAAACTGACTATATTAACGAAATGAACCTATTAAGAAGGAAAACAGTGATAGACAGTCTTCTCATGCCCATAAAGTTAAACAGAAAAAGCAATTAATATACAAATATGTTCAATTATTTATTTATTTAAGACTGAACAGCAGTCAGTTATTATCAATGACAGCACATTAAAACATACAAAAATCACAGAGATCAGAAACCACCATCCTATTAAAAGAAAAAAAGGTGCAAGCAAGAAGTGTTTATCCTGTGTAGATTTTGTCTACTCACAGTGAAAGGTGAAAAATGCTGGGAATCAATTGCCTCGATGTAAGGAGCCATATTCCATCCTGAAACACAAGCCAGCAATTACATAATTAACTTAGCTGGTGCAAAAACAAGGTATGATCTAATACGGGCATGCAAATTAATGCTATTTACTCTGCATCTCATCGTGTCGCGAGCTCTTCTCAAGTAAAAGGCAGTAGGCCGGAACTACTGCCTGTTATACTTCTGCCATTATTCATTGAGGAGCAGTTGTTAATGTTGTTAGATTGACTAGAGTTTGTGACAAGGACCATTTGTGCTTTTGGTTCCACCTTCGCCCACAAATGACATATTAGCAGGAAAGTTCAATGAAGCACACTAATCATGCAGTTTATGATGGTTACCTGATGTATGGTACGAAAACCAAGAACCCCTGTAACTGAAAGCTGAAGCCCAGCTGCCATTTCAGCAGACTCAATGTTGCCTGATTCCACAAAGTACTATGGCTTTAACAGTAAAGTACAAAAGAATCACTGGCAGTGATTTTAGTTTCAAATTTCAATATTGAAAAATTCTCCAGGAGGTAAACATCACAAGAACCATGAAAATAAATATTTTTCCACCAAAATACTAACATGAAAACTCACAAAGTATTAACACTAAAGAAAGATTGAATATATATATTCAATATATGCCAAATGGTAATAAGGAAAATCCTAATGTAACTCACCTGCAAGAATCTACTCGTCCATACACATGTTCCAGAATTCCAGCCTCCATATGAACCATGGAGACAATTGCAGAGTTTTCTCCAGAACGTAAATTAGTATCCCAATAACTTGTAACTGCTTCTGAATTGCCAAATTGCCGTAAAGCTTCGCTCATATAGACTTGCAAAAGATCAAACAAAGAAGAAGATCGCTCATCTAAAATTCTCTGTTGAAGAAGTAAAACCCTTCCCAGCCACCAAGAAAGGCTTTTAAACCCAATCATGGGAGAGATGATTCCTCCAGATAATAAATCTTTCATCCTCATAAGCAACATTTTAGCAAAAACTATGTACCGCAAAAGAACATTTTAAGCCTCAGAAGTGCTGTTTGCATTTAGGGCAAATAACGGAAAGACTTGGGCTTGTTTCGGCACAAATGGGATGAGGAAGAAAATACCTGAAGGTGCGATGGCAACAGCGGCGACCAAGGCAACAGCGGCGACCAAGGAAAAGGCGGCGGTGTCCACGGCAATGAGCACGAGAAGGACCACGAAGGTCCGATGGTGTGAGGGAGGAGGCAAGGAGGACGGTGAGAGAGAGGACAGAGATCGGAGGAGCTACGGTGGAGAGGGGGACAACGGAGCAACGGAGTGAGGGAAGAAACAAGGCGCACCAAGGTTGAGAAGAAATCCGAGAGAGTGAGAATTGATGGATACGCGGGAGGCACGGGAATGGGCTGGTTTTGGGGTGGGGAAAAATGACCTAGGGAGTCTAATTCTAGGACTTAGACTCCAAATTGTTTTCCTAAGGAGTCCAATTCTAGGACTTAGACTCCAAATTGTTTCCCTAGGGAGTCTAATTCTGGGACTTAGACTCCAAATTATTTCCTTTTTTTCGCTGTCGCGCCCTTTTCGCTTGGTGTTGGCGCTAGGGCTGCACTTTTGGCGTTTAAGTTTTATAATTAGACTCCAAAAGTCACCTGCTAATTACAAAAATGCCACCGCGTTCTTTTTTACTTCCTTTTTTAATAATAGGACGTCAATGAGGGACGTAAAAGCCATTTTCTGTAGTAGTGAATACAAGTTATAATTGATGAGCATAACAATGCACATATTATGCAGAAGGGCAATCATTGAGAAATAATGCTTGCAAACCATTCCATTCCCTTCTCATATTACTAGCCCCATCATAACCCTGACCATGAATGTTAGAGATATCAAGATTATGCTTAGAAAATACAGCATAATTCTTTTTTAAGAGTTAATGTCATAATGTCTTTAACATGTATAAGGAACTAATATCAAATTCATTGGAAGTAACCTTAGGAATTTTAGAAGGTTGTTCCTCACATTCAAACCTTAGAGCATCATGGCAAGTCTTTTCAACTGATAAAGATGTAGAAGTTATATTACCTTCCTCTATGTGATCACTAGCTTTCCTATTGAAAAATGAATCAATTGTTTTATTCTTCATCCATTGAGCTATTCTTAGATTTTATCACTTTCTAAATAACCTATAAACAATTTAAACAATATAGTTAACTATTATCCTACTAAATAGAGATATATTAAAAAATACAACTCATTTTTTTAACCTCTTTCATATTAAAATAATTTTCACAAAATGTCTTTTACTAATGAAATACTAGATAAAAAAACCAGACTTAGTAGTTTATATAAGATTAGAAAAGAACCAGGTAAATGCAACTCTTGCTTTGTTGACGGAATAAAATCAAACCATAAGACACAGACATAAAGAGACTTCAAATAATCCACCAGAAGCATTGAGGAGCTGATGAGCACAATTTATGCCATGTTTTCCCTATATTTTATGATTGAATTATATGGTAAATATAAGCTTAACTGTAGTCAATCTAAGCAAAAAGGCATTAATTCATGATATAGGGAACTGAAGGATAGAAATCATTTACATCCTAAACATGTGCTAAGAAAGGAGCAAGTTACAAGGTTTTGGAGAAAGAACGTGTAGCAAAGCTGATACTATGCTATAACATTATGATAGCAAATCAAAGTGCAAAAAAAGGCATCATGAAAGCTATAGCAAAGTAAAGGACGCAATGCTATGCGGCATATTTTCTGACCTTTTATCTAGATGATTTCAAGAATAATAGTGAAGGTCGAGAATGACAAGTAGATTGTTGACGTAATGGAATAGAAGATGCGGAGGATCAAAACGGAAAGATATGAAGAATCCCGCAGGATCAGCAGAATCAATCTACTAAGATTGGAAAGAGAGATACGATAGATCTCGACAGATTAGGAAAGGCCCAGCTCGTTGGAACTTACGCCGCAAGAAAGTCTAATTATATAAGGGAACAACAAGCCAACCCTAAAGGAGGTCGAGTTGTAGAGAGTCCAATCAAAAATTCACATTTGGTCAGATGCGAAAGAAGAGAGAGGAATTCCCAAAGCACGAGAACTCCAGGATAAACCAGCATCCTTCCTTACAGTAAGACGGAGAGAAGAAGACGTGGACTAGTAACGTGACAGGGCTTCTTCCACGCTATTGGAACTTCGTCAAGCTTTCTGTTTTTGTCTAATCTTTTGATCATGGGTCATTCTGTTACTATCTGTTTTGTGTTTCCCTCGTCAGTCATGAACTGATTTTCCTATGGTTGAACGAGGATGATTTCTTAAGTGTTAAATGAACCCAGTTGCAAGTTCTTAATTCAATAAATTCAGTTTGCTTATCAGTGATTTAATTACTATCGATTAGTGGAAGCTAAGGGCTAGATTTGTGGCCTCGGCTTATTGGTAAGGAGTTGAGGTTAGACCTTTGAGAAACAATGATTGCTAGGCAGGCTGGTGCGAGGCTTGACCTATTATTGTAGGCTTCAGAAATGTGTCTACTGCTCATAGCCATAACACCATGTTTGTAATGCAAATCTAACTAGAAAATTGCCATAGGCATATGGAAGGAGTAAAGTTAGTATTATATGTATTGGACGTGGAAGCTTTGATAGATTATAGTGGTGGGTTAACCGAATAGCGTTGTAGTTAGTAGCTATGCTGTAGCATTGCGGAAGCTGTGCAATGTAGATGCTATAGCAATGAGTAGAGCAACTGGGGGATTGATATGCTTAAGGATGATTCCGAGTTCAGCCTAACTTCCTATTGATATCTTCTTACGACTACGATACTCTGTTTACTTTTGTTTGTTATTTAGCGTAACCACAAAAACCTCTCAACCAATCAGATTTACTTTCTGTTTCACACAACTATTATAGCATTCAAGTGTCACTTCTTGGTCTCTCAGTCTCTATGGGACGATACTCTACTTACACTTTATTACTTGTTCGACTGGTTCACTTGCCATCAAGGAAATTGACCAACATGAGCTTACTTGGATCAAGCGAAATCAAGAGACTATCAAAATCAACAGAAGTAGGCATTTCCATAGAAAAAGAAAGACAACATGAAAGGTGAAGGAGAATAGAAACAAATAGGTGGATATAAACTTACCAGAATCGGAATCAAGAATCAGAGATCGTTGGAGAGGATTAACCAGCAACAGAGTTAAATCGGAGGAGTCACAATTTGCAAAGGAGACGATGCTCTGAATAGGATGATAAGGATTAGGGTTTTTGTTGATTGGGCTTTTGTGTAGCCAAAAACTTAATTTACCAAAGAAAGTAAACTTTTGTTTATTATGCAGCTCATTTTGACGTTGTTTGAGAATGTGGATAATACACTTAGTCTTGCTTTTCAACATATTTTGTTTCTTTTTGCATATATTGTGTGAAAGTTTTAAGATAAATATTTATTACAAATTGTATTATTGTGAATTCAATATTTTAAAAATATATATATAATTTAAATTTAATAATTTTTTAAATTAGTTTAAAAAATTTTATATTAATTTTTAGATTAACAAAAAAATTTGGGGGCCAAAATTAAATTTTACAATATATTAATTTTTTTAAAAAAAATATTTTGAAAATTTTTTTTTTTTTTTTTTGGGGGGGGGGGGGGGGGGGGGGGATGGCCCCTTATCCCTTAAAAGATCTGCCATTGCGCATACCCTTTCTATTTTTCACCTTTGTCATGAAAAAATAAAGTTAAAACAATAAAGTTGCTAATTCAAATTCAACCACCATTTATCTTCATATATTTTCTAAAAGAAATGAAAACTTCAGTATAGAGGAAAAGATCAAGATTGAAAAGGTTACAGTAAATCCGATGAAAAATTATGAGTGTGTGTGTGTTTTATTAAAAGATGAAATATCTTGTGAGATAGGAGCAATTGTGAGATATAGTACTTTACTATAAATAGGAAATGGCGGTCCTCCTAAATCGCAGCCCCCAGCCAGAGAGAGAGCATATGAAAAAAAAAAGAAGGTCAAAACAGATAAAATAATGGATCTAGTAGTTCTTCATGTAAAAAAAAAAAAAAAAGATGAAAGAAAGAGCAGGCACTTTGATTTTTGAATAAAGTAAATAAATCAGCGGTTTACTTCATTAAATTGACATTCTAAATTGGAAAATCGTCATATAAATATGGGAAAAGTATAGCGAAGAGTGTATTTACATGATGTAGACACTTTTGTATAGGTTAGTGGTGGGTTAGATGATTAATATTGTGAAAAGCATTTTGTTGTAGCATTGCGAAAGCTATATAGCAAAATGCTATAGTAATACGTCACATGCAAACTAACGGAATAATACGACTATTGTCATTGAACTTTAAGGTGTTTATGAAGTCATGAATTTTGTCATTGGCAGCTATTTACTTTGCTGGGACTTTGCTAATTATGGAAATATTCTCTCTAAAATGATTTGGATAGACTTCAAATCATGAGCAGCAGTTGGGATATTGAAGCTGTGTGAAAATTTGTGTGGGCTTGAGTTGGTAGTGTTCTCTGAGAAAGTTAAATAGGATTACGATGAAAAATCGTAAATGTTTCTAGAAATTTCAGTTTCATAATAAAAATACGGAGAAAGATTGCAGCTGTTTTTTAGCGATAAGTGTTAACTGAAAGAGACTGACAAAGATAACTTTCGAGTTAGATAGAAAGGTCCACTTTTTATTAATTGGTGAATTGCTGGTATGGTGTTTTTCTTGCATGTCTCAGCATCTGACCCTCTTCTGACATCACCACTCCTGTGACATACTATTATGTGCTGGACAAGGGTCCTAACATACCCAATTCAAAGGGGGGAAACATGGTTTTGTTATATAGTGGCACAACTTCACAGGGCCTAACAATATGCTCCTGACAAGGTTTTTGCCACTGGTTTATGAAATTATTTTGTTAGACAAAAAAACTAAAATAGGAAAATAAATGAAGGGTTGAGTCATATGTTATATGATTTAGTTGGGGAACATGTATTATTTTGAATTATTCATATTACATCATTGAAGTTATAAACATATCCGCAATTGAAATTATAAATGTGTTTGTATGATGTGTTCTATACTGTAATATTGAAGTTTTAACTTCATCATGTCTATGAGTTTGTGACAGTAGTTCTTGCATTTTGATCCAACAATAACCAAAAGAACCTGCCTTATCCCGCAAATGTGGTCAGCTATTTCGCCAGTATTCTTGCATTTTGGTTAATTAGATTAATTTATTGGTTACCTACACGAGGCATATATTTTCTTATAATGTTAACATTTGAATATTTTATCCCTTAATCTTTTTCCGATAAATTACTTTTAATGATCTTATTTGAAAAACTTTCATTTAAAAGTAAAAATTAGCAGGGCATTTAGACCATGAGGAAGAAGAGATTGCCTCATGGCAGGTGCTTGGTTTATTGTCGTCTTCTTGGCATATGTTTTAGTGTAGCCAAAGGTGCACAGTTGAGGAATTTGGAGCTTCAGTGCCTCTTTCTTGTTGAGGCTAGTGGCCTTTATCCATGCGCTTGCCTAGTAGACCCTGTGGTGCCTTAATACACCACGTTTATATAACATAAATATAGATATAACTGTAAAAACCCACCCAATAACCCATGACCTTTGAGTATTTTATAACTAGATGTGTAGTTTAAACCTAGAAAAACCCACAAATTCAATCTCAGTGTCTAGTAAGTAATAGTGCAAAGTTATTGATGACTTTAAAATGTATAGCGTTTAAGTGAAACTTGAAATATTGTTTCATATCTTAATCAAATTTTGGACACATAATATATACTATATGGCTCCTATTTTAATCATCAATGTCTCATACATTAAATGTGCTTAGCAGTTTGTCAGGTGGGCTTGGAATTCATGATAGTTCTTCTACTTTTGTGTTCTCTAAGTTTTTTATATTTGGTCTGGTTCAGTTGGTCAGATCAAATACTACAGGACTCTGGTTTCAAAGTATTGGTGCTTCATTGGTTGCTTGTGTTTATCTATTTGTCTAATGGGCTTGGAGTTTATAATTATTTTTCTGCTTGTGTTCTTTTAATTATTTAATTTGGTCCTTCATTGGTTAAGATTATATTGGTTAAGATTATTTTCTCATCAATTGCTACTTTTCTATCCTTCGTTGCTATGCTTATTCTCATGAATTGCTATTCTTTTCCTGTCTATGACCTCAAACTAAATTCTATTGTCAGTTAAGTCACTGGATTTTTTATGGAGTTGCTGATTTTTCATGTCATTGAATTCAAATTTGGTATATTCATTAAAATCATATGTCAAGTTTACAATAGTTGATAAAGCATTTTTTATCAAAATGATTTCTAGCCATTCAATCTTTTTTATGTTATCCAGGTTGAATCTGGTATATTCATTAAAATCATATGTCAAGTTTAGCAATTGTTGTAGAGGTAGTTTAATGTTTATAATATTTATGTACAGGCTAGGGAAAGGCAAAGGAGAGAAGAACAAGAAAGCCTTGAAAGGGAAGTCATGTTGAAGCCGAGATGTGCAAGGGAGGAAGAGGAGGCTCGAGAAAGGGCTGCTCGAGAAGCGGAGAAGCGAGCTCGCATTAGCTAAAATGCGTCGGGAAAAAGCCCAATCGCTTGGTGAAGAACCCGAGAAAGGACCTAATGTTACACGGGTAATGTTCTTCAAAGTTGAGCCGAGTATTTTACCTTTCCATTTGCCGTATAATTTGGTCGAAACATTATAATTTGTAATATTTTTTTTTCCTATGTAAACTCTTATGATTGTTACAATTTATTTTTATAATATACAAGTCTTTTTATTTTCTAATTTTTAATATTTTTTATGTAATTATTTTATTTTTTGAAAATTTTTTATATTTTTTTTAAAATTAATTGGAATTTACGAGGGAAAATCTTTTCCCTCTCAAAATCTTCGAGAGTTTGCGAGGAAAAAATTTCCTCGCAAATTCAAGGTTTTGCAAGGGAAAAAATTTCCCGCGCAAATTCAAGGTTTTGCGAAGGGAAAAAGCATTTTTGGAAAATTGGTTTGTGAGGGCGATTTTTGTGACGGAATTGCGACGAAAAATGGCTTTTTTGCGACGGAATTTTTCCGCCGCAAAAACTGTTTTTTTATAGTGAATAATAATGTTCATTAATTATCTATTTAATGTTTGTAATAAATTTAATTTAGAAGAAGTTCTAGTAATCTTTATTTATGTGGTAAATATTAATAACGTGTTCAAAATTTGAGTAATTATTTTTAAGAATATAATATATGTTTAATGAAATATTTTTTCAAATTTAAAACTACAAGATATTAATTTTTAAATATCATAATAATATCATTTTATAATTATCTAACTTAATTGAAGATATGTATGTATGTATTATTGCAAAACATTATCATGCTATTTAAAAATTACATTATAAGTTTAACAAATAAAAAGATTAAACATTTAATTATATCAAAAATTAAAATGATATGATAAATTTAAAAGTATGAAAATAATATAAAATATATATACTAATTTTTTTAAAACTTTGAATAAATATTTGTATTAAATGGTTATTATTATTTATTATTATTATTATTTTTTTTGCCAAAGATTACATGACAAGTAGTAATATTTATTTTAAGGAGGGGTATTTTGGTCAAAATAACGAGTCAATGTTGTGATTTAACGGTCAACTAACGGTTTGATGGATGAAAGTTGAATCTCAAAACTAGAAGGGAAGTTTATGCAACATATATTTTGATTTTGGGGGAGGTTCATATAGGTTTTTAAAATAGAATGGAGGCCTCCGTAATTTAGAATAAATAGAGGGGAAGTTAATATATTTTACTCTATTTTTTAAAATACTCTAGTCATCTTCTTTAATCCCTCATTCTCTCTTCTCCTTGATTATGGTTGACGAAATATCAATAGAGATAAACTAGGAAAACATTGACAAATATGAAAAACTATGTCTTATATTTAGAAATAAAATCAACTTCTCAATAAATAAATAAATAAATAAATAAATAAATAAATATATATATATATATATATATATATATATATATTATGGATCATAGGAGTATCACAGTTTGTGTCTTTAGTCTTTGCTTGTTTGGTACTCTTTTTCCTTTTTTCTTTTTCTTTTTTTTAAATTTTTTTTTTTTTTTGATACAGTTTTTCTTTTTAATTAATAAGGAATGACGAGTGGGATTCAACTAGAGCCGTCAATCGGGGCCGGCCCGCCCATCGGGACTGGAGTAAGAAAAATACCTGTTTTTTAAAGCCCGCCCGAGAGCACCAGGCCAGTAGGCAATAGGACCTGGAAATTATTATTCTAAATTTTAATTATTTTTCTCCGTGTTTTTCACACAAATATAATTAGTAAATTACAACAATTAAAGCTCTAAATTACAACATAAATCATCTAATTTATCAAATAAATGTTGTCAACATTTATATCCAAAAAACACAATCATCCAACAAATAAGCATTTACGAATTCATAATAAAAAACAAATTATGTTCTAAAATAACTTACATAAAATATAAAAAGCAAAAATATACATAAATTATGGTCAAGTTAAGAATGAAGGGACATGAACATAGTTTATAGTGGGATTCAATATTAATATATTAGTTTAAAATTTTTAAGACTCTACATTGTTATAAGACATCAATATGGGACTCAACATTTTTTAAAAAAAAAAGAAAAAAATATGATGGGCTAAACGGGCCCGGCCCGTTTTGACGGCTCTAGATTCAACCCAATCAATTGGGCCATTTCTGGGTCGCAGCCCAAAATAGCAATATGATATGTAGGAGAATCTATAAACGCATTTGAATCCTCTCATAATCCTCCTCCTCCCTTTCCTTTTAAAATTTCTTCTCTATCCTTGGATCAAAAAATGAAGGGTTTAAATGTAATATCTTATAAAATATCATTATAATTTGCACAGTTTATATGTGCCGAATAAAACAAATTTTATATTATAAAATATAATAATTTTAATTTTAATTTAATATTCATAAATCGATGGACATGATTAATGAATAAGCGCGCTACCAATGTAATAGCTCGCTTAGTAAGAAAAAATAGTTGTCTCTCTAGTTGTTTTGTTTCCGAACAATTCATAAGCATAGAGTAGTAACGCACACATCAAGAGGTTATTGTAATGCCACAGTGAGATTAACAATTTGTTCATTATAAATAAATAAGACAAATTTAAATGAATAATAATTCTTGTGATCTACGAAATTTAAATGATAATTAAGAAAAATTAGAAGTGTATATACTCAACAACGAAGTCATAATCACGATCACGAAACGGATAACTACCAACATGATAGGAGAACCGACAATAATCATATAGGACACAGAAATGATAATCATCAGTGTCAGTGAAAGCGGATGGCGGAATGTGGAGGGAGAGCGTTTGATGCAAGAGAGGTTTGCAAGAAGCATGAGAGAGTGATGAAAGTGAATTGAGGATTAATGAATCTTCAACCATATTGCTCTTTCTTAATCTTAATTGACTCAACAATGACCAGCAAGTGATGCTGTCTTCAACCATATCACTCTTCCTTAATGTCAATTCCCTCAGTAATGACCAGCGAGTGATACTACGGGGAACTCTTGTGAATATTGTATCATTACAACTACTGTTACTACCACCACAATAACATTCCCTCATTGACTCCTCATCCTCTTCCTCTTCTTCTCCTCCTTCTCCTTCTCCTTCTCCTTCTCTAGCTTCCATTGATGTTTGATGATCATTAATCATTTCTCTCGTTAACTCCTCCTCCTCCCCTCCTCTAGGTTCCATTAACTCCCCCTCCCCCTCACCCTTCCTCCTCACCATCATTCTAACTCCAACATCACCAGGAAACCAATAATAATAACAACAGTCATAGTCATAGTCAAAATGTTGCCTGAACTCATGCCCATACTCAATTGAACCCTCTAACAATCCAACTTTTCTCACAAATGGAAGTAAATATCTCCATTCTACTATCCCTGCCAATGGGATTTCCACACGTTTGAATCCAACACTACATATGATGTCGCCATCTACTAACACCTTCATTCTCACTTTAATCCATGACAACTTGTCAAGATCCAAATAATTGAACACCATTACTAACCTTGACCTTGTCCCTTTCATACTTCCCCCAATGTTTATTTGCCTTGGCCCATCATTTCCTACCGATATATAGGCAAGATTGCCTAAGACTGTTGAAGAGTAGATTTGATCCAAATTTACACAACCATTAAGATACAAACTTTTAATCTTAGGGGCCTGAGAGAGATCTGGGAGTGTCGTTACATGTTTTGAATTCTCCAGACTGATTTCCTTTAGATTTGGAAAATGCTGGAAAAAACAAAGCATTGTCAAATAAATTGCATAACTATATGTATGTAAAATTTAAAAATAATAAGTCAATTCATTTAGACGATGGATAGGATTTCCTGCAAAAAGTACAACTACTATATTTAACCATCAATTTAAAGATAGTAAAGCAAATATTTGGTCAATGTTTGTTGCCAAAAATGATGTGTACCTGATTTCCGTTCCAAAGTTGTACGATATTACTATTAGACATGCTAAGCGTAATAAGATTCTCGAGCAAAAATGCAATGGCACATGAGGAAATGGATATTCTTCCCAAATAAATAACTTCAGTTCTTCATAAAGATAATCCAAATTGTCGCAAATAGTCAACTCTGAAGGCTTTCTCTTATCAGACTTGTAAAGTATAAGGAATATTAAATTATACATCTTCCGAAAATTACTAGCCCTCCATGTAGTCCTCCTTCTTATCTTGCTCAAGTCTAATGACAAGCATCGAATTGCTTCTATTCCCTAGTAATAGCAAATAAATGGAAATACAATTATCATTGCTTTAAAAAGTGACCAAAAATACTGTAGTAGAATCAAATATATCTGATCTCTATTTATAAATTAATTAATTAGCTCCATGCATGTGTAGATCTTTAATTAATATAATTATAAAAGAAAATATCCATTTAAAACACTAGTCATGATAAAACTTTTAATCAGAAAAGCATGAACTAAAGCCAAAAGAGAGACCAAATTAAAAGACATCAAACATTGATGTCATTTAATGGATATGAAGCCGGAAACCATGTAGACCATGTTATAGCCCTCGCTTTAACATTTGATTTTTTTCAACTTTCAAATAATTTGTACTTTTAATAACTTAACTTCTTTACTATTGTAAAAGCATGCACGCGCCTACATCTCACAATAGTCCTATTTTGATCATGTCTAATGAAAAGCATTGGACTTCCTCGGCGCCCTAGTGATCAAATTATGGGGAAACATTATTAATATGTAGAAAGTGATCAAAAAGCACCAGATAGGACAATTAAATATATTTCTTTTAGAAAACTCTAAATGATAAATACGCTTTTGGGAACTTTATTCAAACAAGTCATTTTATTCTACTATAAATAAATAAATTGTTGAAAACAAATACACACTACAAGGGAATACAATATTAAGAGAATAAATAATATAATAAAAATAAATTATTACCTTGTCATTGTGGAAAAGATGATAAATATCCTCATGCCTCCATAGTCGAATGGGTTTTTCAGGGTTAGATATTAATTGTTGTCTAGAAATTTCAAGGCCCATGTCCATTAGAAGAGCATGCATGTCAATATCACCATTTTCATCCATTGAAACAAGGGATCTCTCTATAAGTACAGCTATCTCAATATGTGCAGAAGAATCATATATGCGTCTTGCACAATCTTCTAGAGAAATACTCCAAGCTTCATTTAAGAAAAATGCTAGATCGAGAAATAAATTCTTCTGTGTGTCATCAAGTCCATCAAAACTCAATTTCAACACATTAAAAATGTCCTTGAGAAGAGTTTGATTTAGTTTTTTCATAGCACTTTCCCACTCTTCTTTTCCTCTACCATGAAGAAAGCAACCCAATACTATTAGAGCTAATGGATTTCCTTCACAATAATCCACTACCCACTTTGATAACTCCAAATAGCTTTTTGATGGCTCATTTTGCTTAAAAGCTTTCAAACTAAAGAGGCGAAGGGCTTGATGGAAATCCAATTGCGGAACATGATATGTTGTAGATGCAGAAGTATTCTTAAGCACTTGCATGTCTCTTGATGTGATAATAATTCTACTTCCTTCCCCAAACCAATCACATACTTTGATTAAATCTTCAATTGCTATAGAATTATTGATATCATCAAGTATCAGAAGAATTTTTATACAATAAAGCCTACTTTTCACAAAAGTGGATTTTAAATTGTAAGCGTTAATATCATCATCTTTTAATAATTCTTCAAGGCACCTTTTCTGTAATTCATCTAATCCAATTCTTGCAATTTGTTCTCTCACATTTCCAATAAAGGAGAAAGCTTCAAATTGTTCTTTCAACTTGTGAAATACAGCTCTAGCAAGAGTGGTCTTACCTATACCACCCATGCCCCATATTCCAACAATGCGAGCTTCACTTAGTAGCTCTTCAATTTTTTGAATCTGATGATCAATCCCAACTAATCCTTCAACATGAAATGATGACTTGGTATTCAATTTGCTCAAAATATCTTTGACAATCTTTTTAATAAGTTTGGATTCTGGCCTAGCACAAATATAAAATAAAACAATGATCATGTTTATTGTCCAAAGAAAATAATATATAAGTGAAGAATGAGTAGAAGCTGGCTACCTGATATTCTTTGAATCCCACCCAGAGAGTTTTGTTGATTGGATCAATGAATTTTTCCACTCCTGCACTTTTTCTAGGTTGTGCTCAAATCTAAACTTAAGCTTAGCAAATCCATCTCCAAAACTCCCATTCTGTTTGCGAATATTTGAGGGATCTACGTGGTAGAAAACAAGGATAACAATTCTTCCGTATTTATCCTTACATTTCATAATATGAACGAGCTCATCCATACACCATGTTGAAGAAGCATAATCTTTGGAGAAAATAATCAAAGATATCTGTGATTCCTTTATTGTTTTCAAAAGAATTGGTCCAATATCCTGTCCTTTGTGGAGCTTATGATCCATAAAAGTATGAATGTTTGCGTTGCAAAGTGCTTCATAGAGAGAACTTGAGAAAGTATCACGGGTGTCTTCCCCTCTAAAACTAAGAAAGACGTCATACTTGATTGCAGGAGGAGCAGCAATGATATGAGAAGGAGGAGAAACCGTGGGAATAGAATCAACAACATCTTTACAACTACATATGGAAATAAATCATGAATTAATAATGGGCTATCAGTAGAACGGACAACAGAATAAAGAGTATGGGACCATTTATAGAAGATGTTACCTATCATCAAGTGGAGAGATTAATCTGATAACTTTAGAAATTGCTATAGCCAGCAAAATCAATACAGCTTCGAAGAGCACTAAAGAAAGGGTTGCATCCATGTGATTGTAGTTTCTTCCTTCAACCTTCAGCTTTCAGCAACCTGAAACTAAGTCCTTGTTTATCAGCCTTACTGAAATGATATGGTGGTTCTTGATTAAACGTAATAAAGAGATCATACAGAAATATATCGAAAGTGGGACGAAGTTGCCGAGGATCAAGGCAACTAGTCAAGTCTACCCAACAACTTTATTTATTTTAGTACAAGTTATAGTCAATAAAACTGCACATGTTGAAGGTGTATTATTGTTAATCTTTATTTTTTTCATTTTCAAGGAAACTTCTAGGCTTTAGCTATTGTGGCAGACATGGCGTTCTTTATACGTACCACACTATAGCCACCAAAAATATTCCCCATAGAAGTAGGTTCTCTTGAGTTTTAGCCATTGAAAAAAGAATCCGACGAACACTACAGGAAGAAACAAGCAGAATTTTTTAGTGAAAACACATAACCGTAACAATTTAAGAAAAATGTTGGTTAAACTGGACATCGGTGGGATCAAGCAAGTGGATTATGAAAACAGAGAATACGCCATGTGATAGTCTTCTCTCTCAAAAACCTGGAGACAATTTTAGTTAACTGGAGTTCATTAATTACAAGAGATTATTTAGTTAGAATCAGAGAGTCAAGTGGTCAGAACAGGAAATTACAAAAATAAAATCAAACAAAAGAAGAGAGGCTGAACAACCGATGCTGCTCGTGTTCTTCACTTCTTCTGCCCTAAAAAGTCCCTAAGCCCCAAATTCGTTTGATTCGCTCAATGCACATCGCCGGAATCTTTGTGCTCCTTAGTCCCTCTCCGTCGTGGGTATGGCTCGCCGTCCATTGTCTCTCTGCTCGTGTCTCTGAGCTCCTTGTCAGTCAGTTTCGTCGAACTTCACTGCAGCGCCTTGGTTCAAAATAAAATTAAGACAATAGATCATCAGGTCCAGCCATAGTATACCTTTGAAGTTTAAGTATAAAAAATTCCAAATGTTTGAGTATTATGAGATCAACGACAGTATGGTAGCTCAGTAAGGAGATTGAATATAATCAATAGCTACGACTAGGAGAAGAAAACAGCAAATAAAGTTTCTGTGAAAAATGAAGGGAAACAAGTAAAAGAGAAGAAATAATTAATAACCTGGATCGAAAGAAATAGCTCTCACAAGCAAAGGTCCCAAAAATGGAAGCTTTAGAATTTGCTATCTCTTCAAACGAGTTCTTCAGACTCAGATGAGCAAATGCCTCACTCATATTTTTATATTTTGTTTCAGTTTCTTATTCCTCTTTCCGGGAAGCACGCGTGCCGTGTTGCAGTGCACTGCTTCATCCCTGGATTTAGGGGTTAGTGTCACTTTATTGTTGTTTTGTGTATTGTCGCATTGCTGTTTTAAAAATTGTTTTATTTGTCCTGTACTCCCATGAGGTTATGGGAAAAGAAAGAATTTGAAAACTTATTTATTTAATAAATTCTCTTATTTATTTTATATATGTCCTCACCTCTTTTGAATTTCATTATTTATTTTGTGAATCACTAAAATAGTGTTAACTCCTTAGATTCTTATTTATCTTGTGAATCTCTTTAGTTATTTTGTAAATATCTTTATTTATCTTGTGAATGCCCTTATTTAATAGTGAATTCCCTTATTTTTCTTATAAATGATTCATATATTCTTGTTAATTCCATGGTTTAATTTAAATTTTTTTATTTGTCTTGCCATGTTAATGCTTTCTGCTTCATTGTACGTTTGAGACAGACTTTAGAAAAAGTTGCCCTCAAAGGCGGGAGAGGATTTTCTCATGATCTCTTTTCTCCTTTTCTCTCACATACCTCATCTGGGCCGTTGATTAGGAAGAGGAGAGAGAAGTTAAAGTAGTATTGTGATTGATTGGACGGATATGATATAAAGATGATGAAAGATAATGAGAAAAAGATTAGGAGAGAAATCCAACCCAAGGCCTAGATTTCATCAAAATTCGAAAGATACATGAGGAAGAGGAAGAGGAAGAGGTATTCATCCGGTTCTAAATATAAAACGTAGTTTGTAGTATAATTTGCACTATAAACCATATCCTATGTTTAGGACCAAAGGTAATACTATATTTATATTTATTATCTTTTAAACTAATTTATTTGATATATAAATTAATATATGATATAATGACATGTGATATATGTTACCATTAAATAGCTTATTTAGTTTTCTTTGACTAATAAAAACAACCCACTTACTCTTCTAATAAGGAGAGGAGGGAGTAATTTACACAAATAATAATAAATAAAGTCATATTTGTTGTTAGTACCGTACATATAATTTTTTTCAGTTTTTTTCCCTTTAATATTTCTGTTTTCAACCTTTTTCCTAGGGCAGCGCAATGGGCGGGTTGGGCAACCCATAGCCCGTCCATTTAACTTTAAATGGGTATGGGCTAACCCATACCCATACCTCAACCCATTTACACCCGTGTAAATGGGTTAGCATATAAATAGGCGGGTTTCACTGGGTTTTGGGTAACCCATTTATATTTAACTTGTTTATTTTTTGAAAGAAAAAGACATACATAAGCATTAAACAATAAAGAGAGCCTTTTACGTTGTTTTGATGCATCATCGATTCTTGTCAAACGCATATGATAAAAAAGATTGGGATTGGGTTTTACCATTTATGACAACTTTCACATATTCAAGATATTCAAATCATTTGGATTATTTGGGACGTGGTGTGTTAGCTAAAAGATTGATTTAAATAATAAAAATTAATTCTTTTGGAAACAAAACCCGGACCACATAAATTTAAAGGAGAAAAAAAAGTAGAGATGGAGGAACGAATCAATGAGAATTTAATGAAATAACATTTAGATAGTACGACCTTGGCTTGCTCTCTCGTTCTAGTTCAGGGGATGAAGAAGACGTCTACAAATGCCGACCCACGAAGATTACAAACTCTAATTCTCTTGTTCTGGTCAGTCGTGACGACTCGCTAGTTGAATAGGCAAATATAGAAAGAAAGTCAGAGTCAATAGCTATTAGGGTTAGGTAACTAATAAAATAAAATAAAAACACTTAATGGGCGGGTATGGGCAACCCGAAGGTGTACCCATAGCCCGCCCATTTAATTTTTAAATGAGCGGGTTTTAACCCAACCCATTATGGGTTTTTTGGGCGGGCTAAAAGTGGCCCAATTACACCTGGATTGTGGGCGGGCTCACCGGATTATGGGTTTCTTGCTCAGCCCTACTTTTTCCTCTAGCTCCGTTTTCCCTACAAAATGGAAAATGGATCGAAAGCCCGACTGAGGGGATGACATGTGAGTTAAAATAAAAAGGATGGATTTTCCTATAGTTGATTAAAAATAATAAATTGTAAACATAAAAAGATTTTTTTTTATCGGAAGCATAAAAAGAATTAACGAAGTAAAAACATAAATGACATGAATATTTTCTTTTTTTAACAAAAAAAGTAGGACTTATATGGGTCTCAAATTATAAATAGTGTGAAAATTTACATCCTTCATAGACAATATTTCCGTTCTTTAATATAAAACAAAGTTATTTTTATGTCCTAAATACCTAAATATAACACATAGTCGCACTACAAAAAAAGAGACTTTCCGTGGCGATTTTGCGGCGACTTTAAATGTCGCCGCTGAAAGTATGACTTTCAGCTGGTGACAATAGAGTCGCCATCGAAAGTATTGACTTTCGGCGGCGACAAAAGTTGTCGCCACGAAAGTATGACTTTCAGCGGCGACATTATGTTGTTGCCGCTGAAAGTATGATTTTCAGGCGACAATTTTTGTCGCCGCTAAAAGTGATAGTTTTCAGCGGCGACTCTCATATGTCGCCACCGAAGAGTGTTTCAGCGGCGACATAGTGTCGCCGCCAAAAGTCTTTTTTTTTTTTAATTTTAGTTTTTTTTTTTACTTATGATATTTATACAATAAATATGTTTATTGGTGTAATTTCTTGTGAAAAATAAACTAATTTTTTTGATTATTGTGAGATAAAAAGAATTTGTAATAGAGTAACAGATTAGTTAGAGATTTTAGGAATCAATATTTATTAATATAATTTTAGATATTTATTATTTTATTTAGGACATTTTCTTATTTTTTTAGTGGTCCTTAAGTTTAGGATTAGTGAGTTGGTTAGTTGCAAATTAAAATAATATTTATTTAGGTATTTACTTCCATTATCTGCATCGTGGATTAATGGGATAAAAAAAGGAGTATTTTTAGGGAGTGATTGTTATATTTTTATCTATAAATATGGAGTATCAATTCATGTAAAAGTATGGAATAGATATAAAAAATTATTAGAGTAATAGTCCGATGGCTTACGGATTCTCGGCTCATCTTTCTATGAAAGATTTATTCTATTCTTTATCATATTATGATATTAGATTCGATTTCATAATTTGATAAATATTTATCCTTTTAATTTTTATCGTCTTATTCTTTTACCTTTCCTAAAATAAAAAGAAGTGGAAGAGAGTGATATAGTGTTGCTAATTTTTAGAAATTGATAATATTCTAATATATTTTATTTTATTTTTAACTATTTTTGAAATCAAAAATAAATTTTTTTCAAAATTTTACTTTTTTGGCGACAAAAAATTGTCGCCACTAAAAGTGAACTTTTAATGGCGACAATTTTTTGTCGCCACCGAAAAGGCGTTTTAGTGGTGAAATTCCAACGCCTCGCTCTCTTTTCGCCTCACATTTGCTCCTCGCCTCTTCCATTTCCGCCTCGTGCCCTAATTTCACAATCCAGACTGCCGCTAGCCACGCCCCGCCCTCGCCCTTGCTGATTTGCCTTGAAATGTCGGAGCTCTTACTTCATTCTTCACTTCCGTTTGTTGCTTGGCTTCCTCTTCGACGGACGATGATCTCTCACTCTTCCTCCTCTTCGCAAGTTTTAGGTGCTCGCTTGAGCCCTAATCTTCCGGGTCTCCATTTTGTTCGCAAGGTTAGAACTTTGGGGTCATTCTTCACTTCCGGTCGCCGTTCGCCACTAGTCAGGGTTGTTTTCGCTGTTCATCTTCAGAGAGACAAAGCTTTGGGTCATCGGATCTTTGGGTTTTCGAGGTTGGTCTTTAATTTCTAGTGTTTTCCTTCGATTTTCAGTTTGCTTTCTCTGATTTCTTCATCTTTATTTCTATTTTGTGCTTTCATTTGGAAAATAAATTAATTATTAGATCCGAATAGCAAACGGGAGTGTCGATTGAAGAGTGCTTTTGCTTGAGACTAAATGGAGGACTTGTGTTGTAATGGGCGTTACTTAGTCTAAATAAAAATGTTTTGCATAATTTTGGGTGGGGAAAGTTTGTAACTTGTGATCTGTTCGATTGTTATCTTTCTGAAGAGGGGGAAATTCTTCTTCTCTTAATTAGCCGTCAAAGGCAGACAAGTCTTCCTTGCCACAGGGTCAATTTTTGTTTGTTTGGTTTTTTAAGTTCTATTGTTTACTCTCCTATATATCAAGCTCCCCGTGATCGTGTAGATTACGGTTTGTCTTTGTTTAAACACCTGCCAAGTTCAGCTTTTTCAAGGGTTTTGACTCTGAAGCAGGATTTGGTGGATGGCAGTGTGGAAAAGAAATCAAGGTTGACGTAGGCGTTGAGCTTTTTTGGTTTGAAGTTACTTCCATAGAACTATTTGGGAAATTCCTCCCAATATGTATTTGGGTTTGTTTGAGGACCAAAACAGTGGCATGGATCTTTCTAAGAGCAACAATGGTTTGGAACCTTCAACTTCTTACAGTTGTTTCAAAGTAGCAAATCTAAGTGAAACAAGATTGGACACAAAGGAGTCTGCACATTTGAAAAATCCTTATGTTCTTGGCGGCGCTTAGGTTAGGGGCAACAAGATCCTCCTCATCTCCAATTAAATTGGCGGATTTTGGACTTGCAACTTACATCAAGCCAGTACTTGTATTATTCACTTCCTTGGAAGAGTATTATTCCTTTGCGATCTTATCTTTTCCCTTAAAATGGAACCGATTCATTTGCTTCAATTGATTTTTGCTTAAGCAGGACAAAGTTTGCATGGGTTAGTAGGGAGTCCATTCTATATAGCTCCAGAGGTACTTGCAGCGGATCTTTGAAGCTGTTAAAGCGGCTGACTTGAGGTTCCCATCTGAACCTTGGGATCACATTTCTAAATCAGCCAAAGATTTGATTAAGGGAATGCTCTGTACAGAACCTTCTCAAAGGCTCACGCTTTCAGAGGTCTTAGGTAAGCTTGAAGTCAAGCTTCTCATTGGAATTATCAAGCATGCAAAGCTACCTGAATAGACGTTGAGATGATGTAAAGATGATTATTATATCATGGTTAAATTAAATACGGGGTTTATTGCTTAACATTAAACAATTTAGAACATTAAGAATCACTGTTTACTCGCCTAGTTTCCTTGGTGATACATTTTAGTTTAATTTATGGCGAGTGTTCCAAACTCCTGCAATAAATTGTTGTCATGATGCTTAAAACTATTAGTACTTGTAAGGAAATATTTCATAATCATATGCAGTTATTTATGATATGTATGTATTGGTTCTAGATTAAGCAGTCATGTAAGAAATATGTCATGCAACTATCTGGTTCTCATGATTTCGCTCAAAAGATGAGTTTGCATATTTACCTACCTTTGGCAGCATTCTCTTTGGTGTATGCTTGTTTTTGATGGCCTTGAAAGCTACCATCTGGAATAGTCTAATTTAAGTTTGATTTACTAATGTAAAAGTTTTTTATTGTCTGCATGTGATGGTATGAATTAAATGAACAAGTTATTGCAATATCTGTTGTTTTTGGGGCCATCTTGTTATTCTAATGTCTTCAAGTCCCGATTTCAACAAAGAAGGGCCAATGGTATCATTCTTGGCTTTAATTTGTTAAAGTTGCATCTGGATCATTTGGTGAACTCGTGAGTAATCTAGAAATATTTGTTTTCCTTTATGACAGTTTAATAGAAATTTTTTTTTTCACATCATTGTTAGAGTATATAAAAAAATTGCCATTTTTTTTAAAATAATTGTGACTTTCGGTGGTGACTTTTGTCGCCACTAAAAGATTTTTTTAAAAAAATTGTGACTTTCGCTGGTGACTAAAGTCGCCACTGAAAGATTTTTTTAAAAAAATGTGACATTCAGTGGTGACAAAATTTGCCACTGAATGATTTTTTTAAAAAAAAATTGAGACTTTCAGCGGCGACTTTTGTCGCCACTGATTGTCAACAATGTCGCCGCCAAAAGTATTGGCGACAGTCTTGGCGACTTTTGTCGCCACTGAAACACTTTCAGTGGCGACTTTTTGGACTTTTCAGCGGCGACTTTTGTTGCCGCCAAAAGTCAATTTTTTTTGTAGTCGATAGAGCCTAAACCAATAGCACAATACTTTTTCGTTCTTTAATGTAAGACATGGCACATGAATGATAAGCTACTAACCAATCATAGCCTAAATTAGCTAACATTTGATCCAAACAACAAGTTGGTGGAGCTTGCAATAGACACAATTCATTGTTCGCTTCCTAATCCATTTAAACTAAGATATCATCAAATTTATGTGCTTCCCCATGAGACTGAAAAGCTGATTAACATAAGGTTATTAAAATCGGACCTGTGATAGAACCTATCGGGTTAATGAGTCAAGAATCAAAGGGGTTTAACTGAGTCAAACGAGGCCAAACCGGTGAAAAAGTGAAAATTTCAGGATTATTAATATGAAGTTATAAAAAAAATTTAAAAAAGAGAGAATGCAGATGGAAGGTTCAAATTTCAAATAGGAATACTAAACCAAACAAACTCAACTGACTTTGAAATTGGTGATTGGAAGACCAATCACCCCAAAGGTCAATTTAGTTGGCCCAATACTTTTCCCCAACTTAGTTTCTTTGGAATTCATGCTAAAATTTATTACTAAAATGATTTTAAAATTTACAATAATTAATAAAATATAAAAAAAGTAAGAGAAGAGAAACTCAAATGTCGATGTGTGTTTAGTAAATAAATATTGGCGGGGATAGTTTTGCGGAAATAATAATTGGAGAAATATGGGAGAATGGGGGGACACTACACAAGCAGGTAGAGTGCAGAAGGCGAAAGTAGCGGTATCCTCGAAGCCGAGCCCTTCTTCATTCTTCATGTGCATTCATCATCCTTTCTTCATACCAGAGAAAGAAAGAGAGCGGAGACAACGAAAAAGAGTGAAAACGAGAAATCGAAGAGAAAGCGCATCATCGAGAGTGAACACGGACGAACGCTCGATCTTTGGCGACGGGGTGGAGAAAGCGAATCAAAAAGAGTAACTTTGATCTTTGATGAGGACCTCCAATCCTTCCACCAAACCAGATCGTGACGAGACACGGTGCGAAGACACCGCCCCGAATCCTCGCACAAACCCCAAATCGTGATCGGGTTGATTGTTGTTCCTCTCCATCTTCCACTCTTTTTTTTTTTAAGAAAAAATACTGGGTTGGCTAATGACCCCCGGTTTCTATGATTTTCTCGAATTGGTTTCACTACCGGTTTGCCGATTTCTAGTCCAGGTTTCATAACTATAATTTGACATAAACATTTTAGGATAGTATATTGAAAAGTTAGTTTCAAAATGTTTAGAGATAAAGAAATATCAAAAGTTAAAATAAAAATAAAAACTAAAAATTAGAGAAAGTTAATTCGATTTTAACAATCGGTTTGGACAAACGACATGGAGGGGAGGGAGAGACTAGAGAGGGAAATTTCTAATAACTTTTTTAATTTTTTTTGAAATAATATTCTTATTTATAACTCAAACCTCAAATATTGGCCTGGGTATTATTCTCTAACTTCCAAGATTTTTCTTTAAATTCAGTCATAATTTTTAAAATTGCCCTTTCGTACTCCAAAAAAAGTGCATGCTTTTACTTCAACCCGAGATGATGGTAATATGAAGTTAACTTGGTATGTCTATTGTCTATTATTATTTTATTTGGCCCTTTACTTACCCTTAATCGCGCATTTACTCGATATTCAGAAGGGCCAGATATTACAAATCGAACCAATAAAGATTTGGACAAAAGTGCAATTTGTTGGTGTGTTGACCATGGCATTGGGCAAGCACCAGTTCAAGTTTACTTCTTAAGCAAGTTGTGGGAGAGTGAAGAGAGTTCGGTTTCTCTCCTAATCATTTTCTCATTATCTTTGATAATCTCAGATAAAATAATAGGGTTACTGTTTGTCTGTATTGATGGCATAATTGTGCCACCACTGTGTTGTACTATTTATAGATAGGGTAAAAACCCTAGTGAGCATGTACAGAGCATTTAGCAATGTAAAAACCTAATGGGCTGAATAATACCAAAGGCCCAGTTATTCTATGAGTTCTACTTTACATCTATTGGGCTTATTACGGTGGTTTGCTTTAACATGCCCCCGCAACCGGAATTGGGCATCGTGACAATTCCCGTTTGACCCGAAAAGCACTGAAGCGAGAATGAGACAGCGCCTTCGTGAAAGTGTCGGCAATTTGGTCTGCTGAAGGTACGTATTTCACTTCTAGATCACGCGAAAGCACCTTATCTCTGACAAAGTGCACATCCAACTCGATGTGCTTAGACCTAGCGTGAAACACCGGATTCACCGCGAGAGCTCGCGCGCTAAGATTATCACACCAAGCAATTGGTGGTTCACGGAGATGAAGCCCTATTTCAACGGTAAACGACTGGATCCAGGAGAGCTCGGATGAAAGATCTGCAAGGGCTCGGTACTCAGACTCAGCACTCGACCGAGAGACAACTCGCTGCTTCTTAGCAGACCAAGAGATGAGGGATTCACCGAAGAAAACGCAGTATCCTCCCATGGACCTTCGATCGTCAGGGCATACGGCCCAATCGGCATCTGAAAACCCCTGTAAGGTGAGATTGTCGCTGGGTTTGATGTGTAAAGCTAAGTCTTTCGTTCCCTTTAAATATCTGAGAACTCGTTTTAATGCCTGCCAGTGAGTGCTTGTCGGAAAGCTCAGAAATTGGCTCAACTTGTTGATAGCTAACAAGATATCCGGTCTGGTGTTAGTCAGGTATTGTAAGGCTCCGATGATTCTTCTATATTTCGTTGGATCTTTGAGTGGTATCCCATCATATTTGGACAGATGTTTATTCACAACCATAGGAGTGGGAACAGGAGATGAATGATGCATGTTGGATCTCGTGTAGAATGCATCATGTATGTTTCTTGTTTCAAAAATAGGCCAGTCACGTCTCTGTATGCTTCAATTCCTAGGAAGTGATGTAGATTTCCTAGATCTTTTAGAGCAAATTTGTTATTTAATTGCTCCACAAACATATTTATCATCTGTCTTGAGTTTCCAGTCACGATAATGTCGTCCACGTATATGAGAACAAACATAACAAATTTTTCATATCTCATAAAGAAGAGGGATGGATCACACCTTGAATGTGTGAAACCCCAGCTTTGTAGGGTTGTTCTTAGCTTGTCAAACCAGGCCCTTGGTGCTTGTTTGAGTCCATACAGGGCTTTGTTCAGTAAGCAAACATGATTAGGACGTCTAGGATCAGTGAAACCCTCAGGTTGCTTCATTAGGACTACTTCTTGTAGCTCACCATTAAGAAATGCATTGTTAATGTCCATTTGTCTGATTGACCAATTTAGTGTAATTGCAATAGCAAGAATGAACCTTAGAGTAGATGCTTTCAAAACTGGACTAAAGGTTTCATCAAAATCAATACCAGGGCTTTGTTGAAAGCCTTTGGCTACTAGTCGTGCTTTGTACTTTTGGAAAGATCCATCTGAGTTGAATTTCCTTTTAAGAACCCATTTGCAATCAACCAGATTGCCTTGTCCTTGATAAGGAATTAGCTTCCAAGTGTTGTTCTTGATTAATGCATGATACTCATCTTGCATGGCATTCTTCCATTCTTCACATTTGAGGGCTTCCTTGGCTGTAGTAGGGACTGCATCAGTCATTACTACGCCAACATAGGGCCATTTGTGCTTGACAACACCAGTTTTACTTCTAGTCACCATTGAATGCTGATTTGTCACTACAGGCTGTGGATTTGCATTTGTTTCTAACTCTGAATTTGTTGAGCTGGCACAAGATGATGAATCCGAGACGCTTGCAGTAGGATTAATTGTATGACTTGCCTCTTCTTTTTCAGATTCACTCAAGTGTCCAGAGGAGCGAAAGTGAGCAGGAGAGCTATCAGCTGGTGAATCAGGCATGTTGTTCTTAGCCTGCTGCTATGATGGCTCATGAGAATCAGCTGCAACATTATCACTGAGTGGCTGTGAGGCAACCTCAGGTATGGAAAAGTTGAATGAATTCTGCAAGTAGGAGTAGGTTCCCTCTTCAGGTATCTTTCTTTTATTAATAAAACCTGCAGAAAATGGAAAGTCAGTTTCATTGAATTCCACATGTCTAGATAAGTAAATTCTCCAAGTGGAGCTTAGGCATTTATATCCCTTATGAGCATTGCTATATCCCAGAAAAACACACTTAGTTGTCCGAAAGTCCAACTTATGTTGATTGTAAGGCCTTAGGTAAGGATAATGTAGAACCAAAAACCTTGAGTCTGCTATAATCGGAACTTTCCGAAAAAGCTTGAAATGAGGTGAGATTCCACCTAAAACCTGAGTGGGTAGTTGATTTATTAATACGTGGGTTTGTATGAAATGCCTCCCACCAATAGTGAAGGGGCATTTTTGCTTGAGCAAGCAAAGTGAGTCCCATTTCAACTATGTGCCTATGCTTTCGTTCTGCTCTTCCATTTTGAGATGAAGTATGTGGGCATGAATGTCGAAGTGTATTCCAAGATCTTGTAGAATTCTAGAGAAACTCCCGTATTCTCCACCCCAATCACTTTGGAGTGTTTTAATTTTTCTTGTCACAAACCGATTCTCAACTAGAGTTTTGAACTGTACAAACACATTCAGTGCTTCATCTTTGGTTTTTAAAGGAAAGATCCAAGAGAATCTACTGTAGTCATCAAGGAATAAAATGTAATAACAAAAACCATTCAAAGATGTCATAGGGGCTGGTCCCCATAGGTCTGTGTGAACCAATTCAAGAGGCTTAGATGCTTGTGATTGAGATGCCTTAAAAGGAAGAGAGTGAGACTTTCCATACTTGCAAGATTCACAAAATATAGCTTCATTCATACTAGCTTTGAGATTACAATCACTAATGACTTGATTAAGAACCCTATCACTAGGATGTCCAAGTCTACAATGTAATAAGTTCCTATTGACACTGGAATTGTTAAATACTGAACTACTAGTAGCTTCTTTTGCTGACTGATCAGCTTCTTTTTCAACAGTGAACATAAGATTGTTACTGCATTTACTGCTACTTTCTGTTTCCTTTTCAACTTTAAACATGCCTTCTTTAGTTGGAACTCCCTGCAACATTATCTCCCCCGTTTGTTTGCTTTGGTCCTTCACGAGAAAATCCATATTTGTTAAAAACAATATCTGCATTGTTGTCATCACTACCTTGTAAACACTCAACAAATTCTTTTTAATTCCAGGTGAATATAGAATAGTGTTCAGCTGAATAATTTTATCATTGACATTTGATAAAGTAGAGGAGCCAACTTTTTCAACTTTCAGTTTATTACCATTACCTACAATCAGATTCATCTTACCCTTAGGATCATTAGGACGATCAATGCGTGTGATGTCATTAGTAACATGACTGGTTGCTCCACTGTCCAGGTACCAAGCATCATCATCCACACATTCAGGAGTGGCCCAGTAAGCAAAATCAGCATTGTGGAGCCTGAAGCAGCACCTGGATTAAACCTCTTCTTATCAGGTTTGACATAGGACTTATCATACCTATAGAAGCAATGTTCCACTTCATGACCAAATCTCTCACATAATTGACATTTTGGCCTGTTTGACTCATAGTTATTGTTGTAGTGTCGGCCACCACTTCCTCTTCTACCATTGCCTCTTCTACCTCTTCCTCTATTGCCACGGAAAGAACGTTTGCCATTCCAGTTTTGAGAAGGTGGGCATTCAGTTTTCACATAGTTTGCATAGTTGTTTGAAACAGAGAGTTTAGATAGCTGATTGAGCTGATCCATTCTACTTTCATAGGTAAGGAGGGAAGATTGGAAACCAATCCAACTGAGGTCATCAATTTCCTTGCTCAGTTGCACAACTATCGGATTGTACTCAGCATCTAGACCAGCAAGGACCTGAATAAACAGATCAGCAGGAGAAATGGAGCATCCAGCAACATTGAGTTGTTCAGAGAGTCCTTTCATCTTGTTCAGGTACTCCTTCATTGTTAAGGACTCTTTCCTTGTACGCTGAAAATCTGATTTCAGCATAAGAATTCTGGATTTGGTTTGAACTCCGGCTATTTCTTTTGCGGTGACCAAAGTCCAGCGACGGATGACACATCGATCATTTGGGAGGACACTTCTAGTGTCATTGTGTTCAAGCCGACCAAAAAACAAGCTGGTCGCCAGCTACCCGGTCTTCAAAGCTTGGGTTGAGATTCATTTTTCCATTTTCATGAACAAACGAGGTGGACGGGTTTTGACCCATTGAGAAATCCCTCAAGTTTGTTACCCCGATGATGGGTAAAACATGAGTTTGCCAAATGAGGTAGTTGGTTCCGTCCCGAAGCCCGAACATACCCGAGAAATGTTACTTGTGGGATGGAGATTTTGATAAAGCAGCAGCTGATGCAAGGGATAAAGCTTCAGAGGGCTGAACAGAAGGGTGTTCAATACGAGTAGCATTGGAGGAGTCTTGATCTGCCATGGCTGCTAGCCTGTGTTGCTCTGATACCAAGATAAAATAATAGGGTTATCTTGTTTGTCCGTATTGATGGCATAATTGTGCCACCACCGTGTTGTACTATTTATAGATAGGGTAAAAACCCTAGTGAGCATGTACAGAGCATTTAGCACTCTAAAAACCTAATGGGCTGAATAATACCAAAGGCCCAGTTATTCTATGAGTTCTACTTTACATCTATTGGGCTTATTATAGTGGTTTGCTTTAACAATCTCTAAATTATATCCGTCCAATCAATCACAATACTATTTTATTTTTTCTCTCATCTTTCCAATCAACGGCCCAGATAGACTGATAAGGGAAATGAGAAAAAACATGAGGAGAGAATCCTCTTCCGAATGAAGATCATCATCATCAATTATCTTTGTACAATTGGCATTACCATCTTACCTCTTTGTTATTTCATCCAGACAGATCATGATATGGGCGCACCTGTACGGAATGAATAATTAATGAGTTTTCTTCATTAGATTTATTAAAGCACAGTGTCACTTAAAATGGGTAATGTGCAAATATATTTTGGAAGTTTTTTTGAAGAGCAATAAAATGAGGGATCTCTCTTTAAATACACCTATCTCAATATATGCAGAAGAATCATTTATTCGTCTTGTACAATCTTCCAGAGAAATCCCCTATATTGCTCCATTCAAGAAAAATGCTAGATTGAGAATACATTCTTCTGTGTGTCATCAATTCAATCAAAACTCAATTTCAACGCATTAAAAATGCCCTTGTGAAGAGTTTGATTTAGTTTTTTCATAGCACTTTCCTACTCTTCTTTTCCTCTACTGGGAAGAAAGCAACCCAACACTATTAGAGCTAATGGATTTCCTTCACAATAATCTACTTGCCACTTTGATAACTCCAAATAGCTTTCTGATGGCTCATTTTGCTTAAAAGCTTTCAAACTAAAGAGAAGGGGGGCTTGATGGGAATCCAATTGCGGAACATGATATATTGTACATGTAGAAGTATTCTTAAGCACTTACATGTCTCTTAATGTGATAATAATTCTACATCATTCCCCAAACCAATCACATACTTTGATTAAATCTTCAATTACTTGAGAATTATTGACATCATCAAGAATCATAAGATTTATTATTATTATTATCTTTTTATTATTCACAATGAAGCCTACCTTTCATAAAAGTGGATTTTAAATTGTAAACATCCTCGTCTTTTAATAATTCTTCACAGTACTTTTTCTATAATTCATCTAATCCGATTATTGCAAGTTGTTCTATCACATTTCCAACAAAGGACAAAGCTTCAAATTGTTCTTTCAAGGAAATTGCTTTGGTTAAACCGGAGATTGGTAGGATCAAGCAAGTGGATTGTGAAAACAGAGAATAAGCCAAGGGATAGTCTTCTCTCCCAAAAAATTGGAGACAGTTTTACTTAACTGGAGTTCATTAATTACAAGAGATTATTTTGTTAGAATCGGCGCTTAATGATCAAAATAGGAAATTAAAAAAATAAAATCAAACAAAAGAAGAGAGGCTGACCAACGGATGCTTTGCTCGTGTTCTTCGCTTCTTATGCCCTAAAAAATCCTTAAGCCCCAAATTCGTTTGATTCGCTCAATGCATGTTGCCGGAGTATTTGTGCTCCTTAGTCCTGTCTTTGTCGTAGGTATGGCTGGCCGTCCATCATCTCTTTGCTCTTGGTGCCCAAGCTCCTTGTCAATTAGTGTCACGCCTTGATTATTAAGGGTGAGCAGCTTGGAATATGAGATAACTCATTTTCCTTTAGCTTATAACATATAAAATATCTTGTACCCGCCAATAGACTCACACATCCTATAGAATATAGATTCCTTTGACATATATTTTTGATATGATTTTTCTCAGAATACCTACAAGTTTCTTATTTAATTGGATCTCCAGTCCATATCAACACATATACAAAACAAGAGTAGGGTGATGATCGTACCTATAGCTTACATGGAGCATCTAAGTTATAAAAGCAAAGGTTCACGTGGACATTAACTAGAATTTGTTCACCATGAATCTGCAAGCTTTAACTTAGTGGTAATGCCCTCACTTATCACAAGATGCATACGGTTAGCTATGTTATTTGAAGCCAAAAATAATTTTTCCAATGAATAATGTCCTATTATAGAAGGTAATGAAACACTTAACGAGATACCTTAAATGGAATTACTTTTAAAAAATAAAGCATGATAATACATTTCAACTTATAAATTATACAATTATAAATATAAATGAATCTGCATAAAAGATCATTAATCAAATAAAACCAAGTGATGGTAAAACAATTTGTTTAAAATCAATTTAAAAACCAAATATCAAATCTTATCTTTTAGTAGGACTTCAACAACGACTAACAAGCACAGATACACAATCTATAAGAGTAACTAACCAAGCACAGCTCGAGGCCACGAACACAAGTGTGGACATACAATCTACGAGGGTAAGTAACCAAACAAGCGAAACACGAGACCACGAATCAATCGTAGGTACAAGACCCACGAATAACAAGCGTGAGAATGAATCCTACGAATATCAAGCATGAGTACTATGCCCATGAATTCAAGTGAGCTCGAGGTTGACCATGGAGCCCCAAGTGTTAGATATGATTAGTTTTGATAATGTCATATATAGATGCCAAATAAGAAGAGCAAAAAGTTTGCTTAGTACATTTATTTCCTGCGTTGACTAATTCACATATTTAATGTAGATTCAAAAATTAGAAGATATGAAGTTCAATTATGGAGAATGATCAAGAAAAATCTAAATAAAGAAGTCATTGAATTGGATTGATCAAGAGGAAGAAGAAGAAAGAAATTGGTTTGGGCTCAAAATTCAGAAATACCAGTTTGGTACCACAAATTTTGGAATGAAGGTTTGGTACCAACACTCAAGTTTGATTTTTTGACACTCGAGTGTGATGTTTTAGCACTCAAGAGTGTTACACTTTCCGACCCACTGCTCTATGTTCAATATGAGCAATGTTCAGTAATTTGACCATATCTCCCAAACCAGAGATCCGATTGAGGTGAAACAAATTTCATATGAAGCTAGACTCCTCATGCGTCATTTTGACACAAAAATAAAGACCAAAGTAGTTCAAATGAAAGTGCTATGAATTTCAGAAGTTTCTACATGAATTCACGCTAAACAGCAAACACAACTTTGGTAATTTGGGTGTATCTCACAAACTATATATCCAAATGAGCTAAAACTAGTGCCATATGAAACTAGACTCAAATAAATTTTCAAAAACATCAAGATCACATGAAACACAAAAAACTAGCATGACGAAATCTTGTAGTGGTTTTTCTTTAAAACCGCTGCAGAAAACAAAGAGTCAAGACATTTGTAACGGTTTTGAAAAACCGCTACAAATTATCATGTTTTTGTAGCAGTTAACCCTAATAAACCGCTATAAAATGCCAAGGGTCAAGACATTTGTAGAAATGTTAGAATTTCTACAAAATGTAACCCTAATAAACATTGAAGATTTAAATATTCGAAGATATTGTCTTTAAGAGTAGAAACAAAATGCTTATATCGTTAATTGAATGCGTAGAGTTTCGGTAGATGAAGAATTGAATGCTTCTGGCTTTTATAGTTGATAGCATTAATGACCGTTGAAGAGAGATTAATGAGCCGTTGAGTGTAATGAATATATCCGTTGAAGTCGAACGTTATTCTGTCTCTTCGTATTCTTTCGATGATAGCCGTTATTCCACGTTGACATTCTTCATTCCATTTGTCTGTTGAGATTCAGTTAGAATGTTCGGTGAAAATGGCCGGAATGCTTTATGGTTGCTCAGAAGAACAATTTCCTCTTTCGTGCTTTGTCTCTGCTAAGTATTTAATGCATTCGGACACATATTTGCTTTAGAGAAATTTGAAGCCAAAAATAATTTTTTCAATGAATAACGTCTCATTCATAGAAGGTAGTGAAACACTGAACAAGATAACTTAAATGGAATTAACTTTAAAAAATGAAGCATGATACTACATTTCAACTTCTAAATTATACAATTATAAATATAGATGAATCTACGTAAAAGATCATTAATCAAATAAAACCAAGTGATGGCAAAACAATTTGTTTAAAATCGATTTAAAACACCAAATCTTAAATCTCAACTTTTAGTAGGACTTACTCAAAATGACTAACAAGTGTGAATACACAGTCCATTAGAGTAACTAACCACGTACAGCTCGAGGCCACTAACACAAGCGTGGACACACAGTCCATGAGAGTAAGTAATCAAACAAGCGTAGGATGAGGCCACGAATCAAGTGCAGGTACAAGACCCACAAATAACAAGCGTAAGAATGAATCCCACGAATATCAAGCATGAGTATTATGCCCATGAATACAAGCGAGGTCGATGTTGACCATGGCGCCCCAAGTGTTAGATATTATTAGTTTTGATTATGTCAAATATAGATGCCAAATATTAAGAGCAAAAAGTTTGCTTAGTACATTTATCTTTTTTGTGGACTAATTCATATATTTAATGTATATGGAGAATGATCAAGAAGAAGATAAATAAAGAAGTCATTGAATTCAATTGATCAAGAGGAAGAATAAGAAAGAAATTGTTTCAGGCTCAAAATTAAAAGATTAGAAGATATGCTTACTGGAATTTGACCTTCGTACGCCAATATTCTTGCGTTTTTTGAAGTCATTGGATTCTGAAAATTGATTTTCAATCGAGTGAACATGGTTGCCATTAGAAGTTTGCTCCAACACTTGCGAAAGAATGCTTAACACTCACTTTTGTCATGAAGAGATTGTTGGACACTCGAGTGTTTGGGTGAAACACTCGAGTGTTGCCCAATGCCTACAATATCAATGCTTAACACTTGTATTCATTCTAGAATCAACACTACTAACACTCGAGTGTGAGCATCAACACTCGAGTGTCAAGGTAATTTCTCATAAGGACAATACATGACACTCGTTATTGGACTAAAGCTTTGTGGCACACTTGAAGTGTCATTACTAATACTTGAGTGTGACTTTGTACCGCTTGAGTGTCAGGTAGAAATCAATACTTCTTTTCCAACTTTGTTCTTTGAACAGTATCTACTAGACACACAAAGAATCAATACTCAAGTATGGATAAAAGACACTCGAGTGTGGATTTATGATACTTGAGTGGCTAGAAGAATAAACTTAGTTTCAAATGATTAATTGAAGGATAACGTGCAAATCCTCAAAAAGTAAGATTTGTGTCAAAATATTAAATGCTACGACATAAAACAAAGCCTACTCAGAAACTTATTCAAGCAGTTCAAATGATGATTTTCTGAGACACTCATTCCGGTGAAAGCTGTAACGCCTTTAATTCCTACGTCCATTATGATGTCCATTTATGTCTCTTTATCTCTTATTAGACAAATTGGTGTGTAATTATCAAAGTGACGGCTTTTACAAATCAAAATGATTCGCAACAGAGAGTATGCATTAGCATTTGGACGATGAGTAATTGATAACATATGCCCAGATATATGCTGGTTAATTTAAATTCCTGGAGGAATATACACGTGATACAATGTTAAATGCAGAAATAGTCAGGGTTAATCCCTTTGGAGGATGTTAGTTGTACAGTTATCCCAAATTAAAGTTAGTTGAATAGTTAGTAAGATACAATCCCAAAAATATCAGAGTATTAATTTTTCCTAAATAAAATTCCCCTTGTAACACCCCATATTCGGTACTACCCATTAAGGATATTAATAAGCCGTATATCAGAATATCATCAGAGTAGAGCTAGTAAGTAATTGATAAGTGGCTACAAACTTAAAACTCCCTTTGCGGTGTATCTGGTTGGCACATTAGCGGTACAATCATCGCGAATCCCAAAATAAAATAAAAAAACTCTGGCCGAGTCCTTATGCGTGCTGCTTACCCTTGTCACCGGCTCCCGATCCTCCAGATCCTGAAGCTAGACTAATTGTTGAGATTCAATACCCATTGAATCTCAGGTAACAGTTAACCTTATGCTCAAGTATAAATAATATATGTATGACAGGTATTCATTACATTTCAGCATTAACCATACATAGCACACAGCAGATGTAAGGTTACAACAATACATAGCACACAACACATGTAAAGTTAACAACACAACAATACATAGCACACAACACATGTAATGTTATCCACATTTGCACTAAACAGCGCCACGATAGCTCCTCGTGTCCTCAGCGCTAGGAAAACAATCCTACGGTGTTATCAAGACTATAACCCGCACAAAGCTGAATGTATATAAATAGTGAACTAAGACCGAGCCTTAGCCACAGTGCATGACCCAAGACCTAGTCTTGTCCATGACCCTATGAATCATCTATCACATATAAGCATACAAGACAACATCAGAGTTAGAGTTACAGTACGCGTCCGTACCTTAGTCTGTGTAGCTAGTGGTACATTCGTCTGTTCGGTACGATTCCTGATTTTTTCCGGATGTCCTATGATAGTATCACCGCATTATTTCCTTCCTAAACAATATTATAAGAGACATTTTAGCCACTATTGACCTTTTTACCCCTGGTGGATTTGATATTCCAATTATGCCCTTACATTTTCTTAAAAACGCAACTTTCAGCATTTCTGCCCAGATTTTTTGGTAACTTTGAAAAATCATAATTAATTCTACGAAAATCGAAATGAGGTTCTGTAAAATTCCGCAGAGTCCTTGACATGTCTATTTTGGAGGAAAAATAATGGTTTTCACTCAAAGTATGTGAATCAATACCAGTTTAACATTTTTTAATTACTGTTCAGATTTTCTGCCAAAAACGTGACCCAACTTCAAGAATTTGTTCCTCCTTGTACAAAACTCAAAACACTACGAATTTGGTATATTTAGAAAGCTCTAGATGTCTACTTTAACCATGAAAAAGTTAATGATTTAATAAATTCATCTGATATATAAAATAATAGCTTCAACCTAGCTAACTCCGAAAGCTTCAAACCGAAAATTTACCGATGTTTGCTATTTTAATCTTCGGCTTTCAAAAATTATGTTCTACCATATTTTCCATCAAATTTTCGTTTTAAACCCATTTTCATCCTCAAAAACATGAAAACGAAATCACTTTTGAAGATTCAAGATTAAATCATAATTTTACCATGAATCAAGACCCGAAGCTAAAGAACTTACCTTGAACTTTGCTTCTACTTCTTCAAGCTCCTCCACACTCACTCTCACAGTTCAAGGCTTGTGGGCCCCACGTGTGCATTTACCAATTTATCCTTCTCTTCAACTTTTTCACCAAGCTTTCTTCCTTCTCTTCCTCTCTCTCCAAAATCGCCCCCTCCTTCCTCTCTCCTTATCCTCTTCCATTTTATCCTCTTCCACCTTATCCTCCTCCATTTTCCCCATGTGCTTGGCCATCCCCCCTCCCTTCTTGGCTCATGGAATGTGTTTTCTATGTGTCTATCATCTAATGATTCAAGCTTCTTATTGATTCATTTATTTTCATGAGGATTTAGCTTAATTTGGTGATTATTTAGGACCACTGGATTAATTATATGTGCAACAATCTCAACCATTGATCTCATTTGCAATTGTTAACTTTTCATAATTGATTAACAAAGCTTAATTAACTCTTAATCCAATGCTTATATGCCTTTCATTTATGTGTATTATTGCACAATTGGTTTGTTTGCTAATCGTAGTTATTCTCACTTTATTATATAAGTTTAATTGTCAATTAGTATTTGCTAATTTACTTTATTTTATTTAAGTGTTTTCATATTACTTTCTTGTCTTTATTAGTTATAAAATAACCATTATTTTATGTGTTATTTTTATCACATTAAATGATCCCTTATCTCAGTCTCACATTTTGCATTTTGTTAACTTAATTTCAAGGAAAATTTGCCTAAAATTATAATTAACAAATCATATGAATTTGAGACACATATTCACCTTCATTTTACATGTATTATTTATCAAAATATACTATTTATAATAAATAGGAATTCTAGGGTTTTACACCCCTCCTTCGGCTCATCACCTACTCCGGCTTCACCACCTTACTTCCTGATCCAGAACATTTTCCTGAATCTTTAGGCATAATGAGATTCAATCATCGGTTGAATCTCAAGGTAACAGTTAATCTCATTCAAAATGCAATTCATACAGGGCAATTACCACTACTAAAAAAACCATCATTAGTCGCGGTTAATCTGTAGCGGTTACAAATAACCGCTACAAAATCATGAACTTGTAGCGGTTTTACAGCAAACCGTGACAAATTAGTAGCGGAAGCATTGGCGCCAAAAGGCGGGCATGTTTGCCGCGAAATTTGTAGTGGTTACCCGAAACAAAACCGCTACAAATTTGGCACCAACTTGGCGCGTAATGGCGCGAAGTTTGTGGCACGAACTTTGTTGCGGTTTATTGGAAATAACTGCTACAATATTGGCGCCAGCATTGGCGCGTAATGGCGCGAACTTTGTCTTGGTTACTTTGTAGTGGTTATATGTAAATAACCGCCACAGAAAAGTGAAACGACACAGTTTTGTAATGGTCAAAGTTAAGCGATGTCTTAACCGCGTCAAATTGTGTATTTTTGTTGTGGTTTTAGCCTAAACCACTACAAAAATTTATGCTATAAATAGCATCTTTGTCCGTACATCAATTATAAATATTCAAACAATTACTAAATTTGCATTGCCGCTGAATAAACATTCTCGGCTTGGTAGTCGAAGACATGCAAATATCTGCAGCCCTGATCTCAGGAGATGAGAGCTGCAGATATTTTCCTCCCTTCTCATCGTTGAAGCCGATGATGTTCCTTCAGTGACAATCCAGATTTACTTATTCCTTTGACTTAAAAACTTCTACTCTTCTGAAGATAGTCCAACATGCGACCGAAGATTGGGTTCCATTATAGCCACCATTGTCTCGGAAAATATCTCGATCAAAATGAGTCAATGAGTTTTTCTTGGGAAATTGGTGGCTATAATGAATCCAAATCTTCATGGGCATGTTGGACTATTTTCAGTAAACTTATTACCACTAATTTATTACTCTCGACTCATTTGGGGAAATTGAAGAAAACAATTAAATTGATTGAGAGTTTCTTATTCTAATTATTTTCACCAAACTAATACGTATACTAAGTAAACTTATTAGTTTGGAAAATTTTTGGAAAAAAATATAAATTAGTAGCGGTTATCATGATAACCACGACGAATCTCAAAGGACAAACAATTCATAGCGGTTTCGTTCCAAAACCACGACGAATGACAAAAGGTCTCTCATTTTGTAGCGGTTATCCAACCGCTACAAAATGTCACGAAGAACGAGGCATATTTTTTCGCGGTTCTTGAAGCGGTTTACCTTTAACCGCAACAAAATTATTAACTTTGTCGCGGTTAATTAGGAAAATCGCTACAAAATGTTGCGGTTTTTTAACCGGACGCATCATTTTCAAAATAACGCGCGTAAGGTTTTGATTTTTCACCTTTTAACCTTTCAACTTGTACCTTTGAACATCATGGTTTCTAAGGATAAGGGAAAAGGGAAAGCTTTAGAACGGGAGAGAAGGCCTATAAGGGGCAGTGGTAGTAGAAGAGGCCATTACTAGAAAATTTCATTTTTAGGGTTTAGGGTTAATGGGGATCCAAATGAAGACATTGCGCCTGATTTTATGGAAGGCAATGAACCCTTTGTGCCGAAACTCGTTGAGCGGCGGGATGGAGGGCCGGAGCCCGAATCCCGTGGTAAGTATCCCTCCCCTCGTCTTAATTTTTTCATTTTCTTATTTTAATGATTTTTGCATCTTGGAATTGTAGGGGGGCCGGAAGACGGACCTTCCCTTTAAATTTTAAAGATATTGTCAATAAGTACTGTATTAGTATTTTTTTGTCTTATGGAACCGCGTATTAGCGGTGCTAGAGCCGATAAAGTTTGTCGTAAACTCGGCTTCAGTAACTGGAGCCGGGTGGAAGCTACTGGTTTTTCTGGAGGTATCTGGCTCTTTTGGAACAATGAGGCTTTTGAAATTACCTATATTACTTCCACCACTCAGCTGCTTCACTGTCATGTTAAGGAGAAAAAGTGCAATTTTACAATCCTTCTGACTGTTGTCTATGGGGAGACTAATCCTATTGGCAGAATCCCTTTATTGAACTCCTCCATGTGCTTGCGAATAATTCTAATATTCCTTGGTTGGTCTTAGGTGATTTTAACGCTTATCTTTCCCCTTCGACAAGCTTGGAGGAGGCGACCCACCTTGGACTTCTATGAATCGTTCAAGGGCTGTGTAGAAGATACGGCCTCATGGAAGCCACTATCCGGGGGAAAAATTCACTTGGGAGAGAAAGGGCCTAAAGGAAAGATTGGATTGGGTTTTTACTAACTTTAATTGGCTCAATTGCTTTCCCAACTCCACTGTTCGTCATGAGCTCAAGTATAAATCCGATCACAGGGTTGTGGTGGTGAACCCCAATCCTTCCAGCCATTCGCAAAGACCTCCGAAATCCTTTTCTTATCAAGTGGCTTGGACTCTCGAGAATGATTTTAATAATATCACAGACGAAGCTTGAAGAGGGAAAAACTGGCTTGAAGGTCTTCAATGTTTCCAAAACTCTGCCTTGAATTGGAATGACAACCGGGTGGGTAATTTTTATAAAAAGAAAAAAGAGCTAATTCGTCGGTTGGAGGGAATTGACAGATGTAGAAGAATGAACTTGAGAACCGGCTGTACAAATTGGAGAAATCGCTCTGGAATGAATATCATAAAGTTCTTACCCAAGAAGAGATTTCATGGTTTCAAAAATCAAGAGGTAAATGGCTTCAAGGGGGAGACAGGAATACTCGTTTCTTCCATGCTTCCACCATCATTAAAAGGAAAAAGCAGATGATCACGGCTATTCAGAATGATGCAGGGGAGTGGGTTGAAGACCACAATTTGGCGAAAACGATGGCCCATGACTTCTTCCGTAACCTTTATACTCAGGATACTTCTGTTAAAGATCCTACCGCATGGTGCTCCAACTTTCCTGATCTTGATACTAATGAGTTGCGCATGTTATCAAGCAATGTCACCAGAGTTGAAATTAAAAATGCAACGTTTGATATGGGAGCTTTTAAAGCCCCGGGACCCGATGGCCTTCAAGCTCACTTTTTCCAGACCCAGTGGAATGTGGTGGGAGATAAGATTTGTGATTTTATTGAACAATGCTTCAACAATCCATCTTCCATGGCCTCTATCAATAAATCTAAGGTCGTCCTCATCCCTAAGGTTGATAACCCAACTACCCTTAAAGATGTCCGTCCGATTTCCTTATGTAATGTCAGTTTCAAAATCATCACCAAGGTTTTGGCGAACAGATTCAGGAAAGTGATGGATCATCTCATTAGCCCTGAACAGTGCAGCTTTATTTCTAATAGATCTAGTTGCGACAATATCATAATTGCCCAAGAGATCATCCACTCTATGCGAATGAAGGGCAGAAAGAAGGGATTTGTTGCGGTCAAAATTGATATGGAAAAAGCGTTTGATAGACTTGATTGGGGTTTCATCAAGAATACCCTCTCTTGTCTGAAGCTTGAAGATAAACTTGTTGATTAAATTATGGCTTGTATTTCTACTGCTTCCTTGTCTATTCTCTGGAATGGTGACGCAGGCCCATGCTTTGTCCCCTCCAGAGGAGTCAGACAGGGAGACCCTTTGAGCCCATATATTTTTGTTCTTTGCATGGAACGTTTGGGCCATCTCATAAAGGCAGAATGTCTTGCCCGCCGATGGAAGCCTTTTGCTTTTAAAAGAGGAGGTCCCTGTATCTCACATCTCTTCTTCCCTGATGACCTCATTTTATTTGCCGAAGCTACCAGTGGTCAGATGTCTGAAATTCGCAAAGTGATGCAAAGTTTTTGTGAGGTCTCGGGCCATAGAATCAATCTAAACAAATCTCGAATGTTCTGCTCCAGTAGTGTCAATTTTAACAGATCTCTTGAGCTCAGTCAGCAACTGGGAATTGGAATCACCGCGGATCTTGGAAAATATTTAGGGGTGCCTGTTATTCACAATAGAGTTACCAAGGCTACATATCACCCCATCGTGCAAAAAGCCAGGAAAAAGTTGTCCATGTGGAAGAGCAAGTTTCTATCTATGGCTGGTCGCTCGGTATTAATTAAATCTGTGCTCTCCGCTCTGCCAAGCTATTGTATGCAGTCTACGCTTCTTCCCATTTGCACTATCAACGAGCTTGATAAAATCTCCAGAAGGTTCCTTTGGTCGCATGAGGAGGAAGCGAGGAAAATCCACCTCATTGCTTGGAATAAAGTCACTCAGGCAAAGAAGCAGGGTGGTCTAGGGTTCAAAAATCTGAGGTGCCAAAATAAAGCTTTTATTATGAAGCTGTGTTGGAGCCTTCTAACTCAAAGAGACACTCTATGGGTTAAATGCCTGTGGTCCAAGTATAATTGTGGTAGTCTTTCGGTTCCTAACGTTTCAAAAAAGAAGAATTCTTCATCTACATGGAAAGCGATCACTGAGGTTTGGGACAAATTCCTCACTGGAATAGGGAAAACGATTAATAACGGTGAAGGAACTAAATTTTGGACTGATCTTTGGCTCCCTCTTGATCGTCCGCTTATAACCTTTGCGTTAGATCCATCGCTCGGTCATGAAAGTGAGTCTGTAAGGGATCATTATTCTACAAATGGAAGATGGGACATCAATAGATGGCAGGGCATTCTGCCTCCGGAAATTATTAATACCATCACTAGGATGCGACCCCCTTGTAGCAATCTCCGGATTACTTTACTTGGAGAGCTGCCAAGGACGGTTGCTTCTCGTTAAATCGGCTTACCTCTTCCTTTCGGATCAAAGTGAAGCTAATGTCAACAGCTTCTGGACCAAGATGTGGAAATGGCAACTTCTTGAAAAAGTTAAATATTTTATGTGGCAAGTTGGCCATGAGCGCCTCGTTACAAACTCTCTTAGAGCAAAAAGGGGCCTCACAAATGAGAATCTCTGCCCGTTTCAATGTGATAGAGAGGAAAGTGTGCTTCATATAATCAGAGATTGCGAGAGGGCTCAAAACTTTTGGAAAGAAATCTTAAAACCTAACTGTTTTTCCAAGTTTTTTGCAGGAAATTTGCAGGTCTGGCTTAATTGGAACACCAAGAGAAATCCAGGGAAAGGAAGATTCAACAACTTTTCTTGGCCGCGTGTCTTCAGTTTGGGGTGTTGGATTCTCTGGACATCTAGATGCAAATTCCTTTTTCAGGGTGAAACAAAGGATACCAGGGATATGCTCCACCTATGTAGCTATTTACTCTCTGAAAGTGCAACAAACCAAATTCTAACTCATAAAATCTTTCAACTTGACAGGTTTGAAGAGAAGTCTTGGACTCCCCCTCCTACAAACGTGGTCCGCATCGATGTCGATGGATCTGTGCGCCATCACCATCAGGGAGCTTACGGTGGAGTGCTCAGGAACTCTCAAGGCCAATGGTTGATGGGGTTTCACAAGTCCCTTGGACTCCGCTCAGTTCTTGAATCGGAAATCTGCGCTATCATGGCTGGACTAAAGCTTGGACATCAGATGGGCTTACAGAGGATTCTCCTCTATTCCGATTCGCTGGATGCCATCGGTCTCATCAAGAGAGATTGCCATACGGATCATCCGCTTAGAGACGTCATCAAGGAGACCAGAGACCTTCTCTTCCAGGATTGGGATGTTGAGCTTCGATATACTCCCAGGGACAACATCGCGTGTGCTGACTACTTGGCCAGACAGGGTCATGATGCCCCCACTGAAGAAGACATGGTACTCATCCCAGATGATACCAGGAGGATGCCTTCATATGGTTGTTAGGGACCAACAGCCGTGTCATAGTTAGCTTATTTTCTAGGCTGGTGTACTTGGGCTATTCCTTCTTTGCCTAGCCCTCTTATCTTTTCAAGCTTCGGCTTGCCTGTAATTTCAAAAAAAAAAAAATTCATTTTTGCGACGGAATTTGCGAGGAAAAAAAATTCCATCACAAAAATGAGCAATTTTGCGAGGGAAACAATTTCCTTCGCAGAAATCTTAATTTTGCGACGGAAAAAAGTTTCCATCGCAAAATTACCCTTTTTACAAGGGAACCCTTTTTCCCTCGTAAAGTTTGTCGAAATTGGGGGAAAATCCCGCCAATTTCCTTGCATTTTGCGAGGGAACCGGCTTTCCCTCGCAAAAATGGGCAATTTTGCGAGGGAAACTTTTTTCCGTCACAAAATTTAGGGAAATTGCGGGGAAAAATCCCGCCAATTTCCCTACATTTTGCGAGGGAGCCACTTTTCCATCACAAAAGGGCCAATTTTTGAGAGGGAATAGCATTTCCGTCGCAAAAATGGGCAATTTTACGATGGAAACATTTTTCCGTCGCAAAAGTTGGGGAAATTGGGGAAAAATCCCGCCAAATTCCCTCCATTTTGCGAGGAACCACATTTCCTCGCAAAATGGCCAAATTTTTGCGACGGAAATGTTCTTCCCTCGCAAAAATTGGCCTTTTTGTGAGGGATATTATTTTTCCTCGCAAAGTGATCATATTGCGAGGGAAATGTTTTCCCTCGGAATTTTTTTTTTTATTATCTCGCAAAGTTAAACCAAGGCAATTAAACCAAAAAATTCAACTCTCTCACTCATTTTCGCCTACGTTCGACTCGTAGCATATTGATTAAAATCAAGACAATTTTCTTCTAAACAATAGTATTTTGAAATCTATTTATAAACATTTGTCTTATAATTAATATATTTATTATTTCTATATATTTTCGTTTTTACCATTGAATCAAATAAATATAACGAGAATAGATGTCATATTTTTTAAAAAATATTTATAGCATGCTACATAACTCACGCGACCACTCCCATCATAATGAAATCACGATCCATAGGCGTGCACACGACGTCCACTAATTAACACGACATCATGGGGAATTAGGGTGTGCGCACGAAAACATAAAGAGGCCAACTGCAAAATAAATAAATAAAAATATATGTGTGTGTGTATATATATTCAAATTTAAATTAAGGGTAATACTATCTTTTGGTCCCTCAAAATTAAAATTTACTTATATAAAAAGATAAATAAATAAGGAATTATCTTAGTTAATTTATTTGGAATTTGAATCCCTATATTCTCTCTAACTACATCTCATATATTTGTTTTAGGAAATAAATTTATATATATATATATATATATATATATAGATATACATATATCCAAATTTAAATTAAGGGTAATACTATCTTTTCTTAAGGGAAAATCCTATATAAAGACGATTGAATTACCTAAATTCTAATTTGGGTTACTAAACTTAACAAATTATTAATTAGGTTATGTGACACAATTAAGGATTTAGAATTTGGACCAAATTACCTCTAAATCCCTTAGTTACTAAAAGACAATTAGAGACAGACTAACAGACTTATCCCTAGAATCCTCATTCACATGTTGCCATTGAAAATAACTTCCATTAAATCTGTAAATTATCGAAAAATTTTCTGTCTGCATTTCTAACATCAACTATAACATAAGATGTTCTTTCAATTGAAAATTCACTCAGAAGGGGCTCGTCATGGAATCAGAACATAAGAGATATCCGCTTCGCTATGTCCATTACCTTCTGCGCTATGTCCATTACCTTACTCAGAAGGGGACATTTTACAAAAGAAGGTGGAGAATGGTGCTTGCCACAAACACCTTGGACCAAAGCATGAAATGCAATTGAAGCAAAAATCACACTATTGTGAATTAGAAGATTTCCATCAACTTCGGGCTTTCAAAAGCAGGGCCATGATTTCTAGAATAAATGGGCACCGCATCTCATAAAACATTCCTATCGGTAACGCTTTCTATTTGATCAAATTGAAGTCTAACAATAATTTCATATTTCGATCTTCCAAGAAATCAAAAAGAGGAGGAGAGGGAGGAGCGTATGAAAACATTTGTCGAGGTAGGATTCACGAAGCATGGGCCCCAAGCGGACGGGCGCCGCGAGTCCTGCGAGTCGAGGATACACAAGTCGTCGCCCTTCCTTCGTTCTCTTTCCATTCTATTGTAATATGCTCCCCACTCAGTCTCACCCCCAATCAAGACCTACCCCTCTGTTTCTATATTTCTTCGGTAAAGGTAGAAATTCATACCCGTCTAACAAATTCGTCAAAAAAACACCCCGTTTATGGCATCGTTCATGCTCCACAGAGCGCACAAGAGAGAATGACGATGGTAACAGTGGGATAGACATCCGAATTCTTGCTTTTAGTTTCCTCTTTTTTTGGGACCATGGATCGGGTTATTATTGGAAAATAACAAACATTTCAATATTCTAGATTGGGTCACTGACTCAATTTAAGATTTATTGAGTTTACCAACCTTATATAGAATTTTCCTATTTCAGCTGTCTTTATATGGGATGACGATGGTAACAGTGGGATAGACACCCAATTTTATTTTTGAAAGAACTCAAATTAGTTTTTTGTCAATAAAAAAAATCAATCTTCATTAATTACCCAATTTTACTTATGTGCTATATAGGTTGTCTTTTTACGTTAATAAACATCTTTTCTTTAAAAAAATCATTAATGAAAATCTTTGCTATGCAGTTTGCTATATCAAAAAGTATTGAAACCCTTTTAAGATGAGAGAGGAGACTATGAGAGGACAGTAACATCATTTAATCCAAATTTTAATATTCCAAATTAGGTCGATAACTTAATTAGAGATTTATTGAATTTACCAACCTAATTTTAAATTTCTCTATTTCAAATAGCCTTATATGAGATATTCACTTACTTTTTTTTTTTGGGTCAAACCCTTACTAAATTATAAAGAGTGAGCTAAATGCAATTTTTTTAATGCAAATGAGGGCATTGATTTGGAACCCTAAAAAAACACAAAAATCCAATCTCTCCATTCACAAATCACAATCCTCCCTCCGCAGCCGCACTCCTCAGCGTCTCACTCTTACTCTCACGGTGGCACTCACAAATCCAATCTCTCATCACTCATCAATGTTTCACTCTCACGGCCGCACTCCTCCTCCTCCTCGATCTCAACTCGTCAGTCATCAGTCGTCAGGAGTTCTCTTCTCTGCTAAAACGCCAGTGAACTCCATCGCCTTGCACATAGGTCGAGAGATCATCGAATCTCTTATACACAAACACCATTCACCGTCGCCGCCAAGGATCTGTGGTTCAGTCGTCGAATGCTTCTTGTTCCATTCGGCACTGGTAAAGTTCCCCTTTGATCTTTTTAATTATCTTATTTGAATTCCCAATCTTGTCAATCCTCTCTTATTCATGTTTCAGTTTATTGTTTTGATCGCACTTTTGGTTAAAGCTGGGTTCGTACACTGTGCATAAATATCCGTGTCTCTGTCTCGCCGGCGGACTGTTGTGGCCGATCTGTGCATTCAACCAAGGTCGACCTAGGGAAGCTTGGAGTGTGGATCTGGGCTTCGATCTCCTCTGCTCATCCGACATTGAACATCTTGGGTATGTATGTTGCTCATCCTATCTCGTGCTTTCGTTTTTCTTTTCGTTTACCCACGTTTCGAAGTAAAACCTTTGGATTCACCACTTAGTGAGCCAATTTGTGTCGGAGGATTTTTTCCCGAAGGTTGTAGAAATGGTTTGAATCTTGTATGATAGCCATAAAACCATCATTTTTTTTGTTATATATGAAAGTGTGCTAGTTTGAATGCACCTTGAATATATTTCAGTTTTATTTTTGGTGTGTGGATGGCAAACAAGTTCTGATTCAAAGCTACACTGATTTTTTTTTGTTTGAATTGTTTTTTTAAAGAAGAAAGAAATAAAGAAAGAACCCTTTTCATGATCAACCTGGAATAAAAACTTGTAGTACAAGGCATGGTTAAATTAGCAAAATCCAAATCCAAATCTACCTTTTCTTTCACGGATTTCGATCTCCTTGTAAGCCTAGAAACACAAACACACTAGTTTAGTTCTTCTTCCCCTTTCTTGTTTGGTAGTGATGAGTAATAAGCGTCGTCACAATTTCACACAAGTCATAGAAACTAATCAATTTCTCACGTGAAGTAATCAATCTATAAGGTTAAATATTTGCCTAATCCATTCTTTATAGTTAACATCATCTCAATTTTATGAATATTGAATATTTGCAATTTTAATATTTGAAGACACAAACTGCAACCACAATTTTAACTAATTTAACTTCCTTCTTTAATCCCTCCAAATTCTGGTAATTTTCTCCTATAATTAGGACCGGAGGGAGTAGTTTGCAAATATTTTTGATTTACAATTTCTTAATGACAGCCAGCTGAAGGGTCTTAATCTGTCTGGAGTTATACCAAGTGAATTTGGTGATCTTACTCAATTGCAAGAACTGTAAGTGATGCTTTCTTTCTTTTTAATTTTCACTTTTATTATCTCGTTTATTTATATCTATAACCTTAGTGTAACATGATGATCTTTCTTGAATCACTGAATGATATTGTATATACATCTCATCTGTTATTATTTGGTATTCTTCATCTTTGAGACTTCATGCCCCGTCCACATGCATGTCCCCATCTTCTAGTGTACTATCCTCATTCTCTGGTTGCTTGCTGGGATATGTTTTTTGTTCACTGCATGTGTTTGTTTGCCACTTTCTTGATTAAGTGCCAATTAACTGGTATAAGCAGCTAGTTGTATTAGACACTTAGGTTAGTAGTTGAATTAGTTAGTATTACTATGTTTGTTCCAAAAGTCTTTGTGTAGGGTTGGGTTGAGGAAGTATGGAAGGTGATTATGATAGGAGTTGGATGTATAATCGTCTAACTCAGAAAAAACAACTTACTCAAGTATTCTTGGAGGGTTTGGAAGAGTTCATCAAATTTGCTCTGGCGCACGCAGCTAATTCAAGTACCTCGATTAGTTGTCCGTGTGTGAAATGTAGGTGTATGGAATTTCATGATCCGAGCACGGTCAGAATCCATTTGTGTAAAAAAGGATTCATGGAAAATTATGAATGTTGACAATTTCATGGGGAAGTCCGATAAACGAGTGGTTATGGATGCCGTGGGACCATCGATCGGCCAATACTTTGATCCCGTTACTCATGCTGAACCGTCATACATGGGAGAGGAGACTGGTGCACATACTCAACCAGTATACATAGGAGAGGATCCTAATCCGAAAGCCGAGAGGTTCTATAAAATGCTTCAAGACGTGCAACGTCCTTTATGGGAAGGTTGTGAACATATTGAAAATAGTGAATATTCATCGCTATCGGCTACCCTAGCAACACTAAGCTTGAAGACTGATCACCATATGAGTGAGAAGAATTACAATGAAATGATGCAGATCATGAGTAAGATTGTTCCCAATGATAATAATTTGCCGAAAGATTTTTACCAAGCAAAGAAAAATGTGAAAGAGCTTGGGCTCGGATGTGAAAAATCCATTCTTTGCCCGCAGGATGTATGCTCTATTACAAGGATGATGCTTGAGCGAACTACATGTAAATTCCGTGAACATCGGAGGTACAAAGTTGTAAGGAATGGAAGAAAAATGACCTTTAAACCATTAAGTAAGATGTGGTACTTTCCTCTTGTGCCCGGACTTAAGAGATTGTATTCATCACAAAAACCAGCTGCTCACATGAGATGGCACCGGGAGCATTACAAGGATGAAAAATTTATGACGCATCCATCCGATGCCGAAGCTTGGCTGAAATTTGACGAGGCGAATCCTTCATTTGCAGACGATCCCCGTAATGTCCGTCTTGGTTTATGTTCGGATGGGTTCGCTCCTTTCAACCAAACGGGCAGCAATTATTCATGTTGGCCTGTGATTGTGACTCCATACAACCTCCCACCTTCCATGTGCATGACAAGAGAGTTTTTGTTCCTCAACGCGTTAATCCCTAGGCCATCCAACCCAAAAAAGAAAATAGATGTATACCTCAGGCCTTTGATAGACGAGTTGAAGATGTTGTGGAGTGAAGGGGTTCTTACGTATGATGTATCATTGAGCCAGAATTTCATCATGCGGGTTGCCTTAATATGGACGATAAATGATTTTCCTGTATATGGGATGTTGAGTGGATGGCAAACTTTGGGGAAGCTTGCATGTCCGGTATGTCTCAAACAGAACGTGGGTTATAGCTTGAAATATAGTCACAAGGTCTTTGGTTTGACGGTTTCTTGGTGATTCTTGCCTATCGATCATCCGTTTAGGAATAATTGAAAAAACTTCAAGTGGAATATGGTCGAACACGCAGATCGACCTTGTTGTTTAAGTGGCCAAGAAATATGGGACAGGGTCAAGTACATTCAAAGTGTTGAAGAGGGAGCCGCTTCCGATGGAACCCGAAGGGATATGGCGTTCAACATCATTGGAACAAACGCGCATCTTTTGGGAGCTACCATATTGGAAAGATCAATTGTTAAGACACAATCTCGATGTCATGCATATTGAGAGGAATGTCTTTTGCAATATTTTGAACACCGTAATGGACACCAAGGGCAAGACGAAGTATACAGTCAACGCCAGACGTGACATAGAACATATTTTCAAAAGGCCTACTTTGCGTTTGGTTAAGAATGTTGCGGGCCGAATTTCCAAACCTAGAGCACCTTACACATTGGACAAAGAGCAGAATTTACAATTGTTGCAATGGGTTAAAGGTGTGAGACTACCGGACGATTATGCATCAAACTTTAAGAGATGTGTCGACATGAACGAGGTGAAGTTAGTCAGGATGAAGAGTCATGATTGTCATGTTTTCTTTCAGAGATTGTTGCCGTGGGCCTTCAAAGTACTACCAAAGCATATATGGAGTATTCTGACAGAATTTTCCTTGTTCTTTAGAACAATTTGTTCTTCTGAGCTTAATGTTGATAAGTTACGACAACTGGAGGAGAGTGTGCCAATAATGCTATGTAAGTTAGAGATGGTGTTTCCTCCTAGCTTCTTTGACTCAATGGAACATTTGCCTGTTCACTTGGCGTACGAAGCAAGGGTAGGAGGTCCGCAACAATATAGGTGGATGTATCCGTTTGAAAGGTAATATATAATTTTTGTCTGTGATTAATTGAAACACATTGCGCTATAGGTTATAAATACCCTCTAATTGTCCATTTTAGGTTTTTACACACACTTAAGAAGAAGATAAAAAATCCAAGGTACGTTGAAGGATCTATTGCTGAAGCTTTTCTAGTCAAAGAGGCCACTAAATTTGCCTCATACTATTACCCCCCTGAAGTTATATCAAGATGGAGAGTGGTACCTCGCAACGATGATGGCGGTGAACCGAGTGGTCATATATGAATATTTAATTATCCTGGCCAAGTCGTGCGAAAACATTGTAGGGCAACTCTGGAAGGAAGAGATAAAAAAAATAGCGGAGTGGTACATTTTAAACAACTATGACGAGGCCGCCGAATACTTAAAGTAAGATTTCCTCTTTTTATTCTTATTACGGTAAAAATTAAAGTATTAATTTCATTTCTTTTTTTATTCGATCACTTCTCTAATTCGTCCGATTGACAAATCCTTTGATGTCGGAATCAAATGTTTATCAAATCATGAACGCTGAGTTTTTTAATTGATTACGATCCTTCTTCGTCCACAACCCATTAGCTCCCCAAGATGTTGTGTGGAGTTTATCTTACGAGTCTGCAACAGCCTATTACCCGGATCAAAAAATATGTAATCAATGGGTATCGGTTTGCAACTGCCGGCGAACAATGATACGAGAATGTTGCAATTACGGTGTATGTTGTCGAGGTGGCCAAGGCGATGAAGTCGAGGCGACTTCAAGGGATATTAATTGACATAATTGACATGTTCCCTCGCAAAATTTGAAAAATTTGCGAGGATGAGGGTCCCTCGCAAAAGTTGAAAATTTTGCGAGGGATCGGAGTTCCCCGCAAAAAAGTTGAAACGTTTGCGAGGGATTGAGTGGAAAATTTTTCCGCCGCTAAATCCAAATTTTGCGACGGAAATATGCATTTTTGCGATGAAAAATTGGTTGCGTGGGCGATTTTTGTGACGGAATTTTTTCCGCCGCAAATGAGTTTTTGCGACGGAAAATTGCTCTTTGCGACCGAATTTTTCCGCCGCAAAAAAAAAACTGTTTTTTTGGAGTGGAGCCGTACGAGAGGGCGTGGGCCTATAAATATTCCCTTTCCGCCCGAGGTGAGGACCGAGTTTGAACACCTCTTCGCTAATGAGCCTATCCCAAACCCTGAGACCGTAGGGGGAGAACGAGGCACAAGTCTATCGTTCGACGACATCGTTAATGAAGATGATGAGATCAAGATTGACATTCCTATAGCGGACGCAGAGCAGTTTATTGACCAGGAAAACGAGCGGGACCAGGGGAACCCCTGACCCTCGTCTTCGCATTCAACCAGATTTCTGGTGGATGTCCAAGGTAAATATAATTAGTTTTTTGGCAAAAAATAAATTTAAATTCCTTATGTGTAATTAAAATTTATTTAAATGCAATAATTTTTTTAAATAATTGTGCAGATACACATGGGAACACTAGTAGGAGGATGCTGGATGTTGCCGCGGTCACTTAGATGGACAGGTATCGCGTCATAGTCCCCTGGAACACGGACCGGCCGGTCGGCAACGATGGTCACCTGTTGAACCGATTCCTGTCTGAATTTGGCGGGAATTGGGCATGGTTCCCAATCTTTTTCCACGATTGCAAAAAGATTCTAAAGGAGAAAAAGGACAAAGCGTTTGAAAAAATTGTGCAGGTAAGTTATGTTGTTTAATTATATTTTACGTCTTAATAGTTATAAGTTGTGGTTTATTTATTTATTTCTTAATTAATTATTACTTAATTTCTAATTAAATTATGATACAAAAAAGTTTAATGTACGAGCCTATAAGAAGAGGTACGTCGCTAAAAATGGGGGAAGCGTGGAAGAGCCGGAAGGGTCGTCTCTACAACTAGCAGAATGGACATGCGACTATGCCTCAGAAGGTGATCGAGAACGTCTTAGACGGTGTGGACCCAAATGACTGGGCGTGTTTTGTCCAGTATAGAAGGAATACAGAGGTATATGTACGTTTATTAATTAATCATAGTTTAAGTTTTGTTTAAACATGTGTTAATTTATAATTAATTTCACTTAACATTTGGTTTGCTCCTACTTGCAGGGTTTGTCGCAGAACACCGGCTTAACCGGCGATGAAGGTCCATCACATGGCAAGAACCAAGACATTTGTTGTGACGTATAGTAAGATGGTAGGTTGAAAGTTAAATTAATTTTAGGTTTAAATGGTGATTGTTTCATTTTTGAAATAACAAAGTTTATATTCTTTTAACTCTTTTAGCAAGAGAAGGCTTGGGCGGAGAACCGTTAGACGGACTATGGGGAGTTGTTCACACGCACCCATAGACACCGTGATGGGACGCCGACCTCTGAGGAGGCAGAGGAGATAACTATAAGCCACAAAAATATTTTTATATAGTTAATGTACTTTATTTAAATAGAATTAAATTGAATGATTAATGTTTGTTGAAATCTATGCGTCGGGCCGGATTGAGCGGAGCCCAGGCGATGAACGCGAGGTTCGCGAGGTAGGGGTGGAAAAAGGCCAGGGCCTGTGGCCTGGCTTGCTAAAAGCGTCCAGGCCTGGCCTCGCTAACAAAGCCGGCTAAGGCCTAATTTCAGCTGTTGCCTTAATGTGCCAGGTTCGGGCCTACGAGTAGGCCTGAAAAGCCTGTCAGGCCGGCCTGTTAAGGAGGGTAAAAGTGTAATTACATTTTTTTAAATGTCTCATGAAAATAAACCACCGAGTAATTAAAAAACAAACCTATTCACTTTGCTTCCTTCATACGAGTCGTGAATACCAATCTGTGAAAAAAACCCTAATACCTACTCGTCGTCGCCGATTTCACAAGTGGAGAGGAGAGTCTCGTCCCGTCCGGCGTCCGTCGACCCCTGAAAGTTCCAGATCTCAGGTCCGCGCTCACCGTCAACCTTGCGTCCAGTCAGTGAAAAAAACCCTAATACCTACTCGTCGTCGCCAATTTCACAAGTGGAGAGGAGAGTCTCGTCCCGTCCAGCGTCCGTCGACCCCTGAAAGTTCCAGATCTCAGGTCCGTGCTCACCGTTGACCTCACATCCAGTCAGCACAGTCGCACAGACATGTAATAAGCCTCTTCTTTTTTTCTGTTCTTGGCTCTAGTTTTTCTGTTTAGGAATTTTTATGCTTGAAACTTTGAATTACGTCTAGTTCTCTATTTTAGGTATTGGATTTTATTCATTTGACCCATAGCCTAGCTCCCTTGTTCTTTAGTTTCATCTAATTATGATAGGTCACTTTGTGATGCCCACGCTGGTCGCCTGGAAGGATTTGGTCCTTGTATTCCTATTCAGTCGAAGAAATAGTTTCTACTGTATAAAAATAAGTACAGTTTCTATGCTAACCATTTTAAAATTGAAGGAGAGTTTTAATTTTTGTGATGAGCCTCTTCCGTTGGTCTGTGATGAGCCTCTTCTTTTTTCTGTTCTTGGCTCTGGTTTTTCTGCAGACATGTGATTTGCTAGATCTCCATTTCTGCTTTATTTGTTCATTCTAATCTTTCATTTTATTGGGGTTCTGTTGTGTCAATTAGACTGCTCTGTTATAACTGAGAATGAGAAATTATATATTCTCACTCTTGAACAATATAACATCTTATTAAAATGAACCTAATCCTATCTATGCTGTTCTAGATTCTTCAAAGTAATTAGGGTGGTTCAATTTGCATTGTATGCATAGTACGTAGTTTGTTTCAAGCCACTTAAGTTTATCCAAAATGAAAAGTTGAATGCTTATATATTAGACAATTGTATTGTCAGTTACACTTGTTACATTAATATTAAATCAAATAAAGATGAGTTTAATTCTATGTCCTAATAACACTCTCAAGTTTTTTAATATGTATAGAACGAAGTGTAAATCCAATTTGCATTATATGCACAATTATATTGTTTGTTTCTTGCCACATAATCCAACTGGAAAATTATATACTTATGCATTTGATAGCTGGACTGTTGGCTCGACTTATCACGTTCAAAACATGAATAGTTTTAAATGAGAGAAAATGAGAAATGATTTTCACTTTTGATCTGTATCAAATCTTAGAGAGATTATTCAAACTCTTTCTATTATTTCATTTTGTTCAAATTGACTATTCCGTTTTTGACATTTAACTTTGTTGTCATGTTATAACTGGGCAATAGGGTTGTTTGACTAATGAGAATGTATACTGTTTCAAAAGCAGAAATACACATGAGATATGACGTTTGAGTTAAGGTGATGATTCTTTTTTTGGTACAATGCATGAACTGATATGAGAGGTGAAAGTGGAGCCTAAATACCCAAGAGGGGGTGAATTGGGTATTCTTAAAATTTTAAGAACTTGGTCTGTTTTGGACAAGTGAAAACAGAGTATATCAGAGGAGAAGGGTAAGGAAAGCTTGCACAAGAGAAATTATCCTGGTTCGGTCTTATCCTTGACCTACATCCAGTCCCAAGCCACACTTGGGATTTTCAATTCACTAAAACTCAACAATTGATTACAAACTACGTACTCGAGTAGTTCTCTCACTAGAACTCACTCCCCCTTACAAGTTGCAATCAATACACCCAACCACCAAGTCCCCCGACTTGTGGTTATCTCAATCAATGAATGATTTACGAAATAACTCTCTTACGAAAGCGAGATAAGATGAACACTTGAAGTACAAGTATCAAATTGATACAATATAGAAAGAAGCTGATCACAATAAATGATACTTAATAGATTTTCGCTCTCGGTAGGTGTATCGCGAGAAGAAGTTAATGCACTCTATTTATAGGTAGAGAACATTAAATGACCGTTGCTTGATGAATCCAACCGTTGTAGGTGATTAGCTTAAGATCTGGTCATCTTCTCTCTCTAAACTTCTGCTAATCCAGGTGTTAATTTGATCTGGTGTGATTCTCTGAGAATTTGCCCGTTGGAGATTACTTTGCTTGTTGTAGTAAGCATTCTTTAACGTTCATAAGGCGTGCTCAGATGAATTAGCTGAAAGTAGGTTGATTTGCAGAGGTGCATTAAATGCACTGTACACTTTTTACTTTATGGCTTTGACCTTCAAACATTCTCTAAACAATCTGAAATTCACTAATAAAGTTATTAAACATAGTTAGGAATATCAGATAATAATATTGCGAGTATTAAGATCAAACAAGAATGTTTTCCGAATCGTCGATTTGAATTTCGAATCGGCGTCACGAACTCGAGTTAAGTTCATGCGGGCTCGAGTTCGAAGCTTCAAAGTGTAAGGGCATTTTAAGTTCAAAACTTCTAAACTTGGAGGTTTGTAAAATAGAACCTGAGGTTCTCGAGACATAAAAACTTTCTTTGCTCTCGGGTTGCTTTGAACTCGAGTTTGCACATAGTGAACTCGAGTTCACTCCATCCAGAGAGGAAATCGCTATTTTGCCTTTTGAGAAACTTCTAGCAAAAGTGTGAACTCGAGTCTATTAGTGAGTAGGCTCGAGTTTGACACTTGTTTAGCTAAATCTTAGCTTTTTGTATTCAAGTCCAAACCCGAGGTTCATACGCAAACTCTAGAGTTTTTCTAAATTTGAAAACACATTGCCCTTGGTAGGAATTGAACTCGAGTTTACACTTTGATAGGCTCGAGTTCGATTATCTTTGAAAAAACTCTAAATGCTCTCGGCACCGAAATAAACCTGAGGTTTAAGTACACAGCTCGAGTTTGTTCGACTTAAAAAAATCTGAGTGCTCTCGGCCTGAAATGAACCTGAGGTTTAAATACACAGGCTCGAGTTTGTTCGACTTGAAAAACTCTGAGTGCTCTCGGCCTGAAATGAACCTGAGGTTTAAATACACAGGCTCGAGTTTGTTCGACTTGAAAGCTTTTAAGAGTTCTCTGCCTGAGGCAAACCTGAGGTTCGATAGAGACAGACTCGAGTTCACTTGGCTAAAATACTTTTAGGAGCTTTTCAAATTTGAAAATCTTTGCTTCCAATGAAACAGTGAAGAGCACCCAAAGCTCTTAGAATTTGAAAAAAAATCTTCCCGCCAGAGGTAAACCTGAGGTTCAAGTTAATAGGCTCGAGTTTAAAAGAGTTTTAAACTTAGAATGTTCTCGACCCAACCTAAACCTGAGGTTCACATTTGTGAACTCGAGTTCTCACAGACAAACCTCCGGTTTGGTGTAAAGTTTAAAGTGTCATATCCCAAGTTTGGTCTTTGTTCAAAAGTAAACCTCCGGTTTGTAAAAGCAGGCTCGAGTTTGGCGAAGCCTGAGTGTTTTAGATTGAAAACAATAAATTCCAACTATACTCAATCTTGTTTACAATTGTCAGTTATCATCAAAACCCTTAGAGAACTAACAAGAGGAATTGATATTTACCATTGATAAAAAAATACCCACTGCCAAGAAAGAGTTTGTGTGAGTTAGGTATGTTACTAGTATCCATAGTCTTTACTTCATTATTTTCTTTGATGAATCTATATGTTGGTAACTTGGTGGGATGTTGTAAACTTTATTCATGGGATGTTGGATGTTTAATTTGTATGTTGATGTTGGATGTTGTATTTGATTTCATTTTTTATGCTGTTGTAGAATCTGTTATGTTGTTGTAAATTTGGCCTGTTTAATCAATTAGGCCTGTTTTTGGCCTGTAAACAGGAGGCTGTTTTCGACACAGAAAACGTGGGAGGCCATTTTTCGGCCTGTTTTCCTTGGGGCTGTGGCTGGTTAGCCTAGGTACGGGATTTTGAAAAAAAGGCTTCTTAACAAAGCCAGCCGGCTCGGACCTAAAAATAAGCTCATTACGGGCCACAGGCCAGCTCAGGCCGCTTCCCTACATAACAGGCTTGGCCTGGCCTGGCCTGTTTCTACCCTTACTCGCAGGCCCCAGAATCACAGGGGTCTTTGGATCCTACGGCCCCATTGAAAGCTGCTGTGGGCCTAGTCGAGCATCCTGGTCGCGTTAGGGGCTTTGGGCTAGGCACCAGGCCTAGCATGGTGTACATTAAGGCCTGGCCGCTCGGCCAGGAACCTCCGGCTTGAGAAGGCCACTACTAGAGGAGGTTGATGCTTTAATTGCTGATAAAGTTGTTGTGCAGGTTGCCGAGCAGGTTGCTGCACAGAGGGACGTTGATGAGGCCGGGAATAGGCGCATGTAGGACATATACGATCGTTGGTACGCTCTTCGGAGGCAGAGCTGGGATGTTGTTGCCGGGGCCTTGACAGAGTTGTTACCTCATAGACGGTTTCCATCTCCCGAGCCTCCCCCTCCGTTGATCTACGAGGACTACCCCCGCCTCCCCATTCGTTCGTGTACGAGGATCCCGATCCGCGTCCTATCGCTAGTGAAGACGAGGCGTTGTTACCTCTGGTCATGCACATGCCCCCTAAGAGAGCCCCCCGAGACGGGACCCGATCATCGGGCTCCTGATAATTAGTTTTTATTTTCACATACAATTTTGTACCACTAGATATTTATTCTATTTTTTATGTTATTTGGAGTACTATTTCATTACTTATATTTCATTTATATTAGGTTATTAATGTTACTTATAATATATAACAATATGTAATGAAAAATATATTTTGAGAAATTAATTTATTATAGTCGATAAAATATTTATTGAAAATAATTAATTAATAATTAGTGAATAAATATTTAAAATTAACATTTGTAGCAGTTAATTGGAAACCGCCGCTACAAATTTGAATTTTAAACTGAATAAAATAAAGGTTAATAATATTTGTCGCGGTTGGTATGAGTAACCTCAACTAATGTCTTTGTGTTACGATCTTGTGGTTCCCCAACCGTGACAAATATCTAGTGGGAATTTGAATTCAAATTTGTAGCGGACACGTAACCACTACTAAATGTATTTTATATATGTAGCGGTTCTTGAAGCGGTTTTAAAACCGCTACAAAGTACTCCATGTTGCATTTAAAGATCTCAAGTTCTTCTATGAAGGTAATTAAACATTGTCTCTACATTTATATTCTATCCTAGCTTTGTTTACTACATACGGATAAGTCATGGATCAAGCTACCGTACAGTTCTCCCGTATATTTAGTAGGATTGAAAACTTTCTTAGATTTTGCCTTCTCTCATGCTAGCATTAATGGCAAAATCATGTGTCCTTGTTGTCGTTGTAAGTTTAAGAAATGGCAAACACGAGAAGGTGCGATGAAACATCTTCTTGTGAAGCCTTTCCTCGAAGCATATACATTCTGGGAAGTTCATGGTGAGAAACGTGGTATGAGATATGGGGATCATCTTCCTCGAACCTCACAAGTAGGAAATCAAGTAGATCAAGATGATCTGATTAATGAAGCTGTTCGCGATGCTTTTGGTGTTCAAGATGACAACTTCACGGCAGAAGTTCAGGGTCCAGAACCTGTTTTCTTAAGGAATGAAGTAGCTCAGGAATTTTTCAACCTCATGGATGAGAGCGATTGTCCTTTGCATCAAGGTTGTCAGAAATACTCAAAATTATCTTTTCTGATGAAATTGTACATATCAAGTGCTTGTGTAGGATCATTGATAAGGCAATGTTGATGTTGCTGGAATTTCTATGAGATGCTTTCCCTGACGTGGACATTCCTACAACCTTCTACGAGGCCAAGAAGATAATCACCAGATTAGGCTTGAACTACGAAAAAATCGATGCTTGCCCCAACGACTGTATGCTTTATTGGGGAGAGGACGCTCGGAGGGAGACTTGTAAGAAGTGTCACATTTCAAGGTTTAGGACAGTTCGAAAGGGAAAAAAGTAGAAGAAGAAACCTGCAAAGATTCTAAGGTACTTTCCTTTAAAACCTCGGTTACAAAGATTGTTTATGTCGTCAAAGAGAGCTGAGCATATGAGGTGGCATGAAGTTGACAAGAACGAAGATGGTAAACTCAAACATCCACGGGATGGTGAAGCATGGAAAGCGTTCAACTTAGACTTTCCTGATTTTGCGGCGGACCCTAGAAATGTTCGTCTTGCTTTGGTGACCGATGGCTTTAATCCGTTTGGGAATCTTAGCACAAGCTATAGTATATGGCCAGTTGTTTTGATACCTTACAACATGCCCCTTTGGATGTGTATGAAACAAAGCTCCTTCATTATGCTCATGATCATTCCAGGAAAAAAGGCACTGGGAAATGACATCGATGTGTACCTCCAACCACTTATCAAGGAGTTGATGGAGTTGTGGAATGTAGGCTTCGAGACGTATGATGCACACGAGAAGACACTGTTCTGTTGGCTCATGTGTTTTGTGTTTTGATGCTAACATTCCTAAGTATGAAAAAGATAAGAAAAGATCTTGGCTAAATCTAATAATGAAGTTTTCAGAATGTTACTCGAGCAAAGAATTAAGTTTGCTCGAGCAATGATGTATGAAAGGTAAATCAGTAGTGTTCTGAAGAAACCTTGCTCGAGCAAGAAAAAGTGTGCTCGAGCAACATCGTGCTTTGCGAGAAAAATCAGGCCGATGAAAGCATACTCGAGGGAACAAAAGCATGTTTCAAGCACTTTGCTAGAGCAAGATTTAAAGGCTGCTCGAGCAACATCGAGAAACCTCAGATCTTTGCCCTACTGGAAGCATACTCGCGTGTTCGAGCATCATGCTCGAGTAAGCCAAAATGCTGCTCGAGCAAGGACGAGCAGCAGGCGCTTCCTTCAGTATAACAAGAGGTTGCCCGAGCATGGTTTTGCTCATGCTCGAGCATATTGCCCAAGCAAGCTAAAAAGCATGCTCGAGCAACAAATGAAGCGAGATGAAAATAGGCGATTCAAAAGAGCTTGCCCGAGCATGAAATTTTCATGCTCGAGCAACATGCTCGAGCAAGCCGAGAACTCGCTCGAGCATCGCGGGCAAGCATACTTTCCTTTGCATTTCAAGGGAGCTTGCTCGAGCAAGCTTGGATCTTTGCTCGAGCAACTTCATACTGATTTGAAAATCACCGTGTTCGAACTTCATAAATCATTGACTGGATTAAATATTCTTCTGTATATTATTAATCTTGTTTACCAAATGCTATTAACCAATTTGTTGATGAGTTTCAGATCATTTAGGCATAAGTTACCGGTGAATTTGAATAAATCAATCGCATTTGTCGAGCATTAAATGCTCCTACCTAAATAGGATATTCTCGGAGATCTATTGTCCGAGTAATCGATATTCTCCAAGTTGGCATTAAATGCCATCTCACAACGGATACAATCAAGAGAATGAAAGAGAATGTCGAACAAAATCTTCAAGTCATACCACTCACACCAGAGGACTTCTTGACGAACGCTTCACCAGAGTAACGGACATATCCGAGTCTTTAAACGGCTATTCCATGAAGCTCACCAACAGTCATTAATTGCATCAACTATAAATAGCGAGAGCATTCAATTTGCCAATTACCGAAACGCTGTGCAATCATTCTGAGATTAATTCCATTTACTGTTTCTTCTATATCATTTATTGTTCTTCAGTGATCATTAGTTATCAACTCGTGAGGAGTATTTAAACTTTCATTTCATTATTGAGATTGTATCTTAAGGTTAAGGAACCTTAAGAGAGGGTGTATTGATTACAGTTTATAAGGGGGAGTGGAGAGTGAGTGACCATCCTTCGTTTACAGAGTTTGTAATCGTTTCTGAAACATAGTGGAATCCCAGGTGTTCTGGGGATTGGACGTAGGTCAGAGTTTTGACCAAACAAGTATAAACCTTCTTGTGTCCTTTTATCTTATTGGTCTCTATTTTGTTCATACAAAAGAAAAGAGTTTAAAAGTTCACGAATCACCTATTCACCCCCCCTCTAGGTGATATTCCATCTTCATGTTCAACTTGCGTGCAGCGTTGATGTGGATTATCAGTGACTTCCCTGGACTTGGAACATTATCCAAGTGGAATGTGCATACTGGCCTTGCGTGTCAGGCTTACAATTTTGACTCTGACTCAGTGTGCCTTCCCCATAGTCGCAAGGTGTGCTTCATGGGTCATCGGAGGTTTCTCGATGGTACGCACAGGTTTAGGTTGCAACGCAATCGTTTCAATGGGCAACAGGAAAAAAGAGGACCTCCTCAAAATTTATCCGGTGCAGAAATCTTAAAGCAGCTTGTGGATGTTGAATTTGAGTATGGGAAAAAAGACGATCCAGCAAAGGTCGGGACAAAGACTACCAGGGCTTCTGGTTCTGTGCCCCAGCAATGGCGGAAGATAAGCGTCTTCTTCACTTATCTTCTATATTGGAAAGATAATTTGCTCAGATACAGTTTAGATATTATGCACATTGAAAAGAACGTGTGTGACAATGTGTTGTACACGGTTATGAACGAACCAGGCAAGTCAAAATATCATCTTCAAGCAAGGAAAGATTTACAGGAGATAGGTGCTCGTGGAGACGCGTGGCCGGATGAGCATGACAGATTTCAACCGGAAAAATTCACCCTGACAAAACTGAACAAGGAAATCTTCCTCGCGACGTTGAAGAAAATAAAAGTTCCTGACTAGTATTCGAGCAACATTTCACGATGTGTTGACGTGCGAGCTCGAAAGGTTCTTTGGGCTGAAGAGTTATGACTCACATGTGCTCATGCGCAGCTTACTTGTTGGCCATAAAAAATACGTTGCCTCTCGATGTGTCGATCATTTTGGTCGAGCTTTGTACTTTCTTTCGGAAGCTGTGTTCCAAGGTTTTGATCATGGAGGAGCTCGACCAGCTGCAACAAAAAATCATTCTTACGTTGTGCCATTTGGAGATGATCTTTCCTCCGTCATTTTTCATGGTCATGGTTCACCTGACAGTACACCTTGTTCATGAAACCAAGCTTGTTGGCCCAGTTCACTACTAATGGATGTATCCTATTGAGAGGTACTCATTTAAAATTAATTACTTTAGCATTACTCCTCTCGTCGCGCGTTTAACCATTGATGTATCGACATTTTTCCTTCATTACTTTATAAGTTTCTTGGGAAACTGAAATCTTACGTGAGGAACAAGGCGTGGCCTGAAGGTTCAATAGCAGAAGGTTATATTGGGGATGAGTTATTGTATTTTTGTTCCAAGTACTTTGATAACATTGAGACGTCATTTAATCGACCGCCTCGTGTAGACAATTGTCCAGAGCCAAAACCAGAGCCATCAGCAATAGAGTTGTTAGTCCCTCGTGTTGGTAAACCAGTTGGAGGAACTGAGAACTTCAAACTCACGACATTTGAGAAGATCCAAGCACATAGACATGTCTTGATTAATTGCACTAAAGTTGAACCGTACCTTCAGTAAGGATTGCAAACATATATATATGTTATCCTATATATTTTCATACATTTTATACTCACATTTCATGCTCGTCATCGCATGTTTAATTGCAGGGAATTCAGGAGTCAAGTGAAGCGTCAACTGTGGATCCGTACATAAACATCCTCCGAAATTGATAGAAAGGTCCACAGAGAATCCCCGGGTTGGTTTAGGAGGAGAATAATGAATGACCACAACCCGCAATCATCAGAATTCACAGCTCTCGCACTTGGCCCGCTTGACCACACCCCAAAGATTTACGGCATACAATGTCAATGGTTTCAAGTTTTGCACCGTTTCACGAGATCAGATTGCTAACCCGAAACTCGGGTGTATATGGCACGTTTGGGACGAGGAGTTATGTGAGCAGCAGTGACGGGAACATGCAGTTCGGCGACGTCCCGTATTATGGAAAGCTGCTTGATGTGGTCAGGATAACTTACCAAGGCCTTTTCTCGGTGACGCTGTTCAAGTGTTTGTGGGCGAATACGACAACATCCGGGGGACTCACGATTGACGACTTAGGCATCACATCCGTGAATTTCTCCCAGCCTATTCACACCGATCACTCTGAAGATGACGAGCCGTATATTCTTGCCTCAGAGGCCTATCAAGTTTATTTTGTCGCCGATGAGAGGCACAAGGATTGGAATATGGTGGTTCACTTAAAGCCTTGGGACCTTTACAACATGGGCGATGGTGATAACGTCACCTATGATTGTGAGCCATTCTAGCCCGCCTATTTCTAAAACTTCTTCCCAGACGGTGATGACAATTTACCTATAGTTTGGTACGTTTTTTAATATACGCGTTATGAAATAATAACATTTAACTAAAGTTTTATTTGTGTACAAACATATTCAACTTACACGTAACATTTTTTTACAAACTTTCTTTGTAGGGATGGTGACGAGGATTGAGAGAAAATAATATGCTACGATGTAATCTTATTATTATTTTTTTAAAAAAAAACCATAATACTATCTCGTAGCGGTTTTATAACCGCTACAAAAAACATACCGCTACAAAAGTCGCAACACTAACCGCTACTAAATACAACCACTACGTAAAGCGATACCTTAACTACTACAAATTGATGCGCGAGATATCAAAATAAATACCCCCATCAAACCTCATTTAATATGCTTCGGTTTCCCTTTCTACACATGTTTTCTCTCCGTCTTCTCTCATTTTTTTACGATTTCTAAAAGAGGTTAGGTGTTGGAAGGGGGTAAGTTCCATTCAACCGGATCAAATCTATTGATTATCAAAATATTTCTTTTTTATTCTAATCTGTGATACTTGACTATTGTTATTTTATAGTTATATTACGTCTATTTTTCAACTTTCTTTATACTTTCACATACATTATTCAATCCACTTTCACACACATATTTTTCAGGATTAATTTTATTTTAATTCATTTATAATTAGTTCTTATTATACTTACATATTCTCATTACCTTATATAATCAGATATCATATTTTAATATCATTTATTTTCAATAAAAATATAAATTATTAATAATACAATAATTACTTAATTACTCTATAATAACTATTTTTTTCAATTTCATCCATTTGTAGCGGTTATCTAACTACGAACACGACTAAATATACGAACATGGAAATATTTTGTAGTGGTTCATCATCGCTACAAATATAAAATACAGAAAAAATGGCGGCAAAATTTTTCAAAAAAAAAGCGGGATATATTTGTAGCGGTTAGAAACCGCTACAAAATATTATAAGGAATTGGCGGAAAATTTTTTTCCAAAATTGGGCGGGAATATTAGTAGCGGTTATTTGACGGCTACAAATGTGATCAAATTCAATTTGTAGCGGTTTTTGTACGGCGACTAATGTTCAAACAAGAAGTCAACGACCTTATATAGTCGCGGTTATGTGTAGCGCTACAGATACAGTAGCTGTCAAGGTTTATGTAGTAACAGTTTTTTTTTAACTGTTACAAATGAGCTTGCCACGGTAGATTTTGTAGCGGTTGACCCATCCACTACAAATGTCATTAGTAGTGCCAAAAACAGCTACTAATATGCCATTTTAACCGCTACTAATTGTCTTTTTTTGTAGTGTATTCCATATATTGCAGAATAAAAGAATAGCATTCAGGGAACGCATCACAACCAATCTACATAGAACACAACACATATATCGTTAACGGAAAAAGCACATACAAGTGCTAACTATGCATGTCCATGGACATAAATCCTCAGCGCTAGGAAAGAAACATGCAGCATTATTATATAACACAATAACCCACAGCCAACTGAATAAAATGCATGACTTGGGCATACAAACCCAGCCACAAATACAGAAACATGAATACAAGAGGCATATATAAACACACAAGAAATAGGAGTTTAAGCTATCAATCTCAACTTCACGAATATTTATAAAATCCTCGGCGTTAGAAACTCAGACTTCCTTCAATATCCTATAGTAAGACTATTATAACTATTAATTCCCTTTTTATGTTTGTAAGGGATTATATTAAATACAATTTTAAATTATTAAAAGGGTTTTCCTTGTCCCTTAAGTCTCTCTTTAATCCATAGAGGATAAGTCTTTAATCTTTGACTTTATTGTAGTTTATTTTTGGTTTACTTATTTTTTTGTCCAGAATTTTCCACCAACTTTGAAAACTTATAATTAAATTCACAAAAATCCAAATGATGTGCTTCCAAAAGCTACATTACCCTTGTCATGTCTAATTTCACAGAAAAATAATCACAACAGTTAAAAACTTTCAAATCATTTCCAAAATACTAAAGTTTCACTATTGTTCATATTGTACTTGTCAAAACTTAAGTCAATTTGTAAAATTTATATCTTTTTGTACATAACTAAAAAAAATTACAAATTACCTATCCAAATAAAGATCTTTATGTCTACAAAAAATATGGAAAGTTTCATGGGAAATGGACACCATTTACATAATGAAAATGCTGCCTAAAAATGATCACTATTACTTTGGAACACGAAGTTATCCAGATTTTTTTATTAAACTTTGGAAAATCACAACTCTCATTCTACGCGTCCATTTAATATGTTCTTTAACTCATGTTAAAGTTTATTATGTGTAGTACTAACACAATAAAGTTAATGGAAAAACTAAAATTTTCCCTTTCCAAACTAGAGCCCAAAAATGATTAGTCATTTTTGGAGGTTGGCTTTTTCCAGTGCACATAGATCAACTTTGAAAAATCATAACTCCCTTTATACACATCCGATTTAGGTTTTCTTTCACTCAGTTTAAAGCTCAAGATGTATACTATATTCAGAAAAAATTTCATGGAAAAAATAAAACATTTACCATTTCAAAATCGATTCCGAAAATGTTCGTTCATTTCTAGAAACTGAGATTTTCTAGTGTTCAATGTCTGACTTTGAAAAATCAGAACTATCTTTATAGATGTCCATTTTGGGTGATCTTTAGCTCTTTTTAAAGCTTAAGATATCTTCTATGTACTACCCAAATTTCATGGTAAAACTCAGACATTTTCCTATGAAACGGAAGCATACAAAACTACTCTATTTTCGGTCCAAAAACAGAGGTGTTTCGTTTCAATTTCTTTCTTCTTGACCAAACCGTAAACCCATCACACTAAGGCCAAGAAAACTAGAAGGAAAAGACTTAAGGAACTCATTTGGTTGATTTGCACACGATGATCACCTTGTTCTCTCCGTTGCTTCTTGGTCTCTATTTTGTGTTTTTGTCTCACGCCTGTGCCTCTCTATCTCACTCTCTCTGGTTTCTATTTCTTTCTTGGCTTCTATCTTCTGTCTCTCGGTCTCTCTCTTCCTCTTCTAGTTGATGGCGAAATGAATGAGAACAAGAAACTCTCACTCTCAGTCTCTCGACTATGCCTCTCACACTCTTGGTTTCTCTTTACTTTTAGACTCTGTCTCTCACTTTCTCTCTAGCTGAATGGAGGCTAATGAGTAAAATAGGGAACGGGGAAGTATGGTGTGGAGCTCGAGAGGCATGTCACTTTGCGGATCTCTCATTGCCAAGATTGCATGCCTTGGCCGAATGAGATAAGGTGACAAGGGAGTATGGCGTTATGATCTCGTGTGTTTTGTGTTTCTTCTTTCTTTCTTTCTTTCTTTTATTTTTTTTTCTCCATCTCATGTGTTGTTGGACCGAAGGAAGGAATGGGTTAAATAGGCTTGATTTTGCTGCATCTCATCCTCTCTTACGTGTTCAATTTTTTTGCTGTCCCTATGAGATGAGAATGAAGAATAATGAAATGGACTTGGTTTAGGCCCAATGAAGAATAATGGGCTAATTGAGTTGTTGAGTATATATATGGTCTTGCATGAGAATGTATATGTATTGTGGGATCAATGAAAAAAATTATTCCACTTGATCCTCTTTAATATTTTTATTTGCAATAACATCATTTGCTAATTAATTGCAAATATTGGATAAGTGTTAGAGATTAGTCCTTAATTCCATAAAAGGATTTTTCTTTCTCAATTAATTCCCATACAAAATTTCTAACTTCAAATCCCAGAATTTGGGATGTCACATTTCTCCCCTCGTTAATTTAAATTTCGTCCCCAAAATTTATTATACATTTTGCACACTCTGAGCCATAAACTCTAGATACTTCATCTTCATGTCTTCCTCCATTTCCCAAGTTGCCTCTTGAGGAGTTAGTCCCTTCCTGACCACTTTCACAAACGGAATACTTTTGTGTCTGAGTTGCTTCTTTGGTGATCAATGATCCACTCCGGCTCGACAACATAAGTGTAATAATCTCGAATGTTCGCATCTTCATACTCGGTAATATGCTTAGGGTATGGTTGGTACTTTTTTTACTAAGAACCATAGAATATGTTGTGGAGTCTACTCAGGTTTAGGGGTAAAGCCATTTGATAGGCTATTGGTCCACGTTTCACCAAAATCTCAAATGGACGAATATAACGAGGACTTAATTTTTGCCTCTTGAGTGCTCTACCAACACCTGTTATTGGAGATATCTTCAAACAGACTTGATCTCCAACTTTGAATTCTAGAGGACTCCTCCTTTTATCAACATAACTCTTCTATCTGCTTTGCTTTGATAGGAGTCTCCTCTTCATTAATTTGATTTGTTCAGAAGTTTGGTTAACAATATCTGGCCTGAACAATCTTCTTTCGGACAATTCTATCCAGCATATGGGTGACTGGCTTCCGTCCATACAACACTTCAAATGGAGCCATTTGTATGCTCGTACGATAACTATTATTGTATGCGAATTTAGCCAATGGAAATTATTGATCACAGTTCCCTTTGAAATCCAATACACACGCTCTCAGCATATCTTCTAGCATCTATATGGTTCTTTCAGATTGGCCATCTGTCTGAGGGCGATAATCTGTACTAAATTTTAGCTTTGTCCCCAGAGCTTCATGTAACGCTTGCTAGAATTGGGATGTGAATCGTGGATCCCTGTCTGAGACAATGCTCTTTGGTATACCATGGAGTTCACGATCTCCTTTATATAAATCTCCGCAATCGTTCCGGAGAATAGCTGACACTAATGGGGATAAAATTTGCTGACTTAGTTAATCGGTCAACAATCACGCAGATCGCATCATGGTTGTAACATCCCAATTTTCGTAAACGTTTTCATCGCGTTTTGATCAGAGTTGAACATCGGAAGTAATTTTAGATTGAAAAGTAACTGATAAACATCCACTGTAATGTATGTGTGAGCTTTCACAGCGATACAAAAATTTTCAAATGTCTACATCGTAAAGTACATATCAAAGTAAACTTTCCTTCAGCAAGCCCCTACGCCTGCTGCTTACCCTTGTCTTCGATCCTGTTCACTCCGGATCCCGAAGCTATGGTAAGAGCGAGGTTCAATGCCCATTGAACCTCGTGTAGCGATTAACCTCATATTCATGTAACAAGTATGTATGACAGTTTATTCATGATATTACAGCAATATTCATATATGAAAGATAATAACGAACACGGCCAACCACCGCATATGAACGTTATTATAGTCTCGCACTATTCACCAGTGCCACGATGTACGGTCGTGTCCTCAGCGCTAGGAAAACTCAACGGCGTTATCAATACCATAACTCGTGTACAGCTGTATATGTATGCTCAATAACTTTTTAAAAATAGAATCTCAGTCTATGAATACAACCATCACATATAGGTATACAGTAAACATCAGAGTTAGTGTTACAGTACGTGTCCGTACCTTTGTCGGTGATTGCGGTACGTACGTCGGTCGGATTGTGATCACGTATATCCTATAATGGTAATTTCGCATTTATTAATTCGCAAATAATATCCTAAGAGATATTTTGGCCACTAATGACTATTTTGCCCTTGGAACATTTATTTTTCACTTTATTCCCCCAAAATTCGTAGAACAACGCTGGTACAAATCTGGGCAGCATTTCGTCTAACTTTGCAAAATCATAATTAATTCTAGAAAAATCGAAATGAGGATCCGTAAAATTTTTTGGAATCCTTAGGATGTCTATTTTCAAGTAAAAATAATCACCTTTGCCCAGATTACACGAATCACTCCCAAATTTTAAGTTTTGAACCTCTTCCCAGAATTTTTCCAGAGATTCGTAACCTAACTTTGAGGATTTTTATCTCACTGTAAAGAACTCATTTTAACATGTTCTTGGCATATTTAAAAATACCTATATGTGTATTTTAACCATGAATTTTCTCAGAATTTTGTGACCATATTTTCAATATGAAATTCTGGCGTTTTCATCACTGCCTCCAGAAATTCCGAAACCGATGAAATTTCGCGAAACTTCGTTACTTTGATGATTTTCTTCCAGAAATTTTGCTATATGACCTCCCTCATCATTTTTTCGAAATAAAGCCAATTTTGACCATAAAAACATGTAAATAAAATTATCCTAGCATATTTAAGATCTACACTACTTCTATCTAAAAATTTAAGAACTAGAACTTAAGAATCCAAAGCTAAAGCTAGAGAACTTACCAAGAACCTTGCTACTCCTTCAAGAAGCCCCTTGCTCTCACTCTCAACTCTCTATATCAGATTTCTTTGTGAATTTGTGAGAAAAGATGAAGGCCTTACCTCCCTATTTATAGCAATCTTGGGAGTTAACTAGTTAGCAACTTTCTTTCATTTTTAACCTTTGGATTTAGGATAGTTTTCAAGCCTTCATCCTTGCCCTCCACCTCTCAAATTCGTCCCCCTCTCTCTCTCCTTCATCCCCTTCCATTTTCATGATGAATCCTAGCCCAAAGTACCATATCCTCTTCCAAAACTTTTTGCAAAATATCCTACTACTTCTTGGCTTCCTCTAGAATTTCCTACCACTTCTATTGATAGAATCTCTAGATAGAAATTCATTTTGGGGACCTTAATGAAGTTTGATTCAAATTTTCTTTTGGTTTTGAACTCTTGAGATTTTTGGCTTTAATTAGAGACCATAATCTCTCATTTTCTCAATTGGACACAATCCCCACAAGTTGAGGAAATGACTTTGATTATAGTCAATCTCAAGCTTGAATTTTGCTTGTTAATACTCACCTTCTTATATTTGATTTATGATTAGTGGATCTCAAGATACAATTTATTTTGTATAGATTTTTATTGATTTTTAAGGATTTAGATTACTTGATTCCTGATTTATCTCTTTAGTGGATTTCAAATTATTATTAAATCAAGCCTATAATCTCTCTCTTGCTTACCCTCTTCAAAGTCATTAAGAGCCTTTATGAGAAGTACACATTTTTTTCTTCTATGATTAAGACTTGCATGTGCTTTGATGAGTGTTTGATTATTCTTTGTCAATTCCACAAGCCAAGCCTAACGTGTATTACTCCCTCAATTTGCTTCTCAAATTGTGTTTCCATTGTCTCACATAATCCATGGGAAAACTCTCTTATTGGTTGATTTTAATTCCACAAGGATTATGCTTTATGAAGTTTATTTGAAGCCTTGGGATTTAGCTTTATTAGATTAGATCTTGGCCTTTACTTTATGTTGAAAAATCCTAATCACTATTGATGATATTTTATGTGGAGTTTATAATTTGTGCAACTATCTAGCTTAATTAGAGGTGAATTTCGCCCCTCTCATATGTACTATGGAAAACTTATTTTAATCTTGGTTATTATCCCTAATAAAATGTTTTAGGTGTTATTAGGCCTAATTGTCAAAGTACGATTGGTTACTAAGTCAATTATGATCATTAGAAATTCCCTTGATGTTAATCTTGGGTGTTTGTTAGCCTTTGATCACTAATTTATCTCATATACTTCTTAATTATGTCTTTTTAATTAATTATTTAATAAATTACGAAAATTAAAATAACTATCTTAATTATTGCAAATTTAATTGCCCAATAGTTGTTGATAGTTTTCTCTAGTTGATTTAGGTAGTTTCATGTTATTTAATTGACTCTTAAGAATAAAATAAGACTATGCTTAATTATGAGTATTTTAGGGTATTTTATGATCCATAAAAGTAGTTAGGAATTTTGGGCCTCTATTAATTTTAATTCTAAGAGAAATTGCCCTAGAAAATAAAATAAATACACTACAAAATTTGAGACCATATATTCACCTATTTTAAATAGGTATTATTTATCAAAATATTGTATTTAAGATAAATACAAATTTTGGGTATTACAATGGTTCCTGATCTTGGGTAGACCCACCACCAAATCCATGGTAACGCTTTCTCATTTTCATTTCGGAATCTCTAGCCCTTGAAGAAGACCAGTAGGTCGCTGATGTTCAATCTTCACTTTTTGGCAAGTCAAGCATCTGGCCACATATTGAGTTATATCTTTCTTCATCCTCAGCCAACAAAATTCAGATTTCAAGTTCTGGTACATTTTGATCATACCGGGATGTAGAGTATATTTGCTCTTATGACTCTCATCAAGAATTTTTCATCTCAGCTTCGTCTTCAAAGGTACGTAGATACGCTTCTGATATCTGGCCAATTCACTAAGTGAAAGGTCATGGTATTGAGTCTCGCCCCGAGAGATCATCCCTTGTATTGCATTAGCTCATTCATGCTGCTTCTAAGCTTCTTCGATTTCAGCACTCAGATAATTTTCTCCTTGACTAACAAGAAGACTTGCAATTGTTACTTGAGACATTTGTAGTGAGAAAATTTATATGTAATTTCCCGTATTGTTTTATTATAACTTTTAATATCTAAGTAGAGCTTCCATATTTATTTGTCAGATGGAATTTTGTAAGAATAGTTTTTGTGCATCTGAAAATAGTCAGTAGTTGAAAAGAATATAAGCCTGAAGCCGAAAAAAAATAGAATCAGTTTTCTGCTTTGCTAACTTAAATATCCATATTAGTGCTCTGTTTTTTCACACCAGAACATATATAAAATCAATTGGTGGGAAATTAACGCCTTCCCTTTCTATTTTTCACCTTTGCCCTGAAAAAGTAAAGCTAAAACAATAAAGTTCCTAATTCAAATTCAACAACCATTTATCTTCATATATTTTAAAAAAGAAATGAAAACTTCAGTGTAGACGAAAGATAAAAGCGCAACAATTGAAAAGGTTACAGTAAATTCAATGACACGTTATGTGTGTGCGTGTGTCTTTTATTAAAAGATGAAATATCTCGTGAGATAGTACTTTACTATGGGTATGGGGCACGAGAAATAAATAGGAAATGGCGGTCCTCCTAAATCGCAACCCGTAGCCAGAGAGCATATGAGGAAAGAAAAAAAAAAAAAAAACATATAGAGTTTTAATAGATCTAGTAGTTCTTCATGTAAAAAAAATAAGGTAAAAGAAAGAGCAAGCACTTTGATTTTTGAATAAAGTAAATAAATCAGCAGTTTACTTTGTTAAAAAAGTTTGAATAAAATAAATGAAGGCCTTAACCAATAGATCAAGTCCACCCATAACTTTGAAGGTTTTGGGACTCTGTTTTTCAGTAGTAAATGGACAAAAAATTTCAAGAAAACAAGAAATCATTTGGCAAAACAGAACAAGGATGAGGGATTCATGGGATAAAGTAAAGTAAATGAGAAGAAATAATTTACATCCGTGTGGAGGGAAGTGATCCAAAGAAATAGCTCTCACAAGCAAAGGTCTCAAAATTGGAAGCTTCAGAATTTGCAGTCTTAATTGCTTTATCTTTAGTTTCAGAGATGAACAAGTGAAGTCAAGTCAAGTCAACCTGCGTTTGTGTCTTTGGTGGATTGCCGTGTTGCTGACTTCCTTCATAGTATTTGCTCCGAACCACCCCTTCGCTCATGGGGAAAATTCCATTCTTAATGGCCCACTTATTTGAGTATCATAATTTCAGTCTTTGCTTGTCTGGATTTTTTTTTTTTTGTTTAATTGATAAAGAGGCAAAAAGCTGAATTAGAAATAACAAGGCACCTGCTGCCCCCCAATTCTATCTTACTTCCTAAATGTTTTTTCTGGTTTCTTTAGATCATTAGATTCTATACAAATGAGCAATATTTTCATATTTTATGGCACAAAACAATACCGCTTTTAGTTTTTTAAAAATTTTCAAAGATTTTACATAAAAATCTGCAAAGTTTCTTTTTCATTAAAAGTATTAAATCTTTAACAAAAATTGTAGAAAATTGATAGCAGCATCATTATGTGCCCATAAGATATCAAATTGTTAATCATTTCGTGTAAAATCTAATGATTCAAAGAAACAAGGAAAAAAAAAACATTTGTAAAGTGGGAAAAAATTGGAGACACTACCGCCTCCCGAAATAACAAGGGAATCAACCTGGTCAAGTAGGCCATTTCAGAGGATCTATATAATGGGGTTCCACTCATAAGCATGCTTTATGCTGGCCACCTTATCTAATGTGATAATATTTGTTATTGTAGTTTTCAGTTGCTTCCATGAAACTAGAGAACAACTTAATCCTTCTGAAGCTAGATTCTTGATTGGATTTTGTCTATAATAATCTTCGTCCCAAAGATAGAATCTGTCATAATAACGGAATAAAAATTAATAATAAGCACATGACAGTACTCACCACTTTGATTTTGTTGTACACCCTCAGTCGTCACACCCTTATTATTATAAGTGTTTTTAACATTTTCATGCATCTAAGAAAAGGTTCATTATATTGTTAAATTTCTAAAAAATAATCCAAAAATATCAGTTACACCTTCCTTAATGAAAGAAACATAAGCTATGATAGACGTTATGGATATAAGGGTCGAGCCCACATATGGATATAACAACACTCTTGATAGACGTCAGAGGATTCTCCACCCAAACTTAAAACAGAAAGATATGAAAAGTTGTACAAATTGTTTCTCAAAATGATCAAATTACTTTTCTTATTCTTAAATTTTTATTCAGATATTTTTAAAATTATTATTCACTGTTGAAAATGATAGCACAGGTAAGAGCCATCAAAAGACAATATTAGTCCCAAAAATAAATAGTGCTAGAGATAAAGCACCTATGGCCACGGCTCTAAACCATTCAAGGGAATGAATATACACAAAACTCACGACCACACCAATCTTTTGTTGGAACATCCAAACACAGTCTTGTGAAAGAGACTTAATATTACTTTAACACAACTTGAAAATCAAACAAGTAATTTAACATAAACCTGAAAATTGAGAGGAGAGAAGAATATATATTAACTAGTAATGGCCCAAGATGATATTTTCATGAATTAAAAAGACTTATGGTGTATTAATAAGACTTCTTGATATTGACTAGTAATAGTCAAGAGGAGAATTATGTCATGGGCAAAAAAGAAAAAAATTCAATAATTGAGAATCGCGTCATCATAGCTTTAATTATTGTATCCTTCGAAGTTTGAAGCCCTGCACGGCTGCACAACACTCCTATCTTGCAAGTATCCTCAAAATCCAAACTTGAAGAATGCTCAAACCTGCACTTCCAATAATATCATTCTTTTATAGCGACACTTGTGTCAACAATAACCAGCAAGCGACGTTGTTTGGCACTCTTGTTAGTGGATAATTCTTATCATTGTTGCTGCAACATTCCTCTTCTTCGTAATATTCATCAACCACATCACCTCCAACTATTAGGGCCAGACGTCGCCGCTTTGTGCTTTCTTTTCCACCCCCACTTCTTTCATTTTTATTTGGATCCTCTCACCAAAGAAGTAGGAGTCATAGTAATGATCACAGTCAAAATATGGCTTGAAATTCCCAAACTCAATTGGACTCTCTCACCAATGAACAACCCTAACACAAGGAAGTAAAAAAGCCAAAGTTTGTGTCAATAATATTAACTTCAAGCTCTCAATAAGTCCCTACACTCTAACATCTGTTCAAATGGCATTAACAAAAGTTTAAATTTAAAACCAGTGACAAAACTACTATTATCAGATACCAAGAGCTTCAAAGTAACTTTAGTGAATGAGAAGTCGTTAAGATCAAAACAATTGTTGAGTCACTAACCCAGAATTTCTTGTCCATATCTCACTTGTACAATTTAAGGAATTTCGAATTATAAATCTTCTCTCAATTATACTAGTTTTTTCTTCTCAGGGACAGAACCAGATTGCAGAAGTGTAAAGAAGATGGAGGCCAGTGTAAATTGAGAGAAAACAAAGCTAAACGTGAATCTGAATGTTTCCAAAGCCCCCATAAAGGTATACTTTTTTTCTCCAATTATAATACCTTCATAAACAGAGTATAAAATCTATGTACATATGAAGCTAGCGTGGAGAGGCAAGGTTACATAAAAATAACTTTGATTACTAGTTTTTGTGCGTAATCGGTTATTATACTACTGCCCTCATTATTTTGATTTTTCCTGATGGGTGTGTTAATGTGAATTTTCTGGAGACGTACTTACACACAAAACAGGGTTTATTTGGAGGGACTTTACTTTGTTTGCCCTGGATGTGGTGATGATTTTGGTTGAAGAGACGTTATATAGGCATTTACTTAGATACAGAAGACGTTATAATTTCAACATATATTAGAATTGTTGAATCTTTCTTCTTAATATTTTCCATAACAAATACATTTAAAAAATCTGAATCTCATTTGAACTAAAAGTAATGATCAAATCACTGATGGACAGTTATTGATTGTTCTTCATTCTTTTCCTCTAGTATTTAAATGATCCAAGCTTATTTGCGTTGCATATCTTCCAGATATGATGAGCTTGGAGTCCAAAAGATTATACTTGATATGACATTTATAGGAAAATGGAGGCACAAAATTGAAGCAGTTGTTATAACATACGGCCATGAAGATCATATTGGTGTGTTGCCTTGGGTAATGCTTCCTTCTTTTACGATTTGTAAATTCTCATAGATATGTTATTACATCTTCTTCGTTTAAATGTAATGGGATATGAAGTCCATTGACTATTGTATATTGTCATAACGAACTGAGAGTTTACTTAGCCTCCTATTCTTGTGAAGGGACCTATTTTTTACACCTTGAATGCTCTGAAGACAATCTCTGGTCATGTGACTGGTAGAACACTGGTAAGCTACTTCTTATGCTTACTTTGGAAGAGAATTGATTTCACACATGTTATTGTCTGGTTTTTTGTTCATTTACTGGTTTGTTGTTATTTGAAGAAAATTTAGGTAAATGGTGTTTGTCATCTTTATTATTCAACTAATAAGCAATTAGATACCCATCAGTTTTTTTTCTCCAACTGATCATATATGGAAAGTGACCCACATTTTGAAATATTATCATCATTCCAACAAGCATAAAACTCAATGTGTTTAGTAATGGCCGCGTTATTCCCAAGACTTGACAAATTCTTAAACTTAACACTTGTAATCATAGAGATACTCAAGAAATATAATAATAAAGTTATTAGATTTTAGATTTTGGCATTACTTTTAAGTTTTGTGAGCCTACTAAATATATCTTGATTGATCTAGCATGTTCATTAGTTCCACCAAAGTCCATTAATAAATGGCCCTGGTTCTTCTTGGTTAGTGGGTTCAATGATGATTTATTGTAGATTATATTGTTATATTACTTATAAATTTATCAATAATTCTCAGTTATACTATTTCAGAAAAATGAAAGCCTAGTGAATAAATTCATGTTTGCTTTGTGCTCGGTAAGCTCAATAGCTTTTGGAACATTATCACCATTAGCACCATGCATCGTAAATGATCAATATATTTTAATTTCTTAACTCTTGATCATCTTTTATATTCTGTCCGATGGTCAATGGATATTCAGAGTCATGATTTGACTATCCGTGTGTATTTGGAGATATGTTTATTATATGAAGAAATTGTTGCAGAAGATAAAATTTTGATGACGGAGTGACCTGGGTCAACTATTTTTCCTTTGTGGTCAGGTTTGGTCGCTGGCTAGAAGATTTGATCAACCACAAAAGTATAGGCCATTTATTAGCAGATGTACTGTGGAGCAAGAGGACCTTGATATTGGGAGTGAGACAAGTAAATATTAAATCTCAATACAGAGAAGGTGTTCTTTAGAGGAGTGGATGACCAACAAGGCCTTATACAAACCTCTAATTTATTCATTCTATAGCTGTTTGATGTATAACTTATCTATGATTTTTGTGCTTTTTAGTTTATTTTGTTGGCAATATTGTTATTTCGTTTTGTTTAAGTATAATTTTTTAGAATTGCCACTATACATATTTCTTGATATATACTTTTTTGTAATAAATTATTCAATATTGTTTATTTAATAATATTTTTTTGTTATTTGAGTTGCTGTGAAATAGGCCTAATAATTGTAATATTTTTTCTTTATTAAAGTGGTTGTTGTGGAAGAATCTTAATAATTATTAATAATTTTTTTATATAATCTTTATTTTATTTTTTCAAATATATATATATATATATATATATATATATATATTGTAATGAAATGAAATTTGCGACGGAATTGAATACGGTCGCAAATCTGACTTTTTTTTGTAGTGAGCATTAATTGAAAGAAAAATCTATCTCAGGGCCCATATTAGCAAAAAAAAAAAGTCAAAAAGGCCCAAAAAAGGCCATAAGGCCTTTTCTAGTATTATTTTATAAAACGTTAATTTTTAATGTGACCGATATAGTTGTTAACGAGGTAATGATTTAGTTATTAGTGAGACTAATTTAGTTGTTAGGATATTGTTGTTAATGCGACCGATTTAGTTGTTAATGGGTATTGATTTAGTTGTTAATAGAACTGATTTAGTTTTTTTTAGTTGTTAACATTTTACGAAATAATATCGAAAAATGCCTTCAGACCTTTTTTACATGTGACTTTTTTTTTTTTTTTTTTTTTTTTTTGGCTAATATGGGGCCTGAAATGGATTTTCCCTTAATTGAACTGCCTGAACAAATTAGGGGGAAATTTTTATGTAAAAAGTGACCAAAAATAACAAATAGAACGATTAAATATATTTCTTATAGAAAAATCTTAATGATCATTTGCTTTTAGATTATATTAAAATTGGTATTAAAAAAATTCATTTTATGTTACAATAAATAAATTGGACTTAACGAGATGGAAGGGCTTTGATGGGTTTGATGTGTTGCGGGAATAAAACAAAATTAATATTTTATAAAACACAATATAAATAAATAAGACATTTAAATAATAATTAAAAACAGGAACAGTCCACACAATGAACAAGGAAGTCATGATCAGGATGAGCAGACCTATAATTACCAACATAACAGTGGAACCAACGATAATCAACAAGCGGATGCCCGAGGTCCCCGCTATAAGTGAAAGTGATCTAAGAGAGGTTTGCAAGAAGCATGAGAGAATGAAAGTGAAAGTGATTTGAGGGTTGAATCTTCAACCATATCACTCTTTCTTAATGTCAGTTTCCTCAATAATGACCAGCGAGTAATGCTGCTGGGAACTCTTGTTAATATATTACTAGTGTTACTACAACCATATTCCATTAGCAACTCTTGAACTTCCATTAAGGTCGGCGTCTCAAATAGTAACTTTTTTTAAATGATACTTCATAACTGTCCTCGTTTCTATACTCAACAAGGAAGTCAATATCAGGAGGAGGAGTCGTACAATTACCAACATAACATTCAAAATGAGAAGAGCGATGGTAATCACATTGGAGCATGAAATAATAACCATGAGGGTCAGTGAAAGCGGATGGCGGAATGTGGAGGGAGAGTGTTTGTTGTGAGAGAGGTTTGCAAGAAGCATGAGAGAATGAAAGTGAAAGTGAATTGAGGATTAATGAATCCTCAACAATAATGTCACTCTTTCTTAATCTCAGTTCCGTCAACAATGACCAGCAAGTGATGCTATTGGGAACTCTTATGAATATTGTATCATTAATACCACTGTTACTACCACCACAACAATATTCCCTCATTAACTCCTCATCCTCTTCTCCTTCTCTAGCTTCCATTGATGTTTGATGATGATGATCATCAATCATTTGTCTTTTTCCTCTTCTCCTTTCTCCTCCTCTATCACCCCTCCTCCTCCTCACCATCATTCCAACTACAAAATCAGGAGGAAACCCATACTTAAACCTAGGATTATAGTAATCGCCATAGTCATAATGTTGCCCAAACTCATGCCCATACTCAATTGGACACTCAAACAATCCAACTTTCCTCACAAATGGAAGTAAATATCTCAATTCTGCCATCTCTGCCAATGGCATTTTCACATTTTTGAATCCAACACCACATATGATGTCGCCACATACCAACACCTTCATTCTCATTTTATTCAATGACAACTCATGAAGATCCAGATAATTGAACCTCATTACTAACCCTAACCTTGTGCCTTTCATACTTCCCCCAATGTTTATTTGCCTTCGCCCATCATTTCCTACAGATAATGCGTAAAGATTTCTCGGGACTATTGAAGAGTGGATTTCATCCAATTTCACACAGCCCACAACATCCAAATATTTAATCTTAGGGGCATCAGAGAGATCTGGGAGTGCAGTTAGATGTTTTGAATTCCCCAGATAGATGTAGTTTAGATTTGGAAAATGCTGAAAAAACAAAACATTGTTAAATAAATTGCATAACTATATGTATGTAAAATTTAAAATAATAAGTCAATGCATTTAGACGATGAACCGCATTTCCTGCAAAAAGTACAACAACTACTATATCTAACCATCAATTTAAAGGTAATAAAGCAAATATTTGCATCGCCAATTATTTGGTCAATGTTTCATGCCAAAAATGATACGTACCTGATTTCCATTCCAAAGCTGTCGGATATTACTATTAGACAAACTAAGCGTAATAAGATTCTCCCAGCAACAATGTAATGGTACATGTGGAAATGGATATTCTTCCCAACTTAAAAACCTCAGTTCTTCAGGAAGATAATCTAAATTGTCGCAAATAGTCAACTCTGAAGGCTTTCTCTTATTAGACTTGTGAACTTTAAGGAATATTAAATTATGCATCTTCCGAAAATTACTAGCCCTCCATGCAGTCCTCCTTCTTATCTTGCTCAAGTCCAATGACAAGCATCGAATATCCTCTATTCCCTAGTAATAGCAAATCAATGGAAACACAATTATCATTGCCTTACAAAGTAACCAAAAATACGTAGTGCAATCAAATATATCTGATCTCTAGTTATAAATTAATTAATTACCTCCATGCATGTGTAGATCTTTAATTAATATAACTATAAAAGCAAATATCTATTAAAAACACTCGGCATGATAAATTTTTTAATTGGAAAAGCATGAACTAAAGCCGAAAGAGAGGCCCAGTTAAAAACAACAAACATTGATGTCATTTAATGGATATGAAGCCTAACACCATTTAGACCACATTATAGCCCTTCCTTTAATATTTGATTTGTTTTCAACTTTCAAATAATCTGTACTTCTAATAACGTCTCACAAGAGTTCTATTTTGCTCATGTCTAATGATAAGCATTGGACTTCCTCGGCGCCGCCTTAGTGATCAAATTATGGGGAAACATTACTAATATGTAGAAAGTGATCAAATACCAACAGATAGAACAATTAAATATATTTCTTTTAGATAAATCTAAATGATCAATACGCTTTTGTGCAATTTATTCAAACAAGTCATTTTATCCTACAATAAATAAATAAATTGGTCAAAACAAATACACATAAGGGAATAAAATATCAAGAGAACAAATGATATAATAAAAAAAAAATTATTACCTTGTCATTGTGGAAAAAATAATAAATATCCTCGTGCTTCCATAGTCGAATGGGTTTTTCGGGGTTAGATTTTAAGTGTTGCCTAGAAATTTCAAGCCCCATGTCCATTAGAAGAGCATGCATCTCAATATCACCATTTTTATGCCTTTGAAATGAGGATCTCTCTTTAAGTACACCAATATCAATGCGTGCGGAAAGAACCATATATGTGTCCTACACAATCTTCTAGAGAAATCCTCCATGCTTCATTCAAGAAAAATGCTAGATCAAGAAAGACGTTCTTTTGAGTGTCATCAAGTCCATCAAAACTCAATTTCAACACATTAAAAATGTCCTTGTGAAGAGTTTGATTTAGTTTTTCCATAGCACTTTCCCACTCTTCTTTTCCTCTGCCATGAAGAAAGCAACCCAACACTTTTAGAGCTAATGGATTTCCTCCACAATAATCCACTACCCCCTTTGATAACTCCAAATAGCTTTTTGACGGCTCATTTTGCTTAAAAGCTTTCAAACTAAACAGATGAAGGGCTTGATGGGAATCCAATTGTGGAACATGATATGTTGTAATTGATGCAAAAGTATTCTTAAGCACTTGTGTGTCTCTTGATGTGATGATAATTCTACTTCCTTCCCCAAACCAATCACATACTTTGGTTAAATCTTCAATTGCTATAGAATTATCGACATCATCAAGTATTAGAAGAATTCTTTTACGACGAAGCCTCTCTTTCACAAAAGTGGATTGAAAATTGTAAATGTTAACACCCTCATCTTTTAATAATTCTTGAAGGCACTTTTTCTGCAATTCATCTAATCCAACCCTTGCAAGTTGTTCTCTCACATTTCCAATAAAGGAGAAAGCTTCATATTGTTCTTTCAACATGTGAAATACAGCTGTAGCAAGAGTGGTTTTACCTATACCACCCATGCCCCATATTCCTACAATGCGAGCTTCACTTAGTAGCTCTTCAATTTTTTGAATCTGATGATCAATCCCAACTAATCCTTCAACATCAAATGATGACTTGGTATTCAATTTGCTCAAAATATCTTCAACAATCTTTTTAATAAGTTCGGATTCAGGCCTAGCACAAATATAAAATAAAACAATGATCATGTTTATTGCCCAAAGAAAGAAAAATATAAGTGAAGAATGAGTAGAAGCTAGCTACGATATTCTTTGAATCCCACCCGATAGTTTTGTTGATTGGATCAATGCATTTTGCCACTTCTCCACTTTTTTGTTGTCGTGCTGAAATCTAAACTTAAGCTTAGAAAATCCATCTCCAAAACTCTCATTCTGTTTGCGGATGTTTGAGGGATCTACGTGGTAGAAAACAGGGATGACAATTCTTCCGTATTTATCCCTACATTTCATAATATGAACAAGCTCATCCAAACACCATGTTGAAGAAGCATAATCTTTGGAGAAAATAATCAAAGATATCTTTGACTCCCGTATTGTTTTTAGAAGAACTGGTTCAATATCCCGTCCTTTGTGGAGCTTGTGATCCATAAAAGTATGAATGTTTCTTGTTGCAAAGTGCTTCATAGAGATAACTTGAGAAAGCGTCCACGAGTGTCTTCCCCTCTAAAGCTAAGAAAGACGTCATACTCGGTTGCGGGAGGAGCAAAAACGATATGAGAAGGAGAAGAAACCGTGGGAATCGAATGAACGACATTACAACTACATATGGAAATAAATCATGAATTAATAATGTGCTATCAGCAGACCGAACAACAGAATAAAGAGTATGGGACCATTTGTAGAACATGTTACCTATCATCAAGCGGAGAGATTAATCTGATAGCTTTAGAAATTGCTATAGCCAGCAAAACCAATACAGCTTCTATGAGCACTAAAGAAAGGGTTGCGTCCATGTGATTGTAGTTTCTTCCTCCAACCTTCAGCTTTCAGCAACCTGAAACTAGGTCCTTGTTTATCAGCCTTACTGAGAAATGATATGGTGGTTCTTGATTAACGTAATAAAGAGATCATGCAAAAATATTGCCGAGGATCAAGACAAATAGTCAAGTCTACCGAACAACTTTATTTATTTTAAAACAAATTATAGTCAATAAAACTGTACATGTTGAAGAAGGTGTATTATTGTTCATCTTTATTTTTTACTTTTTCAAGGAAACTCCTAGGCTTTAGCTATTGCGGCAGACATGGCGATCTTTATACGCACCACACATAGCCTCCAAAAATGTTCCCCATAGAATTAGTTTTAACCATTGAAAAAAGAATCCGAATAACACTACAGGAATAAACAAGCAGAATTTTTCAGTGAAAACCGTAAAAATTCAAGGAAAATAGCTGGGTAAACTGGAGATCGGTGGGATCAAGCAAGTGGATAATGAAAAACGAGAATACGCCATGGGATAGTCTTCTCTCTCAATAAACTGGAGACAATTTTAGTTAACTGGAGTTCGATAATTACATGAGATTATTTAGTTAGAATCAGAATCAGATGCATGGTATACTATAAGCCTACCTACCCTATCCTACCCTATATAGGGTTAGGTTCAGGTTTAAGCCTATTGTCGGGCATATTTTTCATAAGGCCTAACCTATATATATATAAGATGAAATATCTTGTGAGATAGAAGAAATTGTGAGATTCTTTACTATGGGTACTGAAAAGATAAAATTCAATGGCGGTCCTCCTAAATCGCACCAGCCAGAGAGCATAGGGGGGAAAAATAAAAACAAAGATATAATAATGGATCTGGTAGTTCTTCATATGAAGAAAGAACAAGCACTTTCCTTTTCGAATAAAATAAATCAATCAACCGTTTACTTCATTAAAAAATTTTGAAAAAAATAAATGAAGAGTTTAGTCAATAGATCAAGTCTACCCATATCTTTGAAGGTTTTGGCCTTTGTTTTTCAGGAGTAAAAGTATAAAAAATTAATGTTTATAAGATTTATAACATGCACGACAGTAAGGTAGCTAGATTGAACCAACAGCTAGCCAAAGGAGAAGAAAAGCAGCAAATATTTGAATAATTGTTGATCATCTATATATAAAAGCCACAAAGGATTTAAGTCCAGCCATACCATTGAAGTTAAAAGTATAAAAAATTCCAAATGTTTGAGTATTATGAGATCTACGACAGTATGGTAGCTCTGTAAGGAGATTGAATATAATCAATAGCTACCGCTAGGAGAAGAAAAAAGCAAATATTTTGCAGAAATTTTCTGTGAAAAATGAAGAGAAAACAAGTAAACGAGAAGAAATAATTAATAACCTGGGTCGAAAGAAATAGCTCTCACAAGCAAAGGTCTCAAAAATGGAAGCTTCAGAATTTGCTCTCTCTTCAAACAAGTTCTTCGGATTCAGATGAGCAAATGCTTCACTCACATGTGTTTATATATTGTCCAAGTCTCTAATTCCTCCTTCTGGGAAGCTCGCGTGCCGTGTTGCAGTGCTCTGCCTCATCGTACCTCTGGGACAGCTTTAGAAAAAGTTGCCCTCAATGCCCAGATTTCATAAAAATTTAAATCATATATGATGACGAGATGCTTCTTTTTTTTTTAACAAATAAATTAAATTAAATAACTAATATTAAAATATTTATATCTATTATTTTTTAATCTAATTTATTTTATATACAAGCTAATATATGACATCGTGTCACGTATTATTGAATAGTTTATTTAATTTTTTTGAATTTAAAAAAGAATCAATTGACTCTTATAATAAAAATAGAAGGGAGTAATTTACCCGAACAATAATAAATAAAGTCATATTTTTTGTTAGTATTGTACTGAATTTTTTCAGTTTTTTCCTTTTATATTTCTGTTTTCAACTTTTTTCTCTTAGCTCCGTTTTTCCCTACAAAATGGAAAATGGATCGAAAGCCCAACGAAGGAAATGACACGTGAGTTAAAATAAAAGGGATGGATTTTCCTATAGTTGATTAAAAATAAAAAAATTTAAGCATAAAAAATATTTTCCATCGGAAGAATAAAAAGAATTAACGAAATCAAAAGTAAATGACATGAATATTTTCCTTTTTAACAAAAAGAGTAGGACGTATATAGGTCTCAAATTATAAAGAGTATGAAAATTTCAATTCTTCATCCATAATACTTCTTTGGTTCTTTAATATAACACAGTTAATTTTTTAAAAAGATCAATAAAACTAAATAAATTAGTTAATCATAGGATATATCGTATATCATTTGATTATATATCAATTTATAAATAAGATAAATTAATTTAGTATGAAAAAGATAAATATTAATACTTTAAAATAATTTATTTAACTTCCTTAATTTCTAAAAAAGTCAATTATGTCTTATATTAAAAATTGGATGATTATTACTAATGACCGAGTAACTTATAAGTATTAAGTAATATGAAAGTTTTTTTATAAGTGAAAAATTACAGATTTAATCCTACTTGTAATTTCAAATTTTCCTGTTTCTTTAATTAAAATAAATAAACGGGATAAAGATTGTGATGAAAATGGATTATATTTTTTTAAACTCCTTATCCACTCTATCATCATTTGTGACTTTGGGGTCAACTATCAAGTTTCAACATGTGCAGTTTTTTTTTACTATAACTTGTTTTAAAATAGGGTTAAGTAGCAAATTTACTTCAAAAGTACACGTCCAAAAGCAATTTTTTTTTAGAATTTTTTTCCCGCTCAATGTAGCCCTAAAAGTATAAAAACGTAACACTTTTGTCATTTTCCGTTAAAATGTTAATGGTCAACGTTACTATTTTAAGGAAAAATGACAAAATTGTTATGTTTTTAAACTTCCAATGTTACATTGAGTCAAAAAAAACTTTCAAAATAAAATTGCTCTTGAACGTGTACTTCTAAAACAAATTTGCTATTTAACCTTTTAAAATAAATAAAGTTGTTGGGTAGACTTGACTAGTTGCCTTCATCCTATGCAACTTCGCCCCACTTTCAAAATATTTGTGTATGGTCTCTTTATCTGTGCACTCCTCTTGTCCATTTTCGAAAGTGGAGTGGGACGAAGTTGCAGAGGGTGCACCCCCGACAACTTTACTTATAGTCAAGTCTACCCAACAACTTTACTTATTTTAAAACAAGTTATAGTAAAAAAAACTACACATGTTAAAGGTGTATTATTGTTCATCTTTATTTTTTTATTTTTCAAGGAAACTTCCAGGCTTTAGCTATTGTGGTAGACATGACGTTCTTTATACGCCGTGTTGTTGACTTCCTTCATAGTATTTGCTCCGAACTATCCCTTTGCTTATGGGGAAGATTCCAATCCCACTTCTTTATGTATCATAATGGGTAAAGGTACATTTATAGTCGAGGTTTTCCAAAAAAAATTTTCTTTGAAAGTCTTTTTTTAGCAATGTCACCACAGAAGTTTCCAAATCATAAAATGACATAAATATGTTAAGTTGATAGTCGATATGACATAAATCTACACGACATACATATCATTTTTGTTTTGGATTTAGGTGCAAAGTTCCCCGAAAGTTTTCACTCAAGAGCTATATTACTCTGAAAGTTTACGAATCATAATAATTTCACTCGGTCATTTTCTAAGTCTACTTGTTAGTTGGCCAAATATGCTTATCTGGTAAGTTCATGTGTCATCCACTTCATTTTTTTAAACTTAGATTTATAAATAAGGAATTTTACTTGACATTTATAATAGTTAGGGCAACATTGCTATAATTTGGAAACTTCTGGCAATATTGAACCCAAAAAATTTGGGACAACATTGCTCATGAGTAAAAACTTCTAGAGCAAATTTGCAAATCAATAAAAAGGGGCGAGAATGATATGTAAACTTGTCACTCAATATATTTAGTCAACTAAGGATCAAACTTAACCAAAACAACCACCAGAGCGAAATGATTTGGAAACTTATGGGACAACATTGCTCCAAATAAACTTTTGGGACAAAATTGAGATTTTTTGACATTTTCTTAGGCAAAAATGGACTTTAACCCTATCATAATTTGGGTCTTTGCTTGTTTGGATTTTTTTTCCCTTGGTTTAATTGATAAAGAGGCAAAAGCCTGAATTAGAAATAACTAGTGAGAATTAGCTCAATTGTAACATCCTAAAATTTATTTAGAATAATGATATGATAGATTGATGAAAATTAATTTACTCGGAAAATTTAGTATAGGAGTAAAACTTTCTAATGTAATAATATTATAATTTTTATTATAATATATATATATATATTGAAAACGTGGTCGGCTTTTTAAAAGGGGAGGGAGCAAAAACATTTCACCCCAACCTTACCCTTTTCACCCCCCAACTTTACCCAATTACCCCATCCCCAACTACTATAAATACGCACCTTCGGGTGCGTATTCAGGCTATAACGTCCTCAAAATTTACTAAACATAATGATTAATTAACAACTAAGTAATGCCCATCATTTACCAAAATATACAAAAGTAAATCGAGTATGCGAGAATGAGACCTAACGTGGCAATATACAATCATCCAACGTATACCAAAAGATGGAAGCACTACTTGTCGAAAGGAGTAGCCTAAGCTTCCAAAGTTTTCCTGATGGACCCTGACGGAAACTATCACCTGGAAAAATGTGGTAACCATCAATCCAACTCATTATGAATACTAATATGTGCTAGTGAGGTGCCATGTGGAACAATTTATATAACAAAGCATTTTAGAAAAATAATATATATAATTTGTCAATATCCACATCACAAAATTCCATATCGAAATTATGTATCATAGTTTTCATTAACACAATTCCCAAGATACCTCCCACCAATCCAACCGAACCGCCTTATTTCCTCCGACTAGACCCATTGGCTAAGTTACATCCATATTAAGGGTTACTCAAAAGCTCACTTTGGTCATGTGATGAGGACCGGCCAAAATCCCTGAAGCACATGTCTCGGACCATGGGTCTTTTCCCTCATTGAACATGTGGGGTGTCGTATGCCCTCATTGAACTAGTGGGCCAGTCCCTCATTGAACAAGTGGAACAATAGAAAGCCAACCATCGTGCACCAATGGAGGCCTCACCACGTGGTGGAATAACTACTCCATTCCTTCCCAATTCAACCCTTACCATAATTATCATAATAAATAAATAGCTCAATAGGATTTTCCAAATTTTTCCGTTCATATCATGTAATTAAAATCATTCTCAAATATATGTCATAATATCTCAATTCTCTATTCTTATACGTATATAAATAAATAAATAAATGTATATTTTCACAATTCAAATCATAAGGTTCCACAAGGCAATTTCTATCAAGATATTCATAATCATTTCATAAAATACTCACAAACAACATATTAATACACATAACAAGTGGAAAGTGGTTACCTCTCATAAGCTAATTATTATCACAATCGCTCCTAATCCAAGAGTGCAAACACATGCCAAAAATCAATCTACCACAAAATTTACTAACCATTAATAACCCTTCTAAAACTTTACATAGTCAAGATTATATCTTATAATTTCATAGAATTAAAGATATACAAATTTCAATAATAATATGTTTGGAATAATTGAAGTGGGCATATTATGACGGGGTTGAAAAAATTAGTGAGAGCATTGTAATTATTAATTCTCCTTTCGATTTATTATTAATAAATAATACCCCTCTCTTTTTATTATTGATTAATAATTCCCTTTTATTATTTATTAATAATCCCCTTTTAAAAATAATATCATTTATTACTCTTTATTTATTTTATTGTTATTGTTTTTATTATTTTACTATTTATTATTATTTCTCTAAAATTATTTTAAACTCTCAAAGATTACCCTAACCCTTTAAATTATGAGTTTATAAGTACCAGTCATTATATAAATTATGCTCTTTAGATGTTAATAAAATTATTTAATTATAACTTCAATCTAATCGATGTTTACAATCTTAACAATAATAAGAGATATTATGAAATAATGAAAATACCAATACAAAATATACAAGAAGATAATTGATATTTATATGATATTATTCACAACGAAAACAGGAATGTTAGCACTTAGCAGAGGTATTTTTATATCTTTATTGCTGAGCTAGCTGTTTTACGGATTTTTGAAACATCAAACGAGATTTCCTCGTATATTTGAAAAGAGTTTCAAGAGATTTGATAAATTAATTAATTAATTACTTCAATTAAAGAAGATGCAAAATACGTATATTATTTGTTGAAGTACGATGACAAAGTGGCTTTTAACTTTTATAGTAATAAAGATGAGCTTCACCTTTACGCGTTGCTCACAGCTACATGTTTTGCAAGGTTTCAATGTTCATGATGTAATTAGTTGGCTCACATTATTAAATGAGTAAAAATATATCCCAGTATAAGTTTCACGTGTTTTTATTTTGTAAATAATATTATAAATGAAATATTATAGGAATAAATTAGATTAGATCCTATTATATAGGAGTAAGTTGGATTAAATTCTATTCTTTTGATTTCATGATATTATATTAGCAAAATAATTTACATTATATATATATATATATATATATAAAAGCTTCTTTTCTCTAATCAAATACATATATCAGCAATTTTCTCATTCTCTTTTTGTAATCTATGATTTATTATATATATATATGGCAACACATAGCTTTCTCTATTTATATAAGCTTTTCCTCTATATATATATATATATATATATGGGCTTATGATTTGTGCGTTGATCGTAGGTAAGGATTTTTGCAAGTGAATAACCTACGACGTCGTTTGGTTTAATGACAATTGCCAATATTGCCTCCTCTTCCATGTCGACGGACTCGGCTCACCTCCATTTTTTCGATTAACCCTGTTTTTCATCCTACACACATTAACCCTGCTTTTCGAACTAGACGCGAGAGGAAGAATGCCTTTCATACGCACGGGAAAGGGAAGTGTTTAGGTCCAAATATTTTGAACGTCCTTGATTGGGTGTTTGGTGTGCCTCCTCTCTAGGTGAAAGTCCCATTGCTCAGTAACACAAGAGCTACCTTTAGTCCATTGGGATCTGAATTTGAAAGCACTCTGGAAAGTCAACAGTGAAACGAATTTCCATGCCTTCTCCTTTTTTTCGATTGAATTCATCTTTTTTACTTCGATTGGGCGGTGATCGATTCATGAATAATAATTTGAGGGAAATGCAGATAACACCTGAAAGATGGAATATCTCCGGTCATAACTTTGGTTCTGGAGTTTATTTCCGACGTTAATGGTGTGGTGGTGAGCTGTGAGTTCGTTGATGGTAGGAGGCGAGATTGGCAATTGTCATTAAACCAAACGACGTCGTAGGTTATTCACTGCAAAAATCCGTAGGTTATTCACTGCAAAAATCCTTACCTGCAGTCACTGCACAGATCATAAACCCTATATATATATATATATATATATATATCGATTTATTATTATACTTTAGGAATAAATCTACTTATATATATATAAACATAGTCTTCCATTTCTCTTAAACAGTAACGACAAATATAGATATATATATATATATATATAATATTTAGTTTCTTTTTCTCTTTTTATATGAAGCAACGCACTACCCACATTTATATATATATATATACACACACACTATATGCAGCGGTACAAACCCATATATGCTAACACTGTGCAAAAATGAATCAGCAAGTTGTGTTTCTCTCCGAAGCAACGATATATATATCTATATATATATAAGAGTGTGTGTGTGTGTGTGTGTGTCAGATTTTTCTTATTCCTTTCTCCTTTCCCATGCACCATAACATATATTTATGTATCTACCTATATATATATCTATGATGACAATATATATACACACACAGTACACAAAATCACCCCCGTTTAAGTTTCATTAGTAGCAAATTCGTGGCTTAATTTCTCTATGGCTTAATACTCCTCATCTAGCGTTGGTTCATTATGGAAACAAGAAGAAGCAACACTTCAGGACTTACCTAGGTTAGCTTTCTGGTTTGTACGCTAAGATTCTCAACGACGCTCAATATCTCTGTTTTCGGAGGCACTCGCAGAGGAAGTTTGAGCAGGTGATTCACGGTTTCACTCTCTCTCTTTATTTCCTTCATTTCCTCTCAGCTCTCTTTCTGTTTGGAGGCTACGTGAATGATTTAAAAGCCAAGAAGAATGGGGTATATAAGGACCTAAGGGTCAAGTCCGAGGGGAAGAGTGTCCATCGGTTCACGGCGTAGAGCTCGAGAGGTATGGGAGGTCTGCGTTTGCTGATATAAGAGGCGAGGAGTTGCTGGGTTGTGTGTGTGGTTGAGGGCGATGGGCAATATACGCTGCCAGAGGGAGTATGGCGTCGTCTGCTTCTTTCCGTAATCAACGCCGTGATATTTCTTTCTTAGCTCTGCGTTCTCTTGTGCGTGTTTGCTGTTTCTCTCTTCTTCTTCTTTTTTTCTTCTTTTTTCCTTAATGCCTTTCCCATCTGATGCATTCATTGGCTGAAGGAAATAAGATAAAATGGGCTTGGTATTATAGGGGTGTTGGGCTTTTTACAACATTTTATCTGTTGCAAGATTTCCATACTTTTATTATTAACTATTATAAGGAAATAAATCCCTAATTTTTCATTATTAACTATTATAAGGAAATAAATCCCTAATTTTTCAAACAATTAATTTAATCATTTGACCAAATTCCACTGTTTAATTCTCATATATTATTTCTATAATTTTTAGGCATAATTTATTCCTTATTTGAATTATTCTTTTCCCAAAATAAATTAAGGGAAAGACAAGCTTATTTCAAATTTCAAATCCTAAAATTTGGGATGTTACACAAAAGAAACAATCCGAGCGATTAGAAAAAAATAAAAAGAGGAGAGAAATGACGTCTAGTCCTGAATTTCAAAATGACAATTTAGTTCTTCGAATTTCAAGAATGACATATTGGTCTGATGAGGTTTTATGGGATGTTTGATTTACCCCTTTATAATATTTGATATAAATGGAAGCGTATTTTAATATACTTTATTTTATTGATATAATTATCATAGCAGCTGTATGTGTGATGGATTGGAGTAAGGAGGAATTTAAATGATAAGATTTGTTTATGTCACCATTCGGTGCACAGTGGATGATAGTACTTGTTATGGTCTCACCTTCCATGTTTTCCTTTGGCCGGGATAGCATGGTAGTTGTGGGACATTTAACACCTCCTTAGTTTATATTTTAAGTAGGGGAGCCATAGTCCATATTTAAGCTCTATACCTTTGGCCGGGTGTATTTTAGGTTTTGGTGAGCTTAAAACCATCCAGTCCAATTAATGAGTTTCTATTGGACTATATTTAGCCCATGGCTCCAATCAGCGGTACAAGGGTGGACGGTGATATAAGGGAGGCTGCATATTGCATATTGTATAATTGTATAGTTATCATTTGACATAATGATGATTACTTCTGGAAAAAGAATTTGTATGAAAAATTATGATATGTACAAATATATATAAACTTCTGTTTTTTTTTGTCATATATAATTTGCTTGTGTACGGCAGAAATTTTCAGTAGTTACTGAGACGTGAAATCTTATCCTATATTAACATTTTTCAGGTGAATATTCTAGTAGGAAGCAATGGCAGGCACCTATGGAGTGAGCTTTGAAGGCTCTTTTATACTCATGTAGCTTATATTATGTTATTTGTCATGACCCTAGGATTTCTACATTGTATTTAACTCTGAAATATTTTGGAAACTTAATTTGACTTTGTATTATGAATTTTATTTGAAATGGTTATGTATTTTAATGATTTGGATATTTATTATCCCTGTTGGAGGTATTTCAAATATTTTGGCCAAATTTTCGGGTGTTGAATTTGGGGTGTTACATCAATCAATTAGGCCATTTCAAAGGATCCATATAATGGGGTTCCACTTGTAAGCATGTTTTATGTAGGCGACTTCATCTAGCTAGTGTGGTAAGACTTATGTGAGCCATATAAAAGATTACATGGAGTTATCAAAATCAATAGTGGACCATTGTCAAAGAAATCCATCGGCCCTGATAGTGTTAGGTTGCTTTCTCTATGGAAGAGAAAAGGAAGAGAAGGAAAATGCTTTGGAAAAACTATGCTAAGATCCCCCCAAGAACATTGTTGATATTCTGAACTTCAATTCTAATGGACTTGTGAAGAACAACAGAATGTGTTTCTTAAGCTAATATTCATAATCAAGTAAAGGGTTTATATTTATAAGCCTTTGGACCTAATAAAACAACTATATGGCTCTTTTGTGCATATTGTGATGAGTGTTCTTAGTGAGAAACTGATCATTTCGATTTCTTAAAATGATAATATTGAGATGCACGATCTTATGAGAAAAATGGGTTTTGAAATTACTAGACAACATTTATCCCTTAGTCCTTAGTCCTAATATTCCTGTTTGACTATATGGAAGCACAATGACATTTATGGTTTTTTTTTTATTAGTGACAAGGTAATGATTTATTCTGTTTATTATTATCTCATCTATCTTCAAAATATTTGGCTTTGTAGGCGTCAACATTTATATTTTGAAGTTACTCTGTTTTATTTCTTTAATTAGATTATTCCTTTTAAAAAAACTTTCTCGATTTAAATTATTAAAGTTGCATTAGGGTGTAATTTATTCATCTATCTAAATTTTAGGGAGAATCCTTTATAAGGCAGTTGAATTACCCAAATTCTAATTTACATTACTAAATTTAAAAAATTATTAATTGGGTTATATGACACAATTAGGGATTTAGAATTTGGACCAAATTACCTCTATATCCCTTAGTTATTATGAGGAAAAAAAATTAGAGGCAAAATAATATTGTTTACGCCTAAGAACACTAACGACAAGAAATTCATTGGAGGCCTCGAATCCAGAGTGGTCGCTTCTACTTCATCACCATCTTCATTGGCCAAAGACAGTGATGATTCGAAATTGATACACTCTTGAAATGAACCGTATAACAACGGTCCGGTTCGTTTGCAAACTCCAATCGCCATGTTGATCTTGGCCTCGATTCAATCACCATCAGAGTTTCTCTAGATCTTTTATTTTTTCTATGGATGTTATAAGTGTTCGATAATTAAGCGATCTAAACATGTTAAACACCTTAATTAACAATTAGATCAATGCGGAAAATTAAGATAGAGATCAGAAATACATCCAGCCATTGATTTGTTTCCAGATGAAGAAGAGATGAACTCTGGGTTTTGGCTCTTCTAAGTCTTCTCTCTCACCTACAGATGGTGTGTCTTCTAAAACGTAAGAGCGCACTGGGGGACCAAAACCTTATACACGTCAATTCCAACCTCATGCCATCACGAGAGATGAATGCCATTAATGTGTAATAATTGGCAATTATTGCGTATTGAATAGGCTTCGAATTGATTGGTAGGTTACAAAACCGGAATTAATGTGGGCCACTTAATAGAATTAATGGAATATTTTCAAAATTAAATATATACTAATATAATAATTAAAATTCCAACATTCTCCCACTTGGTCCACACACTTCAAGATATATCTTCTCGAGAAACAAAATGCATGGATCATAGCGATAGGTCCTCTTAAAGCGAGTAATATCTTCCATGTATCACAAGGCATCATGTTTCCCAAACCCATGTAACTTAATGAATAAACCCTATGTTTATTTTAAATAACATATCACAAATAGAGTTTCATAAATAACATCGTTCTTACAACGAAAATCACATAAGGGAACCAAGTCCCATTCTTTCTGCATGATCCTAAAATTTCAATGTAGGCATGCCTTTAGTTAAAGGATTAGCAATGATCAATTCAGTGCTCATGTGTTCAACAACCACCGTTTTATTTTTAACACGCATTTTTATGGCTAAACACTCAATGTCGATATACTTAATTCGACTACCACCTTTATTGTTCTTAGCCATAAAAACAACAACCGAATTGTCACAATATAATCTCAATAGCCCGAGAAATTGGATCCATAATTCTAAGCCAAGAAATGAAACTATTCATTCATACACCATTTGAGCTAGCCTCAAAACAAGATACAAACTCAACTTACGTAGTGGAAGTAGCAATTAAAGATTGCTTTTTACTACTCCATGATACAGCTTTATCGGCTAGCATGAATATATATCCTGAAGTGGATTTCCTTAAGTCCATGCAGCTAGCATAATCTGAATCATAGTAACCAATTGTTGGAAATTATGCCCTAGGGCAAGTCATTGTTCTCCATTAAGTTATCACTTCATTCACATGTTTACAGTGATAACTGATCCCTGGATATATCTTATAGATGATATCCTAAATGTCCTTGGTCGGTCATCTATGCAGGAGCGAAGATGAGATAAGATCAGTATGACTTTGATGAGGTATGGAGATACGAATCAAAGTCATGGGCACTTGTAAGAGTACAAGGTGCTGGACCGACCCACTATGAGAAAGCTGCATGGATCTAGTCATAAGCTTATCTCATGTATAACCGCGTCACGACGCCCTATGACCCGAGATCATCATGGATTCCTACATGATGAGTCACCGGTCTTTGACCTAGTCAAAAGTCACCTTTGATCGGGTGATGATAAAGGCTGGGATCGGGATTAGTGGTTTTCATGCGGAGGAATGTGAATGGTCAAGATGGAATTTGTCCCTCACATTTGTAGAGAAATAATACCGGGCCCCTCGATGAGTGAGTCTAAGAAATGTATGGCCTTACTGTAATGGAAAGGAGTTTCCATTTCACTTATTAGACTACTCAAGAATCGAGAAAGTAATGGTCAAGAAAAGGAAGTTGACATTATCCATGCCTCATTCTTGACCAAATTATCGCGTGACAAAAGGAACGTGATATGGTTGTATGATAGGTTGTATCGTGTCATCGATCTCTATGTGAATTGGGTAGTCGCAATGTCTTGCTAGAGGCCGCTTGTGACTTGTGGGCTTGTCAAGTATTGGCCCACCGCCAATCTCATATGGGCTCGCGAGAATCGCACACAAGAATAACCCAACACGAGCAAAGTGTCCAGGTTCATTGAATCTTAGATTAACTCGAGATTTAATGAATACTTAATTTAATCAGGGTGAATATATATATATATATATATGTATAAATTCGAAATTAATATATATATATATATATATATATATATTAATATTATAAATAGAGATTATAATATTATTATATATATTATTTGTTTTATATTTAATTTATTTGATAAATTAAATATCTAAAACAAATAGAGATATTGTATCTCATTTAATTTCGAATAAAGATATCGTATATCCGTTTAATATTAAATTCGAGATATAGTATCTCATATTTAATAAAATAGATAGATATCATTTCTGGATTTAATTTATAGAGATAAATTAAATCGAAGGCTTTTAATTTGAATTAAATAAATACATTAGATTAAATCTATGAGATAGATTTAATTAATATATTTTAATTCAAATTTTGAAATTCAAATTTCAGATCTGGTTTTAATCGGATTAAATAAATACGTTACATTAGATCTAACGATAGATTTAATTAATATTTATTTAATCCATATATTTGAAATTTGAAATTCAAAATTAATAGGATTAATTTTGAATATAATACGCCGATGGGTTTAGAAAAACCTACGGGAGTTTTTTTTTTTCAAGCGTATTTAGAAAGTCATGCGAGAAAAACCCTAGAGTGAAAATTGAGAGAGACGCACAAGAGGCGCTAGCACCCGCCATAGCCGTGTTCGGGAATTGTTCGTGTGGATACTGGTGGAGGAAGCCGATTCTACGAGTCGTCTTCTGCTGATCGAGGAGGTAGCCCACCTGTTCAAGGAAGAACAAGACGCGGATGAATTCTCTAAAGGTAATATCCGGGTTCCCTAGCCTTGGTTTAAACGCACCTGAGTGATCCTCGGGACGGGATTCGTAAGTTTTTTTAATCCGCTGCGTTGTTCGGATCCCAACACCAATCACTTCCAAATTGTCGATTCATTTGTACTTAAGCATGTATTCTTTAGTCTCTTAAGGGTATCTCAATACTTTCTTTGTAGCTCTCCAGTGGTTTATACCGGATTACTCGATATTTCCTTAGCATTCCAATAGAAAATGCAATGTCGGGTCTTGTGGCACTGAGTATACATAAGGCTTCTTACTATTAAAGCACAAGGAATGTTTTTCATTTGTTCCTACTCAAAGTCATTCTTTGGGCATTGGTTCAAATTGAACCTATCACCTTTCACAATAGGAGCTATACTTGGTGAACAATTCCTCATCAAAAATCTTTCCAAAGCTTTGTTGATATAGGTCTCTTGAGACAAACCTAGAATACTTGATGTTTGTCTCTATGTATCTTGATGCTAGTGACATAAGATGCATCTCCTATATCCCTCAAGTCAAAGTTTTTCAAAAAGAAATCGTTTCACCTCATATAGTAAACCATTACCATTGGTTGCAATTGAATATCATCCACATATAGAATAAGGAAACAAGCTTGCTCCCACTAACCTTCTGGTATATACATTCATCCACAATGTTCTCTACACAACCAAATGAAGAGATGGCATCATGAAATTTTAAATACCATTGATGGGAAGCTTGTTTCAATCCATATACAGATTTCTTGAGTTTGCACACCAAATGATCACCATTATTAGAGGAAAATCTTTATGGTTTGTTTCATGTAAACCTCTTCCTCTAGATCTCCATTGAGAAAGGTCGTTTTCACATCCATTTGTTGCAACTTTAATTCAAAATATGCAACCAATGCTAGAATGATACGAAGAGAATCTTTCTTAGATGCAGGAGCAAAGGTCTCCTTGTATTCGATTCCTTCCTTTTGAGTGAACCCTTTAGCAATGAGTCCTGCTTTATGTCTCTTAATGTTGCCCAATGAGTGTCCTTTTGTTTTAAAGACCCATTTAAATCCAATGGCTTTTACACCATTGGGCAACTCAACAAGATCTCAGACTCTGGTAGATGCCTTAGTATTCATCTCATCCTTCATAGCATCACACCATGAGTTCGATTCTCTATAGTTCATGGCTTGTGAAAACGTTCCAGGATCATTTTCAGCTCTTACATTATAGTCAGATTCCTGTAGATACACAATATATTCACTAGGTATCGCTAATCTTATTGTTCTAGTAGATCTACTTAATGTTTTTTCATAATCTTCTTGAGGAACTTGTTGTTCAAATAGTTGCTCAACAATTTCTCATTGTTCCTCATCAACAACTTGATCTACTGGATCAATATCAACAGTTGTAAATCTTGAATGATTGATTGTACAATATTCGGTTGAACCAAAGGAACATTGTTAACAACCAATCTTAAACTTGAAGTGGAAGGTTGAGCATTTGAATAATCTTTATTAGAAACAAGGTTTCGAAATTGATTACTCCCATCGATCAAGTCATATTCAAGAAATTCTTCCATTTGCATTTTCAGCCCTCCCTCCTCTTGAACACATATGGTCAAACGTTTATTGATTGACCATTTATCCTTATGCGTGTTGCGGGATATCCTAAAGGGTTTACATGGTCAGGAAGAGTGTCCAATATAGTGTACAAAGAAAGAATCGACATATTAACCTCAAGTGACTTCAATTGAGCCGCAATGTCCCTTATCGTGCTTACACACATCTTTTACTATAGTGAGTCTTGAGGATGAAAACTTCATAATTAGGGTGCCGGCAAATGCTTTATCTGAAGTAACAAATTGTTCATCAATTGCCTTCAGAAGTGACCTAATCTTGTTATGCTTTCGACAAGACCACGAATGCCAGCAGAGATTGAGGTCTTTATGAACGTAATTGAGAGGCGATTAGATCGCTCCCACTTTTCATAAAGATCAACCTTATCTGGAATGCTGGTTGTAGTAATGGAAGGTGGTTCGTCTTTCCTTAGAGCATAATTAATGTCCATCCACCCCAATTGGAGAAGAACTCTCTCTTTCATACCATATCGTTATCACCCTCGGTTCGGGAATGTTACATTTCATATCGAAAAAATTCACGTGTTGTATGACCGCATAGTATTGAACATACATGCTTATAACTAAAATTTGAGACTAATAATATATCATGGTTTACCAATGTAAATTATGCTTAAAAACATGAATCTACTGACATACAACTTGCCTGTGGGCTAAAGTTATAATTCAATTAGATCCATATAGACCTTTATGATAAAACTATCAAATTATTTCCTTATTCTTAATTCTTGCAGGTACATTAAGAATATAATTTGATATTCTATCTCAATTAATCATATAATTATAAATTCGTATCACTAAAGTCTATCTGTAGGCAAAGACATTAGCATAGCATGAATTTATCTCGAATTGATGAAACTAAAATGCAGTTATATCCCCTAATACCTGTGGGCTACTTAGAAAATATAAAGCCTTCCATTCCACCCTAATTAAAACTATGATCATAATTATCTATCTGTGGGTAAAGATTAATTATAACCACACATTTAATTACAATGGATGTCTTTAAATCTTTATGTGATGTATTTTGTTCATTAGAACAAAGGAGTGTATGTCCCTAGTAAGGATGTTTTGGCTACTCCTGGTTCTATATGCTCATCACAAAGACATCACACTATTGTGTATACTAATTGTACATATGATCATAATTTTGATACGCTATAACCTTATGTGATTAAATGTGCATACAACATGTGCATAAAGATTTTGTAGCTATTCCTTAAACAAATATGTATGCTAATCACTAATATCAAATATGTACAATGTATGATACCATACACACAATGTCAATAGAAATTTGAATTGAATTAATTTAATCAACTAAATCATTAATGTTAATAAAAATATTTACTCACCTTCAAAGATTGATATTCTAAAATCCGTATGTGATTATTTATGCATGTTATAAGAGGGCATTGTAACTACCACTCTAGCATGCGAGTTAATCACAAATTTCAATAATGTGCACTCCAATTCTTTATATGCACAGCTTCATGGAAGACTTAATCAATTAATTTAATCAACATAAGTGACTAAATACAATCCTCCCACTTTGATTAAATTAATATTACCAATATTAATCACCAAAATTAATCTTGTGAATTTAGATTCCAAAATATGCACAAATCTTTAATGAGAATTTAGTTGATTAATTTAATCAACATAAGTGACTAAATAATCAACTTAAAAGAAAAATCCTCCCACTGCTTTATGTATCCAAATATTGTTTGAAGAATTAATTTTGGCATAATTCAACCCAAATTTGGCTTCAACAATTTGAAAAAGATATATAATTGTCTAAAGTTAATTTTTCCAGATATTTAGACAATTAAGTAACTCAAAAATAATAATAATGATTTTTCAAAATTTTCCAAAATGTGAAAGTTGCCAAAATTAACTTTTTCTCAATTTAAACAATTCAACTTGATGTAAGAAGATACATTTAACCTAAAACAGTTCCCAAGAAAATAAACAAGTATGGCCCAGGTAATTAAAAATGCAACAGGGTCCATAAAGAAATTTTCCGTAAGCACATAAAAGATTTAAAGGCCCGAATAAATGTTCAACACATTCAAACAATTGGCCCAAAGAGTCTAAGGTATCCAATTAAGATTTTCTGAATAATATTGCAACAAACCATAAGCAATATCAACATAAAATTGGATATTCGTGTTGCATATTATTTACCTCAATATTGCATGCATAATTAAATAATAACTAATGCATGCAAAAAAGCAGAATATGTAATTTAAATAATAATCACATGAATCCCTATCTATAAAATTTAAGATTTATATTTAAATCCAAAAAGGTCATGATATCTAAATATAAATTCTCTCAAAATAACACAAATGTCATCTCAACCTGGAGGGTCCAAAAAGTCCAATTAAGACTCTTGACCAAAGAAATGTGGGTTCGAATCCCACTTGCAACACTTTAAAAAAATTTATTTTCACTGGAAAAAAATATTTAAATTTAATAAACGCTCACCCTGCAACACATAGGAGCCCGTGGCTCACCGGAAGAGAACCAGCCATTAGGCATCCACACGCCCATGATCTCAGGTTCGAATCATGTCGAGACCACTTTTGCGTTTAATCAATTCAAATTCCCTTTTTTTTTGTTCTGAAGTTAAACGCCAAAAACGGGCTCAACCCATAAACGCATCTGGCCCATCTCCATAATAAGTGAAACGTTGTGTTTCACTAAAGGCCCCAAAACGATGCACTTCAAGCTTCTTCCATACCCATTTCCTAAACCCTACCCGACCCGAGACCCAGATAAAACCTGGAAACAGTTGCCGCGACCCGCGATTCCATATGGTCGTTTCAGGCGATCGGAGGGCTCAAAATCTGACGATTTTGACGGCAACAATCACGGAAAAAGCTACTGAACATAGAATTCTCACAATCTAACAAAATCCACATGAAAACCGAAACCTCAAACATGATTTTCGAAATTTAAAAACGTGCCGTTCGTTTTTCCAATGAAGGACCGACGGCGCGACTTCATCGAAGAACTTCGGTCCTTCTCGCGTCCTTTTACCCGATAGAAACTCAATGCAAATTTGAAACCCAAATCTTAAACAACTCCAAATAAAATCCAGATTGAAAGTTTTGAAACATATATTACAAAAAAATAATTGCACAGTTTCGAAAGCATCGAAAAAGAATATTAAAACCCTTACAGGTCTCAGTTCAAACTTTCAAACAATAATTGCATAGGTAAAGCATAATGGGATCCGAATATGTACGAAGATGGTGATGATTCCTTGGATTAAAAATAATATCCTCTCATCACATAATCCGAAAAGCATAATGGGCAATTTAACATAACAGTTACAATAAATCGCAGGCAGTAACCATACATTAAGACTGAAAACCCGTGAAAACTTAATCGGATAAATCAAGGTAGAGGCATATGAGACGCTCTGATACCAAATGTTGGATAATTAAGCGATCTAAACATGTCAAACACCTTAATTAACAATTAGATCAATGCGGAAAATTAAGATAGAGATCAGAAATACCTCCAGCCATTGATTTGTTTCCAAATGAAGAAGAGATGAACTTTGGGTTTTGGCTCTTCTAAGTCTTCTCTCTCACTCTGCAGATGGTGTGTCTTCTAAAACGTAAGAGCAGACTCAGGGGACCATAACCTTATACACGTCTGAATTCCAACCTCTGGCCATCACAGAGATGAATGCCATTAATGTGTAATAATTGGCAATTATTGCGTATTGAATGAGCCGTTACTGAATTGATTGGTAGGTTACAAAACCGGAATTAATGTGGGCCACTTAATAGAATTAATGGAATATTTTCAAAATTAAATATATACTAATATAATAATTAAAATTCCAACAATAAGGAGATGAGAAATGAAAAGAGAAGCAGAGATATTGAGAAATGATATATATATATATATATATATATATATATATAAAGGATTTGATAAACTGAGAAACTACCCAAAGTTGGGTTTTTTTAAAAAAAATGATTAAGAAGCGGAGATTTTCGAACCAAAAAAAGAAAAGGAACGTATTATTTGTTTACCTTCTTTCGGTAACTTTTCACATTTTTGGGGGGGTTAAAAATTGTGGGAAATGATGTTACTGAGCCTCACTCTTTAATGGAGTAATAAATAAATTGTATAATATATGTAAAATAAATCATTTCCTCTTTTTTTTTTCTTTGGTCAATGGGTTAAGGGTATTATTATAAAATAACCAATATTTAAATATTCTAGATTGGTCATTGATCCAATTAAAGATTTGTTGAGTTTATCAGCTTTATATAGGATTTTTCTATTTCAACCGCCTTTATATGGGATTCTCCCCCCAACTTTATTAAAAAAAATGCACAATAGTGTGATTCGTTTGGATATTTCCAGAAGCGCATGCACATATATTGATTCTAATTGTATTGTAGATAAAGATCATATGAAAAATAAATGAGTATTACGATATATTGATTCTAATTGAAGATAATATCAAAACGTAGTAATAATTCTTTGTCATTTTAATTATATAAATGATTGTGAAGTAAAAAGAAGTGACTTATAATAGAAACTGTATTTATTAGGGGCAAAAAAGAAATTGGGTTTATAGCTTTATTTAAAACAAATTAAAGTTTTGACCCTTGCTTTTATGTGGTTAACATGGTTTGTGAAACCGGACCGGACCGGCCGGTTTAGACTGGGAACCGGCCAACCGGCCTTGAAACCGGTCCGGTTTAGGGCAAAACCTGTCGACGGTGAACCCGTCAACCGTCAAACCGGTAACTCGGACGGGTTACAAGGGTCAACCCGGTTCCTCTTTTTTTTAAAAAAAAAAATTTTTAATTTTTTTTTTAAATTTAAAAAAAACAATCTGAATTGATTATTTGAAGCAACATATGATTATTTTACTACTGATCTAAAGTATTGAAATGATATTAGTACCACTCTGGTCCTATTTATAAGTCCCCTCTTGACCAAATCACACATACTAAGAAAAAGTAGTTAGCTCAATGATTATGAGGTGAATTTTCAACTTTACCCTCATTTATGATTGGGTACCTTCAACTCTTTCTTCTCTCTCTATTTTCTTTGGTACAATTAATATGGACAAAATTGTCACAATCTCATTTATTTAGTCAAAAGGGACTTATAAATAGGACCAAATTTTTTTGGTCAAAAGGGACTTATAAATAGGACCAGAGTGGTATGTGAAATTTATGTTGGTGTGATGAGAAATTAATTATTTTCCATTTTTTTATACCTCACCGGTCTAGCCCGGGTTGATTCCGGGCTGACTCCATTCTGACCCACTAACCCTTAACCCAGTACCCCGATCGGTTCAGTCACCGGTCTGGATTTCAGAACCTTGGTGGTTAATGGTCTCATATCAGCATCACAAAGCATCTAAAACTAAAATTATAATCAATACAAGACATGTCATATGCAATCATTTCTATTTATTAGCGGCCACTCCTCAAGTTAATGTTAATTACTCTAGGCTTAGTTAAAGAACTCCATATTACTAAAGTAATCTTCTTTTTTTGCCAACATTAAAGTATCAAAGTAATTCTATTAATAATACTAGTTTATTTTATTTGTAAGTGAAATCAATTAATCATGACGTAATAAGTGTTCAGGTTATTGGGGGGAAAAAAACAGATGATAACATGGGAAGTGGCTTCTCGGCTTCTCTCCACGATGTGCGTCTTCAAGTCAATTGCCTTCTTATGCTTTACTAGCGCAGAGTAATGGGCGGGTTGGGTAATCCAAGACCAAACTCATAGGCCGCCCATTTAATTTTAAATGAGTATGGGTTAGTCCATACCTGTACCTCAACCCATTTAAACCCATATAAATGGGCTAGCATATAAATGGGCGGGCTAATCGGGTTTTGGGTAACCCATTTACATTTGACTTATTTATTTTTCTTTTTTAAAAAAACATATATAAGCATTAAGCATCCATCCAAACTCATCGTTCCAATTTCTAAAATCTGAATCTTCAAAGTTCCATAATTACAATTCACACAAAACAATATAAATTCAGACAAGTACCATTATTATATAATCTTGAGAGTTGATGGTCATTATGGTTATGGATTAGAGGTGGCTGAATACTCGAATAGGAAGGAATTCAGGAAATGCTTTAAGTAGAATGTGGAATAGGATGGGTAGGTAATAAAAAAATTACACTAAATGGGTGGGTATAGGCGTAATTTATAGGTGTGCCCATTTAAATCTTAAATAAGCGGGTTCTAACCCAACCCGTTATAAAATCTTTTTGGACTGACTCAATATGACCCAATTATATTGGGTTTTAAGTGGGTTCATAGGTTTTGGGTTTCATGCTCAGCCAGTTTATAGTACTGAGTATAAAAAGGAAAAATTACTCGTAAATATTGAATGCTATTAAATCAAGTAAAAAAATGCTATTAAAAAATTACTTTAAGGTATTGGGAGCAACTTAATGCTTTATTATTTTCTATCTTTTATTTAGAAATATAAAAATATTTTATGTCTACAAAATCACTTTTTTTTAATTCATTTTCTTCTTTGATTTTATTTTATTTTCTTTACCAAATGGCTTTTATTAATTTTCTCTACCAAAAGCACATTTTGTTTTTTTTACGAAAAAAAGCTTAAAAGAATATTTTTATTATATTAACTTATATTATTTATTAAAAACAATTCATTACACCCTCTTGAAAATACATAGGAAACTATCCATATAGTCAATATTGCATTTCCATTAGAGTGCATTGTTGGGATGTGATGAGGTGGCAATAAATCTTTGAAATAATACACACACAATGATGGTTCAATGCCACTTTGTGCTTAAATATAAATTACTTGTAGTCCATTCTCAGATGTCAAGAAATATATTAAACTGATAAAATTCTATACATTTGCCTGCAGTTATCTCTAGGACGTTTGGTTGTGGCTGGTGCAAACTCATATCAGGGTGCAAACAAGTCAGTCCATGTTTTATTCGAAATAAGCCTGAGCCTGCAATAGACACTTAAAGTCTGAGCTTGTATGCCGGTGTTTTTTTTTTTTTCTCTTATGATTAGGCGAAGTCTTTTAAAGGCCTTATTAAAATGTAGGACTTTAAATAGGTCTAAAATAAGCTCAAGATTTAGGCTAAGTTGAGTTTGAATAGGTTTCAAGCCTACACATTATAGGTTTTAAATAGGCTTGAAGTCTATTTAAAGGATACAATATTATTAATTTTATTTAATTCATATAATTTATTGATTAATGAATCTAAATAAAAATTAATTAAAGAGTTATTATTTAAAATCTAAATTATATGCAAGAACCCACTAATATATAAAAGAACGCAACAATACAACATAACAAAATTAACACTAATAGATTAGTAAAGAAAATCAAACAGTATGCAATATACTCATATAATATCTTTTGTGTAGCTACTAAAGAACGAATTTAAAATAAATACCCCAAGTCAAAAAAATAAAATAAATACATAATCATTCGATCATAAATCCAACCAACAGTGTCAATGCAATAAATATATGCTTTTGACTGCAACACCAGGTCTAAAGCGCAATGAATCAAAACCTTCATATCATCAAAAGCCAAGTTTTGATAAATCTATGGGACGTCAAAACAATGCATCAACTTAAACTAATAAATTAGTATTAGCAAAACAACGCAAGCCAAGTTTGATGGCCAACAAATCGGTAAAGAAAACCTCCAATTTGGATATAAGGTCTAACAATAGACATTCAGACTTTATGTGACCACAAATACATCACTAAATAAGGATTAATATAAATATAATTCTTTACCTTTGTGTTCGGGAATCCTTCCATATATGAAGCGACGTGGTTCTACAATCTTCAGATATGAAAAATAGAGCTTCATAGCGGAGCAAATGAAGAAGGAGGAGACGAGTTCGAAGACAATGGAAAAATTGGAGATGATTTGCCTACATCGACGCTCGCACCCTCGTCATCTTGCATGCCAATAATCACCGGTGAGCACTCTTTTCTCACCGTCGATCCAACGGCAAGTTTCAGTGTGACCATGACCTTCTTCCGACAAAATGAGAACTTGGTGACTCTTAAGATTTCTTTAGATCTTGGTGACTCTTCAAATCTCTCTCTCCTCCTTCTCCTTCTATGTCTCGCTCTTTGACGGGAAGTTTCAGGCGACTTTCTAAAAAAAAGGACTCGGTAGCGTGGTGGGTCACATCGGGTCAGCTTCGGTTCAGGGGTTGGCCCGAGTTTCTTTGTCATATTAGATCGATTTCGCGGCCAATTTGTTGGTTTCCGGTCCAAACTGGCTGGTCTGGTCCAGGTTTCATAACCATGGGTTCAACCGAAAGAAGATCCCCTCATGATCTTTTTTTCTCATTATCTCTCATGAGCCTATCTAGACCGTTGGTTAGGAGGATGAGAGAAAAATAAAAATAGTATTGTAAACTTGTAGATTGATTGAACGAACATGATTTAGAGATTATGAGGGATGATGAGAGAAACCTCGGTCCGATTCAACCAAATGGGCAATAAATCTTTGAAATAATATGGATTGAGATTCTCTCCTTTGCCCTTTCCCCGCTTCCTCTCATTTACTCTTTTCTACCCTCCACCACCATTGGATCAAAATTTTAAGGGTTCGGATTTAACATTACATAAAAGCAAAAATTATTACAATTTTACTTAAAAATACATTAATAAACTTTGAAAGACAGAATATCACCAAGAGGGGGTGAATTGGGGATATAAAATTTTCTTCACAAAAATGCTCGTTAGTTGGTTGGAAAACAGGATAAACAAAGCAAGGAAGAGAGAGATTGAACACAATAAATTTATACTGGTTCGTCTAAATCCTTGACCTACGTCCAGTCCCCAGACTCTCCAGGATTTCACTATCTCAAATGATTACACACTCTGTAACTCTCGAAGTAATTCTCTCACTAGAACTTACTCCCCCTTACAAATTGTAATCAAATAACTCAATCCCAAAGTCCCAATACTTTGAGATTCTTACAAGAAGGATAATCAATAAAAGAACTCTCTAAAAAAGCAGATTAATAATCACTGAAGATTGATATATCCGAAGATATTAACACTTAGAGTGGAAACAGTAAATGATCTTAATCGCTAATTGAATTCGTAGAGTTTCGGTTGGTGGAGATTTGAATGCTTCTGGCTTTTATAGATGCTTGCATTTAATGACCGTTGAGATGAGTCTTAATGAGCTGTTGAGAATAATAAATATATCCGTTGAGATGGGCTTCGTCTCTTTGTATACTTATGAAATTAGCCGTTATTCTTCGTTGACATTCTTCATTCGATTTGTCCATTAAGACTTGAAAGAATGTTGACTGGGAATGCTTGAAATACTTTATAGTTGCTCAGAAGTCGATTTTCCTCTTTCGTGCTTTGTCTCTGGTTTAGCATTTAATGCGTCTGACAAGATTTTGCTTTATGGAATTTTGAAGTTCAAAACTTATTAATCATGTCTGAAATCCACTAGCAAACTGATTAAACTTGGTTAGAAACAATAATAATCAATAATATGTAGTACCCAAGATCTAACCAAAGAGTTTCAAATTATGAGGACGATGAATTCAAACTTTGATGCAAGCAACTCGAGTTACTCAGGATGACTCGAGTTAAGCTTAAAATGTTTTGAAGTCAGAGAAGAATTTTCACATAAACTAACTCGAGTTATAACAGTTGACTCGAGTCATAGTTGTGGTGTTTCAAGGCAGAGAGGAAATTCCAAATAAGATAACTCGAGTCATAGTTGCAACAATTTCGGACATTTAGAGGAATTTCAAATAGAATGACTCGAGTCACATAAGGCAACTCGAGTCATATCGAAGGCTATATCGCTTAAGCTCTTTGTGACTCTTCATGACTCGAGTTATGTCGAAATAACTCGAGTGATATCGATCAAAATTCTGATATCGCGATGGTCTTTTTGAAAGTCAAGTACAACTCATAACTTGAGTTGTTAAGTTACAACTTGAGTTATATGCTTTGCAAAAACCAGATTTTCTAAATCCTATGACTTGAGTCATGATTGATAACTTGAGTTACTAAGTTTATAAATGTTTTTCAAATGACTCAAATATACTTTGACTGAAGTTAAAGTTTTGTAATTTAAACCATCAATTATTACAATTGTTAGACATCATCAAAACACATAGAGAACTAACAAATTAAAATTTGATTTAAAAAGTGAACAATTACAATTGTAGGCATAAAGTAATTTTTTTACCTTATCTCATAGTGTTCAGGTCAAATTTTAACAATTTCAATTTATTTATGTGTTTTTAATTAAAATTATAATAATATTTATTTTTATGTAATATTAAATCAGGACCCTTGAAACATTGATCCAATGGTGGTGTAGGATAAAGGAGAGTACAGGAGGGGAAGGGTAAATGAGAGAATCACAATCTAAATAATACACACACAATGATGATTCAATACCACTTTGTGCTTAAATATAAATCACTTGTATTCCATTCTCGCATGCCAAGAAATGCATTAAATTGATAAAATTTTATACATTTGCCTACAGCTATCGCTTGGACAATTGACTGTGCCTGGTGTAAACTTACACCAAGGGTGGAAATAGGCTAAGTCGATCGATTTTGGCTAAATAAGTCTGAGCCTACAATAGAAACTTAAAGTCTGAGTTTGTATGCAAGCTTTTTTTTAGACTCAGGTCTAAGCTTTTTTAAAACCCTTCTTAAAATGTAAACCTTTAAATAGATCTAAAATAGGCTTAAGAGTTAGGCTATGTAGACTTTAAGTAAGTTTAATTAGGCTTGAAGCCTATTTAAAGGCTACAATATTATTAATTTTATTTAGTTTATATAAATTAATGATTAATGAATCTAAATAAAAATTAATTAAAAATTAATTATTTAAAATCTAAATTATATGCAAGAAACGACTAACATATAGAAGAACGCAACAATGCAACATAAAAAAATTAACACTAATAAATTAGGAAAGAAAATCAAACAAAGTATGCAATATACTCATACCACTCGGCACCATCGGATCATTAAGGCCGACTTTCATCCTTGCTCGACGGTGAATCTTGCAATCAAGCTCCCTTTGTCTTTGCACTCGAGGGCCAATCTTCGTCGGCCCGAGGAAACCTTTGCACGCCTCCATTACCTTTCTCTTTTACGTAGCTACTAAAGAATGGATTTAAAATAAATACATACTCATAAATCCAACCAACAATATAATGTCAATGCAATATATGCTTTTGACTGCAACACCAGGTGTCAAGCGCCATGAATTAAAACCTTCACATAATCAAAGTCAAGTTTAGATAAATCTATCAGACATTAAACTAATAAATTAGTATTAGCAAAAGAATGCAAACCAAGGTTTGATGGCCAACAAAACAAATCGGTGAAGGATGCCTCCAATTTGGCAATAAGGTTTAACAACAGATATTTAGACTTTGTGAGACCACAAATACATTACCAAGTAAGAATTAATATAATTATAATTATATTTTTTTAATGCGCAATTAGACTCAACTTCAACAAAATAGGCATGACCTATTTATACATTTAGACTTTTAATAGGCCTTAACCTAGCCTGTGCTTTTTTGTTAAATAGGTTAGACTGTATCTATTTCCATCTCTTAAGTACCAAGCAGTACAACCAATGCCCAAACAGACCAGAACCAACAAAGGCCCATTATTACAATTTTTTGTCTTTCTCTACTTTACAAATGATTTTTACACCTCTTTCTCTCTTTTCAACATAAATTAAATAGGGATAAAATTAACAAAACCTCATTAATCATCCTATAAATAACTTATACTCTATTTTGAACAATTTTTTTTTCATGCAAGTGTCTTATGTGTAGGCACTCAGTATAAACGTTCTCGAAAAATGTCATAGAATATATGGGACATTAAGCATAAAATTCTCGAAAAATGTCATAGAATATATGGGACATTAAGCATAAAATTTTTTATGGATGCGCGTGCGCACACACTCCATCTGGTCCTTATTATAAGGCATCAACTAACAAGTGTATTTGTTCATTTTTATAAGGCACTTACTAATTTCTAAGGAGCATTAAAAATTTTTTTTTCATATATGCCCATAATTAATAAGGGTAGTGGGTGAAACTAATAATTAATATAATATTGGAAATTACTTAAATTTTAGGACAACTTTATTGACTTTAATTGTTTTTATTGGTTTGTGAGAATTACTAGATAGTGTCTAATAATAAAAACCAAAGGGAGTCTATATATGTATGTATGTATGTAAGCAAAACTAGGAGGTTAGGGGTGGTCCCCAACCCCCCCCCCTAAAAAAAAAAAAAAAAAAAAAAAAAAAAAAAAAAAAAAAGTCATTACAACGTACAAGAATGAGAGCAAAGGATTCCAATTTACAACAATACAACATGTTGTAATAGAAACGATCTACAAAAGCAAGACTGAGAAGAATGAGAGAGTAAGGTGTATGTACGTAGGGTGAAGAATAAATAAACTAATAGGCCCTCCTTAATGATTTTTTTAAGATTAACTAAGCTTATTAAATTAGTTTAAAATATTTATATTTATTGTTTTTCTTCAAATTAATTTGTCTAACTGATATATAATTTAGTTATACATAACATATAATATGATCAAGTAACTTATTTAAATTTTTAATCTAAAAAAATTCAATTATATCTTATATTAAATATCAGAAATGGAATATTACGAATAAATTGAATTAAATCGTGTTGTGTTGGGCGCGTTGACTCATTCCTACGGTCAAGCCTCTCCAACAGTTGTAGTTTGGAAAGTATTCAATTAATTACCCAGTGAGACTATTGTTTTAAAATTAACATCATACCTATAATATTCTTCAAAAACCTGATCCCCCTCACGTTGAGTAATGAGGTACAGATAAGTGAGTCTGAATTTTATATATGCTTTGTTTGATGTCTTTTAATTTTGTTATCATATTGCATCTTATGAAAGAAATTATGGGTATTACTAAAGTCTTTTATTAAGCTTTGCAACGAGAGTCTCAAGATATTTCAAATGTTTTACATATGGTTTTTAACTATAAAAGAGTTACTTCACAAATTAAGAAAGAAATGTTGTCATGCTTTTTTGGTTCATGTTTAAGAATTTTGCATAAAACATGACAATGACATTCTAGATATGAGTTCAAAATATATTAAAAAGAGAGGTCGTATTCGAAATGAATAAAGTGATTTATGATATAATATTTTTATTTTCACCCCGCCCTTAAAATTTTTGGGTCCGTCAATGTGTATATACATGTATACACACATTTTGTTCGTTAATTGGCTCATTCACTTGTCCAAGAAAAAGCAAGAGAGCGTTATGCTACTAATTTGGAAATAAGGTTCAACAACAGATATTCACACTTTATGCGACCGCAAATACATCACGAATTATGGATTAATATAAATATAATTATATTTTTCTAATGCGCAATCAAGCTCAACCGCAACAAAATATGCATGATCTATTTATATATTTAGGCTTTTACTAGGCCTTAGCCTAGCCTGTGCCTTTTTGTTAAACAGGTCGGATCGCCTGATAGGGGTCTAACATATTTTCACCCCTAAGTACCAACCAATACAACCAATGCCCAAACAAACTAGAATCAAGAAAGTCCCATTATTACAATTTTTGTCTTTTATCTACTTTACAAATTATTTTCACACCCTCTCTTTCTTCTTTCTCTCTTTTCAATAGAAATTAAATGGGACAAAATTGATAATTCATCATTAATCATCCTATAAATAACTTATACTCTATTTTGAACAAAAAAAAATTTCCCTCAAAAAATGTCATTGAATATATGGGACATTAAGCATAGATAAAAGTTTATGGACACACACACGCGCGTGCGCACACACACTCTCTCTATCTGGTTCTTATTATAAGACACAAACTAATAAGTGTATTTTATTCTTTTTATAAGGCATTTGCTTGTTTCTAAGGAATATTAATTATTTTTTCTCATGTATGCCCATAATTAATAAGGGTAGTGGGTGAGAGTAATAATTAATATAATATTAGAGTTTAGTGCAATTAGTAGAGGTAATATTGGAAATTATTTAAATTCTAGGACAATTTTATTGATTTTAATTTTTTTTTATTGATTTGTAAGAATTGTTAGTTGATACCTTATAATAATAAGGACTATAAAGAGTATATACATAGGCGAAACTAGGAGGCTAGAGATCGAGTAATAATTAATATAATATTAGAGTTTAGTGCAATTAGTAGGGGTAATATTGGAAATTATTTAAATTATAGGACAATTTTATTGATTTTAAATTTTTTTTTTATTGATTTGTAAGAATTGTTAGTTGGCACTTATAATAAGGACTATAAAGAATATATACATAAGCGAAACTAGGAGGCTAGAAACCACCCCCCCCCCCCCCAAAAAAAAAAAACTAGGAGGCTAGAGATCCCCCCAAATTTTACATTAGTCATTACAACGTACAAGAATGAGAGCAAGGGATTCCAATTTACAGCAACACAACATGTTGGAGTAGAAGCGATGTGCAGACATAGGTAGAACTAGGGGCTAGGGTTTGCCCCCACCCCCTAAAATTGTATATTAATCATTATACCGTACCCGAATGAGAGCAAGAGATTCCCATTTACAACAACACAATATGTTGAAAATGAAACGATCTGCAAGAGTAGGAGCAAGACTGAGAAGAATGAGAGAGTAAGGTTTATACGTAGGGTGAGGCATAAATAAACTAATAGGCCCTCTTAAATGACTTTTTTTTAAAAGATTAACTAAGCTTATTAAATTATTTTAAATTATTTATATTTATCGTGTTTTTTTCAAATTAATTTGTCTAACTGATAAACTTATATATAATTTAATCATACACAACATATAATATGATCAGATAACTTATTTAGCTTCCTTAATCTAAAAAAAAAAGTCAGCTAGCTCTTATATTTAATATTAGAAGTGGAATATTACGAATAAATTGAATTAAATCGTGTTGTGCTGGGCTCGTTGACTCATTCCTACAGTCAAGCCTCTCCAACCGTTGCAGTTTGGAAAGTATTCAATTAATTAGCTAGTGAGACTATTGTTTTGAAAATAACACCATGCCTATAATATTCTTCAAAAACCTAGTCCCCCTCACGCTTAGTAATGAGGCATGGATAACTGAGTATTAATTTTATATGTGCTTTGTTTGATGTCTTTTGATTTTATTATCATATTACACCTTATAAAAGAAATTATGGGTATTACTAAAGTCCTTTATCAAGCTTTGCAACGAGAGTTTCAAGATATTTCAAATGTTTTACATTTTGTTTCAACTACAAAAGAGTTACTTTAGAAATTAAAAAAGATAGGTTGTGATGCTTTCTTCATGTTCAAGAATTTTGCATAAAACATGACATTGACATTCTAGATATGAGTGTAAAATATATTAGAAAGAGAGATCATACTCAAAATAAATAAAGTGATTTATGATATAATATTTTTTATTTTCACGCCATCGTTAAAATTTCTGTGTCTGCCACTGTGTATATATATGTATACACACATTTTGTTTGTTAATTGGCTCATCCACTTGTCCAAGAAAGAGAGGTCATACTCAAAAAGCTTTCTTCATGTTCAATATTCTTGATTTCTTGTGTTGATGCCAATCCCCCAGATTTATGTGAATGGCGTAGTAGGAGTATTATATTATTCATGATATTATTGATCGCTTTTAAAGAGGTTGGGTTCTCTTTATCTTTTATCCCGAGAAGGGGTAATAGAGTTGCTGATTTAATTGCAGCAAATGCTTTTAAGGAGGTGTGCCTGATCGGGTGGGTCTTACAACCGACACCTTCTTTATCTTCTCTTCTAACCTTGGATGCTTTGGAAGCTAATATTGTGGTGGAAGACGTTCCCTCCTCTCCTTTTGCAAATGAGGGGCTGTAATGTGTTTCTTTATAGTTTTATCTCTTCCCTGTGTTATTGTTACTTTCCCTTGGTTTATTCTGTGATCCTCTATGTCTTCCTCTCTGTCATTTCTTCAGTTGTATTTTGATTCATCTGTTATGTTTCTCCTTTTGTATTGTTGTCTTCTTATTGGTAATAGATGCAGTTCATTCGAGCCAAAAAAAAAAAAAAAAAAAAAAAAAAAAAAAAGAGAGCATTATGCTACTAATTCTCTGTGACATAAAGTGACTTTCCAGTGACTCATAATCCGCTACTAAGCTTCCAAAAGCCTTGTCTTTTGCTTCTCTTAAAGAAGTAAGCACTAATTTGAAATATATAATAATTTAAAACTATTTTTAACACTCCATCCGTCCTGAAAGAAAATTATAAATTGAATATATCAATTCCATTTATTTTTTAAATTATAAATTTTTTCATAAGCTATTTCTATCAATGGTATGTATTATTAAAAGAGTTTCATCTGTGTGACATAATCATTAAGGGAGTACTTTAGGAAAACCATATAGCATTGTTAATCTTGGGGAAAATCTTTTAAGGTCCCAAAGGCCAAAAAAATATTAAAAAGGTCTCAAAAAAAAAAATATAATGTCACAAAAACTTCATTAACAACTTCATTTGTGAACAACTCTATTGGTGTGAGTTTTAATAACTCTTTGAGATTTTGTGGCATCAGAATACCCTGTATGACTTTTTTGATATTTTTTTTGTCTTTTGGGACTCCCTTGATCTTATAATAACACGATAAAACCTCGCTTTTACATTAATTATTAGATATTTTTCAATCACTAATAACTTTTTAGCTTTTATCCATTAAAATTCAAACCACTGTCTAGGATCACTAATACATTCTTGATTATTTAAATCTCCCGATTTTCTCTCTTTATTGTTGACTTTCCTATTAAATGTCTGAATATTGTAATACAAAGAAAATTATGTTAGAAGACTCATTCCTTATTTGAATTTTAATTCTATAATGCTTGAGTTTAGATAAGTAACGTTTGATCCTAAATAGGGAGTAGTAGTTATAAAATAAGGGTTAAGTGTCATTTTTATCTCTAAAGTTTTACAGAGGAGCATTGAGTACTCGGATCTTTTTTTTAATCAAAATTGCTTCGGAAGTTAACAAAGCGTAGTGATTTCGCCTTGACGTTATAAAATATATCAATTTTGACTGTTATTTTTTACTGGAGCTCTATTATATAGCATTCAACCTCCTACTCAATGCTACCTCACCTTCTTCATCCCCTTCTCATCCTTCCATGTAAATGACACCCCTTCTCCAAGCTTGCGGGTGGGGTCAGTGGCCATATCAAATGAATTTTGTTAAAAAAATTTGGGACAATTTTCCTCAAAAAAAAACTTTCGGGTGGACAATACTCTTCAATCAAAACCTCCGAGACAAAAATAATTACTATTTCAATTAGTGTGGATGGAATCTGTAGTTAGGAAGCATAAAGTAGAGTTTAGAATTGAATTAGGCCAATAATTAAAGCTAAGCTCCTAAGAGTCCATTTTCTCGAACCCGTTCGTCAAACCCCGTGGCCCCACTCCTCCATCACGCGTGCCCTAATCCAACGGTTACCATCACATCCGCTATACACGGAAGGGCATTCTCAGAGACGTGGCCTTATCCCATCTGACGGTTCAAATCGTCCGAGTTTGACTCCTCTCTCTCTCTGTCTTAATCTGGCACACATCCCTATAACTACCATGAAAAAAAGTTATATTCATCGACCTGAACCCCTCTCTCTACCTCTCAGACGCTGTGTTCCTTTCCTTTCTCTCTCTAGAGCTTCGTCTCTCAGTAAAAATCTAGTGGAATTTCTGTATCTGATCCTCCTTTGCTTGGGTTTGTGCCTGATCTTCCTCGTCAGCAGAAAGTTCGTGTCTCTGACTCAGTTTGTTACCCATTTTCTTATTTTAGAATTTATGAATCATTGGAAGTTATCGTTATGTTATTAAGCGCGTGCTGGGAGTTTAGCTTTGAAGATCTATGCTTGTTTCGAAGGTTTTATTTTCCATGATTTGTTTTTCAGAGCACTTAATCTTCTGTTTGGGAAAGTCGCAGCAGTTTGGGTGACTAGGGTTTTTAATCTGAAATTTGTTGACTGATATGGTCTTGGGTTAAATTTGTAAGAAAACTTTTGGGACTTGACTCCGTACTCGGTTAAAATATTGTGTGCATTAAGGGCTTTAAATTTCAAATCACAAGTATCGTGTCCGAGTGTGCATTTAACTTGTTGACGAGGGCTCTGCTTTTCTGACTTATAATACCTGCTTATTCTAAACTGGGATGATTATTGTACTTTTTTCTGAAAAAACATCTTGTTAGTGCATTTTTTTGAAGCTGAGATTGGTAGTGAAGTACATTTCATTTGTTCTACATAGTAGTGGTTTTTGTAGTTTGATCAAGTCTTCTCTGTACTTTCAGGAGAGAGGCTTGGTTTTTATTCTGATATTCTGGATTGGACCTCAAGATGCCGTGGACATCCTTATACAATAGCAACTGTGTTAGCTTGGTGGTGTTCTTTCATGTGATTCTGTAATTTAATTAATTCAGGTCAGAGATTTGTCCCCTCTTATTTGCTGCTGTAGTTATTTTTGGCTATCACTTGATTTAGCTCCAACCATATGTTCAAAATGTGAACTTAACCAGAGTGGCTTCTGTGGCCTTTAATATTTAGTACTATATTTTGACTCCTATTGTTTGAAATTTGGAATCACAAAACTTCTTGAGATTTTGACGTGAACATTCCATGGATCCTTTGGCCTGTCATCACAAAATTCATGAAATGATGGGGTGCTTGTTTAATACAGTCTGACCATTTTATGTCTTCTTCCTGGGTTGCATATTGTTTTCTCATCCCCTCTGAATTCTTGTATGGTTTCTTTCTGCTGTAGGCAAAGTCTCATTGGATTGTGAAGGAGCTCTTTCTCAGTGTTTTCTTCTTCTTTTAAATTGTGGGGTTGGATTAAGAATGTATGTTGCAGTAACAACAAAGAGGAACGGAGCTGTGACAGAAGTTGGGCAGATTAAAATGAATGTTGGATTCATCGCACACTACCAATTAACCCAAGTTTGCCAGGAGAATAATTCATCCGCTTCCTTTTATTGGGTTTCCAGAGGGGAATGGATTTTGCAAAGTTTGTGTAGCAGATGACTTTTTGTATATCAGAATTTGAAGTGGGAAATTTCTTAGCTACCAACATTAAATATTGTGAGGTAGAGAGTATATATGTTTCAAATTTTTAGAACTTTAAAGGCTGAGCAAGCTCGGATATCTCTGTGTTGTAATGGTTTTAGAAAGTAACGTGTGATGTTTGGATTAAGTTCTGAAACATATAACTTCATGTCAAGGTTTAAGTTTATTCTTGTTGTGTAAATTTAGCTGCTTTTAGTTCGAACTTTGAACACTAAAGTTCAATTCCCAAACCTGTCTAAGATAAACTCCACTGGTTTTACTAGTTGTTTCTGCAACAATTTGACCACTTTTTTTTCGCCCTTTTCTGTTGCATATTGATGTTACATACCCTTTTCTTTGCAGGCTGAGTATTTCCGTCAGTTGCTAAAACCTGTTACGTAGTCTAGAATCAAGCGACGTTGGTTTAGGGGGTGTTTTCGTTGTATTGGCATCATTTATTAGAGGCTGCAGAAGAGATAAGAGTTGATTGGAGGAAGCGGCCTTCGTTTGTTAAAAATGCACTCAGCTTAGTACCTACTTTCTTTCTTTTCATTCCTTTCGCAGCTTCTGTCCAGCTTTAAGATAGAAAAATTCTCAGTTGCAAAAGCCAAGGCAGATTACTTGCTGGGAGAGTGGGAGTTTATTGATTGGGAACCTAACATTACCATGCAGAATCACGAATATTTTTACCCCGAGAAGTTTGCACTCCCTATGGCACCTGAAGCAGGTGACAGTTATTTGCAGGCTCCTCTTGTTTCTGCCCTTGATGCTGTTTTACCTTCCGGTGCCAGGCCGATAACTCCCTTTGAAAGAGTTGAACTGCAACCCTCTGCGGTTTGCCCCAAGAATTTCATTATCTTTGATCAGACCGATAACCAAAGCAGAATTATGTTCCATCCTGCAATGGCCAACAAATTTAGTGGTCCTGGCTTGAATGTTCATGCTACCTATAATCGAGATTCTGAGAAGAACAAAGCTAATCCTGTGGAAGGAGAACTATCATCTTCTTTTGAAGAGGATTCTAAGGACATCGATGCATTGTTGAGCTTGGAAGGGGAGGAGCTAGAAGACCATGATGAGGAAGAGCTCAGCACTGCGAGGACTAACGAAAATTATGAAAGTGTCTGTGACACTTGCTCCAGTTATGGCTCAAAATCTAATAAGAGGTCTTCATCATCTGTTCGAAAGTCTTCTAAGACCCATGGTCACTGCAGCAACCCTGAAATTAAACAATGGGAAATGAAGAGAATGATCAGGGTACTGAGAGGGATCATGCCTGGCGGTGGTGACCAAATGGATTCTGTCACTGTTTTAGATGAAGCTGTGAGATACCTCAAGTCCCTTAAGGTGGAGGCTGAGAAACTTGGAGTTGCACTCTAAATTCGGTTCTATTCCTGTGGTGATAATCGAAATTTATCGACTACCCTTATGAATAGCACTCCTTCCAGTCTATCTCCTTTCTTGTTCCTGCTTGTGGGAAGAAATCTTGGAAAGTAATAAAATGACAACTGGCATTTCACATATTCAGGTCATGTAAGAGAAGAAAGTACATTTATTATTGTACTATAAATTGCTGTTTGGCATTGACTCTATTGCTTTGCTTCTGTTTTAGATTGAGGAATGACTGTAGTTCTTACCCCCCCCCCCCCCCCAAAAAAAAAAAAAAAAGAAAGAAAGAAAGTATGGCATGATTGTTATTATCAGTGTTGTCTCCCTATTTACTGTATGAGATTAATCATTAAACGGGTCTCTTTTCATTTGCATTTGTTCTCTTTATGCCTGGTGGACCTACCGTGTTACCCAATTACAATGCATGGAAACTGATTCTCGCATCATGATTATGGGATTTATGTTATATGATATATATATATATATAGGGCTCCTGGACCTCATGAGGAGGTTTTGGGAGATAAGGTCTCTCGGAGAGATACATGCGATACTTATTGTGCAGTACATTCCTGGTGGAGTTGAATAGCAAATGCATGTAACACATGCACCTACATACTTCCTTATTGAAATTGTTACTGTGTATTTGGTTTTACGTTGAAACGATCATCAAATTTTAATGGAAGCAGACCTGTTTCCACAAAATCCTTATTTTAATCTACAGTCATCCGTCTGTAAGAGCAGCTTTTAAGAAACCCAGAAACCTTTGACACTACTCAGTCTTTGAAGAAAGCCGACTTGTGCAGATGTTTTGTTGTTTAATACTTAAGCAGATGAGGTCATAACTGGGTCACTTGGAATTGCTGTACTAAGAAAGAAGGGAGCTATCTGCATCGTCATAGTAACTGAACTTGACAAGAGAACCGCGAGTGAAATTATAGCCATGCCTGTTTGCATATGAACATTTGACTGTGTTGTTGTTATGTACCAGGAATTTTAACATGAGGATTTGAAAATTGATTATTGAAAATAATTGGTGTGAGGTAAAGTGGAGATCATTGTCATGCATGCGTTGTGCGTCACGGTCCCCTCAATGTTGCAAATAGTCAAAGTGGAGCACCATCCGTTCACTGAAATTCCTCTCTCTCTCAGCTTGAATTTTGTTTTTGGCTTTTCTTATCAAAGCCATCCCCAAGCCGATTAACAAAGTTTTTATCTATCTCAATTTTGCTTCCTAAAATTTAGACTTGTATTTCCCTTTTCACAAAGATGAAAGATGAAATTGCTTACCACTTCAACTAACTTGTTGGTATCTAAATTTGAATTCTTATTTTCAGTGTTGTTAATTTTATAGGATCTTTGCCCTTTTAATTCTGTCCAGGAGATAAATAACAAGAATTTCAAATGTAAATAAAAAATTTATCATTTTGCTTATTGTAACAACTACTAAACATTAAAATAATACTTTGCTTATTGGAGAAATTAAATTTTCCGATATATAATACTACCTACCTTAATACAAGATTTGATTAAGAAAACTGAATAAATTATTTTAAATTATTTATTTATCATTTTTATAAAAAATAATTTTCATGACTTATAAACAAATATATAATCTAATAATATATAATATATGTTACGATTAAGTTACTTATTTAACTTCCTTAATTTCAAAAAAGAAAAAAGGTGAACTAAGAACCAAGAGCAGTATACAGGATAACTATTCCTTTTTATCAAAGAAGTATCACCTAGAAGTATCTAAATTCTAGAAACCCCTCATGGAAATACGCAAACACCTGTTCAATTTTTGGGTTCACTTTCTAATTTCTATAATCCACAAATTTGATTAAACTGAAAACCAAAGCAAAAGTCACTTAATCAGTTTTGTTTACTCACAAGACACACTATGTTAGAATTAATCGTTTAAATGATACCATTGGCAAGATGAACCAGCTTATTCCACATATATTATGCCTACATAGACAAGAAAGTTATCAACTCGAACAAAATACCACTCATGGATCCCACAAAGATCCCACAAAGATCCCAGACAGCCCAAAATTTATTCATGGGGAACAAGTTTTATGAATTAATTAATTTTCTGCTATTTACATTTAGAGTGCCAATACTATGTGTACAAAGGAAACTTTAAGAAAGCATACAACCACTTGCATCATTATTGTCTCTACTGTGGTTAGGATTTACATATTCTGAAGCAATTCCAACAAGCCCTCCAAACTTGGGCAGAATGAAAGATGCACTCACAAATGCCCAAGTGGCCAAAACGAGATTATATTGGACTCACTCTCAATGCCTGCATCAATGGCAAAGATCAAGTGACTATAAGGTTTTTTAAAGTTATTTGAAAGCCAAATAGTGTCAGAAGAGCAAAGATGAGAAGAAAATAGATGCAGAGGAAAGCTCAAATTAAGCCAATGGAACCAACTCCCACACAAGAAGGTAAAAGAAGATTACTATACACGTTGGCAAAGGAAATTTTCTAGAATTTAATCTTAGGATACAAGTTGTGAAGAAAAATCTGATTTTCACTTGATATTTGTCTTCACTAGGCCTTTTCTTATATGCAAAAGAAATGGCCCCTAACTGTACTATATTAGTCGCAAGGTGGTGATATTCTCCGTTAGATATAATACAGATAACATGAAAGCATGTCAAATGACCATGTTTCCTAATTTGAAGCTTAATTGAACAGGCCACACAGAAAATTATATTTTCAGGAATAGGGCAAATGAATTTTGTATTAAGAGACATCAGGCAAAGTCCAAGTGTAAAATTGAAAATTTGAGAACATTAGATCTGCAAAATGCAAAGTCAGTTTCCTTGCAGGTTTTGCACAGTTCTTTTGTACCAAAATTTCCAGACTGCCAAATTTCTATGCTCAAGAAAAAACAAAGCCACAAGAGTTGAAACAAAATAATGGAGGATGGAGAGAAAAAGAAAAATAATGTCAATTATCTGTAAATTAAGAATCGTTAACAAAAGGAACTTAGATTTGATAAATTTAATTCTTTGCTAGTATTTTATTTGATTATTTGTTTTATTTAACTACTTAAAGCTAAAGGGATCGCAAATAAGTCCATTCACATCAGTAATTGTTTACTGCATAAATGGATTAGCTTAAAAACGAGAGATAAAGTGATGTAGGGACCTGATTCTGCATGCTTGTTGCAGTAGTCCACCGCTGAGGATTTTGAACTATAACTGGATTATCACCAACAAAAGCTAATGTACTTGGTTCTTCCACTGTGCTAGAAGTTTCTGCAGGCGGTGATTCTCTCATTACCCACAGTAACATTGCCGAAGGTATTGATGAACCTGAAGATGCAGTGTGACGAAATGAGAGCAGCCTGTTAATACTTTAAACTAATATTAAATCACTCATAAAACCATTTGAATAAGCAACTATATTTTGCACACTATAGCAAAATTCCTTCTTGAAGGATAAACTCAGGTTCAGTTTTAGAGAGAAGGCTGTTAATGTCAATAATGCAAGCTACTACTAGTTTTTTCCCCCCTGGATTTTAGCTAAACACTAAATCAATGATAAATTGGAACGAATATTAAATTCCGTTGAGTATCAGAACTGAGAATCGAGGAAAATATTACAAGCACATACCTACAAAATAATACAAAATGAGTAAAAGAATGGTGCAAGCATCATACACATGCCGCGGATGCCAATGATATAACATCTGCATTAATGATGAGAAGGAAAGTTGAGGAAATCTTAATACAACTTAGCTCGAGAAATTGAGCAAGAACAATTCAAGCAGAAAGGTGAGTGATACATACAGGAATATTAGTGAAGAGAGCGTCCAAGGCACTTGATGTGAAGCATAGTACACAGGTCACAGTTAAACAGGCAACCTGTAAAAAAATGTATATATTGATGGCTTAATCTTCAAATTTTTATACATATAAATATCCATCTTTATAGGAATATGGTAAGTGCACATCAGTTTGTGCATGTGTGCGTGAGCAGAAAAAATAGTATGCATCTGACAAAAAGGCCTAGCTAAAGTTCTTGCAGCCATGATGGCATGCATGCATGATGCACCCAGAGGTCCAAGCGGATGAAACATGGGAATCTGGGTAGGGATCATGGAACAGCATATAAGTAGCATTGCATCATGCCATTTGATTATCTAACAATTACACGTCCATTTATTATGCATCCAGGGAATACACGAGCACATCAACAGTTCACCATATATATTCTATTCGGCAGAATGTGGCACCCAAAGGTAACAGACCTATCATCCATTTTCCATTTCAAGTTCAAATGGAAAAGCTGTAAGGTATATATTCAGAAGGAAAAGGAAAGATAGTACCCTATTCTTTTGGGTGGTAGAAATATACCTTGTACATTTCAGATGAAGGTTGCTCAGCTCGTACTTTGCTCATCTTTAAGCATAATAGGATTCCTGTTCAAAAAGACAATGAAACTTCAGAAAAACTATGTCCACAAAAGAAGGCATAACTTTCATTAGAAGTACAACCAAAAAGTAGCTTTCACTAGGAGTTTTTAATTTTAAGCCTCTCGGGACATTAAAGGAAGAAGTAATGCGTCCAAATAGCTCCATCAAGCAAGAATAGTAGTGAAATTTGATTCCCACACACGCGCACGCACAAATACATGAATATCTATGGGAAGAGTAATCGAGGTTACATCTTTTTTACATGCATGTTCAAAATGATCTCTCCAATAATTATCACCATCTACAAACATTGAGAACAAGTATTACACCCTCCCATCCTAAATTTAGAAGCTAGTTGAGTTGCTTTGGTTTTAAATATAAGGCCTTAATCTCCAATGCGTATTCTTTTTCTCCCAAACTACCCCCATTAATTGCATATATTAATATGTGCAATCAATGGGGGTAGTTTCCAACATAAATGATTAAATGGGAATATTTTCAAGAAATCAACACACTTTTTATGCCAAACGGTCCCTGAATTCTAGCATAACTCTGGGACAGCAAATTTTTCCCAATTAAAAGGCCATTATCGCTCATGTTTGTCTGACATTGATTTTTGTTAGACTAATGAATTCTAGCAGCTGTAAGCAAAACCGTGAAATGCATTTTATTGCACCATATTCCCATGGTTGAATTGAAATAAACTAGCCAGAGATAGAGTTTTCCTATTTGGCAAGCATCACTCTGCCAAAAATACTTTGTCTCAATGAAAGTTTGAAACTTAAAGATTGGTTAAAGAAGGAATTAGCAGAATAATCTTCCTTAGCAAGCAGTTGGAACTGATTTTAGCATCCATTAGCTTGTAGGATGAGAATTCAACTCATTTTATTCTTGCACACAAGTCTATTTAACTTGTTAGATGCTCTGAACTACAGGTGTCATGGTTTCTTTTTCTCTTTTGTAGCTTTCAGGCGGTCTAATTCCCATGTTCTAACTATTAGCTAACAGAACATAGTCAACCACACCAGACAACTTGTATAATGTCAAAAAATTAATTTGGAATTCTGTAGTTTGTCTGCATGAGCGAATAAGTTCATGAAGTTAGTTCAGCAGAGTGTTTCCTATAGAATAACCTCTTTGGTATTATCTGTGAAAGTTGAATATATCCCAGTACTTTAGAAAGAAAAATGAAGCACACAACAGAAATGAGAAGTTAAGAAGATTCTGCAGTCTGTCTAGTTAGACAGAAATACCCACCCCCCTTGTCAAGGGATATTTTTGCTTTTACATCCAGAACAGGACGGTTAGGTATATGATTTCAGTAGTAAAAAAATGGCATTTTTAAGGGAATAACAACTTCTGACATGCAAAGACACTGAAAAGTTTTTTGACAAATTAATTTCTTTTCTAATCAAGTTTATTTAGAAAATGATCAGTTTCAATGAGAACAAGGTGTCGTTTCACTATATGTGCCTATTTAGATTAGCAGTAAAAGCTGTTTTTCCAATGTGATTTATGGTATACGAGTTAAGTTTGCAAGAGGAATTTAGTCTCGATTTGCGTGAATGTGCTTTTCCAACGCCAACTCAAACAGTAATAATAAACAATGAACAATAAGTTCATAATTTTGAAATTATAATTATAAGTTCATAATTTTGATTATCATTATGGTTATAGAAGTAATAATGAATAATAATCAAATCACGATGAGCACAAAATGCACAGTACACGAGATGCTGCTAGTAGAAGGCAAGAAACACATTAACCACATAGGGTCCAATAATACTAGTTCAATTTGATAAAACTCAGAATGGAAAACAAAAGAATTAGTAGAAGCTCACCATAGCATGTTAAAGCTGCTCCTAATATAAGCATTCCAACAGCAAAAAGATCTACATACACCTGCAACATATTTTAAGTCACTAGATCATAATTAACATTTTTCGTCACTCAACATTGTTCTTCAAAATATTAGAACAGATTCTAATAATTCTTTCCAATTAAGGCATGACCATTATTTATGATTAGCTCATAAGTTAGCACTATGGCTGGTTTTAAAACCAAAACTAATAAGTAACTATCAGAGTTTACAAATATATATTTGCCCCATTTACTTTAGTACTAACATAACATTTTCTTTTTTGTTACAAGAGGATTTATACCCTTAATCTCTACTCACAGTCACACCACACCCTACCCTTGCTACCTGAGCTAGCCCTAGTTAGCTATCATATCATGCATTTAAACAGCAAGGTAAACTTCATCTTTGTCCCATCATCATATGCAACAAATCTGCTCCTTCCTTCTTTACCGAGGACAAACTACCTCAATGAAAAAGATTCTTCTAGAGAGGGCACAGCCACTTTCTGTTCACATGATGCAGTCTCTCTAAAGCACAAAGGACCAAAGCTAAGATCAGCCAAATGATCACCCTTTTTTTATATTTTGACAAGAGAAGAATACAAGAATTGACTTCTAAAAGATCTTGAGAATTAAAAGTTACGATTATAGTAATATAAAATGTTCTTTTAACAAGCAGAGTAAAGTCAGGACCCCACAAGGTCCCCCCCGGCCCCCGGGGGCGGGCGGGGCCAAAACAGAGAGAAATTAACAAATTCAAAAGCAATATTGCTATTCATAGGAAAAGCAGCCACAATAAGAGGATAAAGACAATACCAACTTGATGAATAAAAAATTTGAAGAGCACCACATCGCATGAAAAACAAAAAGAAAAACCACAATTACTGTGTCCATACCCGAGTAGCCACTGATGAATCAATGGGATTCTTCCCTAATCCAATCCACATTATAACAGCAAATGCCAGCATGATGACAAAAACTAGAAGTGTAACCTGGTGAATCATGTCCAAGTGAAATATTTGAAAAAATTACATTTTAATGTGAATTATCAGACGACCATAAAAAAGGGGGCAACATGACACAACAAAGAAAGAACTACATGATCATATACACGAGAAACATTCAGTATTGCCCATACCAAAAGTACAATCTTCTGCCGATTACCAAGTCGAGACAAACGAAGAGGAAACCATTTTCTATGGCTTGCTATGCCCGCTGAATGTGCCTCGTTAAAGGACTTTCTTAGTAAAGCTTCCTCACAAAAGCTACCTTCATAATCGTCGTCGTCATCTGGCTGATGGCAAAGATCAACCCTGTAAAATGAAACCCCAGAGCAATGCAGAAAGTAGCATTATGGTCAGGAGAAAGGAAAAGTGTTAGGATACTGATTATAGTACTGATGTGAAGGTTGAATGTGAATGAAAATGTAAAGAGACTCTGGAAATAATATATTTCTTTGTTTTTAAAGAGAAGCAAGGATCTCACTAGCTCTCTAAGAACAACCTCTCTGAGATAGATAGTAGACAAGAATCTCGCCTCTTCTCCAAATCAGCCCACATCCTTAATAGTAGATGAGCCAGAATCTATAACTCATCAGACTATTAAAGTCCAAGGAGAATCTCTCATACCAATTACTATATGAATTATTCGACACTTTATTAATAAGGCACTAGGCCAATTTATAATGGCTTACAGAGGGTAGATTCTATTCAAAATATAAATACGAAATATATCTAAATCTAAGATTTAGATAACTAACAATCATATATCCTAACAACTAAATCTTAACTAATAAGATATTCCTCTTATTTCTTAATTCCTAAAGATTATAATAAAAGATAATATCTAATAAGATATTCCTTTTATTTCCTAATTCCTAAAGATAATAATAAAAACGAACTCAATAATAATAAAAACAGACTCAATTAATTAAATATTAATTCCTAAAATCTCTCAACTTTCTCGCAACTTCCATTATCTCCCGTTAATCCGGTACTCTATCAAAAAGACATAAAATGAAATAGTTATACATATATAGCATCCATTTTCATGCTGACGATTGCAGATAACTTTAAGAGAGATGATCATATGTTATGTCTCTGTGCATATGAAAACACATAAGAATTGGTAGGGAGATTCTAATAGACACAAAACATTGTAGACACTACCAGCGCATGAAGTATCCTCAAGTCAATCCACAATTTAATTTCACGATGTGGCTTCAATGCGATAAGTTTAAGATCATGATAAGAACAAAATTTATAGCAGAAGTATGAAACCAACAGCAGCACATGACCCCATTTTTAATGTACTAACAGTGCAAGCAAAATGATAGAAACAGAAGGACGCTGCCTGAGTAGAAACTTAGGATGTAAGAAAAAGAAAGGGGGTCTGATATAGGATATGCCTACAAAAGATTGTAGAGCACAATTCTTCATCCCAAAAGTCTCTTAACATGAAAACAATATAACAGTTCAAGTGTTGTTCTTTATCACTCTCAAAACACATGTAACTTTGACAGTCCTTCACATCTCTGAGGCAATCAGATTCACAACCAAATATGATCAGAATCATAAGCTACTCTTTTAAGACAACATACGCATGCCATTATCCCTCTATTCGACATGTTTATCTGTCGACAATATTCTTAGACTGAAGAAAAGATCAAAACATGGGAATGCAAAGAAAAAGGAAATAAGAGAAATAGTCAGACAGGCAGACGGACAGAGGGACTAAAGAAAGAAATATCAACTGAGAATAATGAAGATGACTGCAAGAACTTAACATAGCATATAATTCGCCAGGAAACACTGCAAGTAACTTGAAAATTCATATTTCTATAAACCAAACATCAAGAATCTTGAAAATAAATCAGATAACATACCAGAAGGATAAAAGTAGAAGAAATGCTGCAAAGAAAAGTATTTTAGGCAAAGCTGCAAGACAAAACATCAACAGTTTAATCATGTTTGTTAAAGAGCACAAATCTCGTCACATATTTTTAGTTGGTAACAAAAGGAGGTATACCCAAAAAAATAAAACCGCAAGAGTGTGACCAGCAAGTCCATCCATAACAAGTAGCAAGAAGTGTCAGTGCAAAATAAAAGAAGAAACCTGAAATATGAAACCCAAATTGAACAGATCAGAAGGAACCAAGTACAGAAAGCAACCTAAAATCACAAATTAATGCCCACATTTTATGTGTCTGGTAATGATTATTTCAAGAAATCAATTGATTATCATATAGTGACCGCAAGACACTAAAGGCTCAACACTCTAGAATGCAATGAAGAATGACCGTGCATAAAAATTAAAAAGTAACTCAGAGAGTTTCCCAGGATGGGCATCAAGCTAAGGTCAAGCCTGACCTGGCTTATGAACAATCCTATGCCATACCATCTAAAATTTACATAAATTATTTATTGATAAGCATAAAATTAAATAGTTACAATTTCTTGTAAAAATCATAACGTGCACTTCTTAACAAAACAGTAACCTAATTTCATATTCCTATGATTCAAGCAGTGGATTTCATGAAACCTGCCTTATAAAATGATATTCAACAGAGTGCCTTTCATTAAATTTTAAAGTAGTGTGTGTCAACCCTCAGATGGATAAAGCCATCTTCTCTTAAGTTGGTCCTCGTTATAAACTGGCTTTAAAGCCTAATAACAAGCTAAGGCATGCGTGAGCTAACTTCATGTAATGAAGTCAGGAACAAGACATTCAAATTGGTTTAACCCTACTTTAAAGAAGACCGAAAGCCTTTATCTTTAACACCTATGACAATGAAAATACAATTATCTACAACTTTAATTTCATAATAAAAATATTACTCTAAATTTTTAAGTCAATTTTCTTTGGATTAATTCCTTCAATAAAACCATGTATATGCCCTGACTTTTATTTTGTCTTCTGGAGAAAGAAATGTGGCTTTTTGGGGTGGTAAGGACTAAGGAGTATATCATTCTTGTATGTGTGCCTGGTCTGTAATGTGCATATTCTAATCTTTCTACATATAGATCGAAGCTTCAGGATAAAAATATAGCAGCAGGTCAAAATTGACCTTGCTCAGAAAGTGAAAAGACTTGGTAGCAAGCACAAAATTATACTGTCAAGGCAATCCAGACAAAATTGAACGAAAGAAATATGTTTTTTTTCCTAATGATACAACATGCCCATTGTCAATACTTGATGCATGCACCCAACCTTGCTCACCACAACTCAATAAGGATTATGATGCTCAGTCAAGAAATGCAGTTAGCTCAAACAAACCATAAAGAATGTGGAAATGGCATCAAAAGAGCAACCAAAACCTACAAGAAATATTCCATGCTAGATAATTTAACAGTTCAAGTAATCATTGAAAGCAAAATAGAACAAACCCAAACTGGAAGTGCCAATCATTAGATGAAACACCTGCAGCACATCATATTTACATCTCATGAGAAGCTAATATATATATATATATATATAGAAAGCAGTTAGAGTAGTTGCGGGCAGTATGCCTAGTGAGATACATGGAAGCTCATACCATAAACAGACATTCATAAAGAAACCATAAAGAATAACTACAAGTATCATGTTTTGAGAAACGATTGACAAAACATATATCAGTCCCACTCCCCATGTCCACCCATCTCCCATTAGTAAAACAGTGCTAAAATTAAGTACACCATTGACACAAGCACATCGTATCTGTGTCATCTATCATCAGAATCTGTTGTATTGTTCATTATTAATATTTTCACATTTTTATCTAACTCTCCAACACACACACCCACGCCAGCAAAATTACAAAAGAAAGATAGAGTGTCTAATGCACAAGGGAAGCAATTATTTATATCCAGAAAATAAAAGGATAGTTACTAATGTAGTGTTCATTAAATATTAACTAATAGATATGTGCAGACAGATTGATGATATAGAATAGCCATATTAGTTCAATATCACAGTTCAAACATAACAATAACCCAATCCCTCATCCAGTACAATTGACAGCCAATAGTTTATATTTTATTGGGTTAATTACTGCTGAAATCGACATCCTTTGAGATCTTCACAATTCATTATAACGGGCCTATTTCCAACAGCTGTGCTGTATGCCATTACAGTAGACAACAGCTATGACCAACAAGAAGGAACAATTCACAAATTGCAACCCCAACAAGTTCATCCAGTTAGAAAAGAGCATATCAACATAGCTATGCGACATGGAAAACATGTGACATCAGAGCCAAATCATGTTGACAAAGAACAGATTGGAAAATGTCCTTACTTTTTGCCGACTCCAGCCAACTTGGGAATTCCTCTGATGGATTCTTATTAACTGTAACACCAAGAGAAAGCAACTGACAATCACTACAGGGAAATAACTTTCACATGGCATGCATCGATGACATAAAGATCTAATGTTTTCTGAAAAGTATCCCAACTATAATGGATGTTGATCAGTTCAACTGTAAGAACCAACTAGGATGTAACTAAAATAAACAGCGCCTGATGCCACTAAGCTTCCCAATTGCCCTAACAGAAACCGTTATTTACTATACAAAGCACAATGCTTGCAATTATATCCCAATTCAAACGGGTGTGTGACTTCTTAGAATTGACAATCGAGGCAGTCGATTGAACATTGACAATAAATACAAAAGTAACCTTCCAACCACTTGCGCAAATCTTTTAATGGGTCAAAAGAAATCCAATGCCATAATCATCGAGCTAAGAAAGAACCCGATTATAAGAAAGTACAATATAAGAAGGAGAGTTTCAACATTCACACTAAAAATTTTCAATTGATTCGGGCATGCATCATCAAAAGCAATTCAATCTCCAAAAGTCAACACATTTCCCATCCCTGACAAGTCATAGGTTACTCGAACCCCTATAAACGAAGAGAACTACCACTGGGCACATCCCATTTCACAATTCTTCATCTTTCTATACACCCTCTTCTCCAATTAGATGTAAATGAAAAGTGAAAGCGGAAATGCATGAACCAATCTCAGAGCAAAATCCACAAATCCAAAAGGGTAACAAACCTGAAAATATGCAAAGAAAGCAATAATGCCGTCAACAAGAGCAAGACCCACAATGACACCAAACAAGACTCGTGGAAAACAATACCCATCTTCTCTCATTTGAAACATCCTCATCCAAAGCCGTCCCTCTCTGTCCCTACCAAGGAGAAACAGCGAGTACGACCAACGTTTGCAGCTCCAAACAGTGAAACCCACAAGACGAATACCAAATTTTCTGAAGGGTATAGTTCATGGGGAGATCAACGGGACCTTTTCGCCACGGCTTCAGGTGATTTCCCAACGAGCAAGAGCAAGGGAGACAGATAGATAGCTCTGTTTTTTTACATGGGTCGGTTTAGCTATTTTTGAAGGCGGCATTCTGGGTAAATAATGGGAAAGAAGAAGGTCAGTGACGTAATTTGGGGTGATGATTATGTTTATGTGGAGAAAAGATCCGCTCCGATGTCGAATTGAAATCACGCGGGTGTTGGCTTTCAGTCATTAAAACGATGAAAGAATCCACAGATCCTTCTTTGACTTCGCGGTTTGACTAAACATAAAGCCTAAAATCACATGATTAATTTAATTTAAAAGTAAAATATTTTAACCACCATTTTATTTTATTTTAGACTTCCCACCCCTATTCTAAAAAATAGACACTTAGACTCCAAACTATTAATTATTTTAAGAATATTCTGAAAAGATTCTAAAAAGATATTTTCTAATTAAAATTTATTTACTAATTTATCCTTTATACTAAATCCAAAATTTTAATTAACAGTTTATAAATATGACAAACTTGTAGGTATTCAAGTAGGTTTTTTAAATGTTTGTAGAAAAATAAAATTATAAATTTAAATGACTTATATAATCTCTCAAACATATATGTGTTGTTGGGGGGGGGGGGGGGGGGTATTGTATTTGATAGGAAAAATGTGTTTGATATATATTTTTAGTCATTTCAGAAACTTAAAATAAATCAATTTCAATAAATATGGTGAAAATTAAAATTATAAATTTTATAATATCAAAATTAATAAATTTTTGACATATTAGAAAGTTAAAAATCTACTAGAATAAAATTCGGAGGTATAATTTTTTCTCGGCATATATATATATGTGTGTAGATGTTTATCGTTTGTCATATCACTTGATATAAGGTTTTGTCAAATCACTCTAAAACTACTTACGTTTTGGAGTTAGAGTAATTAGTTAATGGTGTTTTGATAAAATTCATATAATAAATACAAGAACTTGTACCAAAACACCTTTTATTAATTCTTTTAACTCACAAAACGATATAGTTTTTGGGTTAAGGGAATTAATGAAAAGTGTTTTGGTAAAATTCGTATAATAAATGCAAAAACTAACATACCAAAACACTCTTCATTAATTCTCCCAACTCCCAAAAGCGATATCGTTTATGTCGTTTTGGGAATTAGGGGAGTTAATGAATCGTGTTTTGGTAAAATTCTTATAATAAATACAGAAACAAACATACTAAAACATCCTTCATTAAATTCCCCTAACCCCAAAACGACATCGTTTTAAGAGTTAAGGGAATTAATGAAGAATGTGTTTTGGTAAAATTCATATAATAAATACAAAAAAACAAAAATGTCAAAACACCCCGTTAATTCCTTAACTCCCCTAAAACAACGTCGTTTTGGGGTAACGTGACAAAACCTTATATTAAGTGATATGACAAATGATAAATTCTCTTTCGTTTTGGGCTGACGTGATAAAACCTTATATCAAGTGATATGACAAATGATAAATCCTACGTGTGTTAAAGAGCGGTATTTTGATAAAAAGAAAAGTCTAAAAATCAAACTTAACGGCCAAGTGATGGTTTATATGGATGGAAATAAATATCAAAATATATGGGATGTTTGTGTAACATAAATTTAAATTTTAAGATATTTTTATATAAGTTTATAAAATAGAGGGAAAGTTTTTGTAATTAAAACAAAATAAATGGGTATTTAGAGTATTTTACTCTTAATTTTAACTTTTAATGTCTCAATAATCGTTTACATCATCAACATATAAATAAGTTACTACATGCTTCAGTTTACTAAGGGCAAAGTAAGAAAACTAAATAAATAAATAAATTATAGTATATATTATATAATCTCTAAAAAATATTTATATGTATATCATTATATTATATATGAGATTATATATCATTTTATGAGTCAGATAAATTAATTTTTAGAAAAAATGATAAATATAAATAATTGAGAGAAATTTATTTAACTTTGTTAATCTCAAATTAATCAATTAGGTCTTATATTAAATACTTATTAGTTTATTTTAAATTTAAATGTGAATTTAATACTAGTATAATAGTGTGAGTCTCGATTCACCATCAAGTTCAATGTCATTTTTTTTAACAAAATTCAAGAAAATTGTATCATACATTTGATGTTAAATGTTACTCTTTCCGGTCATAAAGATAAGAAAGAGTGACTCTTTTTTTTCTTTTTTCTTTTTTTAGAGATTAAAGAAGTTGGAAGCTAAGTAAGTTGGTTAATTATATCACATATTGTGTATTATTTGATTATATATCAGTTTATAAATTAGGTAAAATAGTTTGGAGAAAAAATGATAAATATAAATATTTTAAAATAATTTAACTAACTTTCTTAATATCTTCAAAAAATTCAACTATGTCCTACATTTAGAATCAAAGGAAGTATTTTTTTTTTTTTCTGCATGTCAACTTAAAAATTACTGTCCATCTCTCAGGATCTAGTTTAGAGGATTGTCTTGTGGAATATCCCTGTATCATTAATTAATTGATTACATATTCATACATATATATATATACCCACACATATACATATATATATATATATATATATATATATATATAGGGTTTATCGTTTGTCATGTCACTTGACATAAGATTATGTCAAGTCACCCCAAAACTATATCGTTTTGGAAGTTAAAGGAATTAATGAAGGGTGTTTTTGTATTTTCGTTTTTATATTTATTATATGAATTTTACTAAAAGATCCTTCATTAATTCCCTTAACTCTAAAACTACGTCGTTTTGAGTTAGTTCATTAATTCCTCTAACCCCAAAACGACGTAGTTTTGGGGTGACTTAACATGCCTTTACATGTCGCCGTGGACATGACAAACGATAACCCCATATATATATATATATATATATATATATGTTTGTTTGTTTGTGTATTTAAAATAGAAAAGCTAAGTTTGAATTTAGATTAATGGCAAGTACGTTGAATACCTCCATTCCTATTTATAATTTTTTTAAAATAAATTTTACGTATTAAGGAGATGTAGTTAACTCAACGATTATGGGTTAAAATTTCAACTTTGTCATTATTTATGAATAAGTATTTTTCAAGTCTTTCTTCTCTATCTTTAAAATTTATTGTCATGATAAATTAATATAAGTAAAAGTCGCTTAAGCAGTCTCGGGTTGAGCCTTGTGAATGCAAAAATCCCATGGGAGACTCACCCACCAGGTGCGTGACACGCCGGTCGGATCGGATCGGATTAGTCGGGGCAAAGCCCCGGTGAACCGTGGGCAACCAAAAAAAATGTCACAATATCATTTATTACCCTCAAATTGGACTTATAAATAGGACCAAATCTTTTTAGTTAAAAGAGACTTATAAATGTTTATAAATAAATAAAAAAAAAAGAGACTTATAAATAGACGTAATGGTAATTTTGACCCAAATAATACATTTTTATATAGGTTTAATATTTCTGTTTTTGTAGCAAAAATATTTTGGGAAAATTATAATAAAGGACCTAAGAAAAATAATATTTATTAAGACGGACCATAAAAATGGTAATTATTTTAAAGGACCAAAAGTTAAAACATTAAAATAGAAAGACTAAATTATATTGTTCTTGTAGATTTCCTATATTCTCTCTAATTAAATTAGAATATGGAGTGATTGATAGATAATAACAAATAGAGACAAATCGGGAATACGCTAAATTAATGTCTCTCTTTACGCCTAAAATCACCTTCCAATTACGATCAAGGTGACTTCCTTTTCCATCTTTCATTATTCATTAGGAATTTTATCTCTCCATAATAGTCACCTCCCAGTTTTATGCTTTAGTTGATCTTAATTCTTAATAGTCTTTCGTACTATTCATAGTCCTAATTCTTAATGAGTTGGGATGGTCACAGGTCGTTGGCGACGGAGGTGAAGAGAAGGTGAGAGGGTGGAGGATGAAGATCGAAGATGAAGTCTGAAGGTATCTAGTACGCGGTTGTATCTTTGCTTATTTATCTCTCCATGAAGTTTAGAAGAGAGACAGAAAAAGAAATCACCTAATCGTAACTGAGAGACGATTTCGGTGCGAAGAGAGACGCTAATTTTGTAGATTTTGATTTTTCTCTATTTGTCATTATTCATCAATTACTCCGATTGATTTAATTAGAGAGGATATAGGAAATCGACTTACAAAGGCAATTTAGTCTTTCTATTTTAATTTTTTAATTTATGGTCCTTCAAAATAATTACCATTTTTACGGTCCTTCTTAATAAATATTATTTTTCTTAAATCCTTTATTATAATTTTCCCAAATATTTTTCTACCACATTCACATAAAAATGAGTAGGTCCCACTAATATTTTCTCTCTCATCTTTTTACCATGGGACCTACTCACGTTTATATGAATGTGACGGAAAAAGTATTTCTGCAGTAAAGAAACGTTAAACATTAAACTCTTTTTATATATGTCAAGGGCACATGAGATTGTTTTACTCTTTAGCTCAATCCATTTTAATTATTTTCCTTTCCCTCCCTCACTTTCATTTTCAATTCTTGAAACTTTTTCCCACCCACTTTTGTAACAAAAAATATTGATTAAAAAAATATATATTTATGATTATAATATATAATATATGTATAAAACTCATACTTTAATTTATCAACATTATTTCTACAGCTATGAAAAATTAAAATACTCAATCTTGCATAATGGAAAATTATATACATTTTCCCGTGCATCATACAAAGATATTAAAAAAAAAAAAAATGATTAATCTATTTCTTAAAAGGGTTGTGCTTTTAAAACAAATGAAAATGCATTGATTGCTCTTATTAAAAGGATCATTAATTGCAACTTGTGGATATTTTTATGATCATTGGTTGGATGACAACTTAATTTGTGATGATGATTTTAATTATTTAAGATCGACCCTTAATGGACTTTTAAAAAAAAAAAAATCCAAATCAATTAATTTACTAAATAAAAAAGAGTTTTCTTTATAGTAACAGTTTTTTTTGGCGCATTAGCGATGCTTTTTTTAAAAAAATTAAATATTTATTTTCAAGAATATTGTTTTGTTATAGCAGTAATCTTGATTTATAATAATAGTATTAAATAAGAGTAGCGACATTGCGGTGTTGATTTTGCTTCACATATTCTTTATAAAATTATGATGCTAGCATGGAGTATTTTTTTTATAAAGGTGCCATAAAGTTTAATTGCATAGCAGAATTAAAAATCGTACCACTGAAAAATATCACAGAGCAATTAAAATTTTTAATAATATAATTTTTATCAGATATAAATTTTAACGTGATAATTCAATTGTTTTTCTTAGTTTTAAAATTTGTAACATTTCTTTATAAAAATGTTGGTGTAACACCCCATTTTTCAAAAGCGGAATAATTTTTTTTTTTTTCATCGGAGCGAGCATCGGAACAAGTAAAAGAGTGAGTAATTGATATATCATTAACTGTGGCGTATCCGTCTGTTTATAATGTATAGTACATTTAGCCGAGTAATGTCATATTGTTACAAGTCTAAAAATAGGAATCTTCAGTCGGGTCTTTACGAGTGCTGTTTACTTTGCTTGCTCTTGTCTTCGGTCCTCGGTTCCCCGGACCCTGAAGCTATGGTAAGAGTTAAGGTCCAATGCCCATTGAACCTCAGGTAACGGTTAACCTCATGCTCAAGTAATACAAGATATGGATGACAAATATTCATGACATTACAAATAATCAATACATAAGCACAATGCCATGCAAGATTAACATATCAACGATTACATAGAACACAAAGACATGTAAAGTTACCCACGTTTGCACTAACCAACAGATTGCCACGACGGCCCATCGTGTCCTCGGCGCTAGGAAAACAATCTTACGGCATTATCAAGACTATAACCCGTATATAGGCGAGTGTGTAAATAGTGATTTAAGACAGAGCCTTAACCACGTTGCATGACCCAAGACCAAGTCTTGTCCATGACTCTATGAAATAATCTATCACATATAAGCATACAATAAGCATCAGAGTTAGTGTTACAGTACGTGTCCGCACCTTAGTCCGTTTGGATGGCGGTACGCTTGCCTAGTCGGTACGTCTCCCGATTTTTCCCAGATATCCTATAATAGTATTATCGCATTACTACCTCGTAAATAATATCTTAGGAGATGTTTTAGCCACTACCGACCTTTTTACCTCTGGTGGATTTATTATTCCAATTATATACCTTAATTTTCGTAAAAAAAGTTGTTTCAGCATTTCTGGGCAGATTTTTCGATAAATTTAAAAATTCATAATTAAATTCAAAAAAATCGAAACAAGGTTCCGTAAAATTTCCTGGAAACCTTAGCATGTCTAGTTTTGAGGAAAAATAATTATTTCCACCCAGCATTTGTGATTCATTCCCAATTTAATGATCTTCAACCTCTGCCCAGAATTTTTCCAGAAAACGTAGCCTTATTTCCAGAATTTTTATCTCTCTCTACAGACCTCTATTCGATACATATTTTATATCAATTGAAAGATATACATGTCTACTATGACCATGAATTATTTCCGAATTTTTGAATATAAATTTATTCACTAAATAATGTCATCTAACTGACTGACTCCCATATCCCAGCAAAACTCCACAATTCCTATCTTACTCTAACTTATTTTATTAATCCTAAAAGTTACTTCCCAACATGTTTCCACCTTGTCGGCATCTTTCGATGCAATAAGGCTTGAAAACAATTATGGGAAATTACTTTACCTATTTCCTAGATTAAACTAACATTTATACTAAGAACTACTAAGAACTATAAAACTAAAGAACTAAAGACTAGAAACTAAAAAACTAAAGACAAGCTTACCTCTCAAGACTCTTGCTTCAAAGGATTCTCATTGGTCCATACTAATTACATAGGATTTAGCTAATTATTCTAATTTCCTATTTTTAATTCAACATGTGCTCTTGAAAAAATTATATTTTAATCTCTCTCTCTCCCTCTTTCTCTCTCCCATGTGCAATCTAACACTTCTTTCCTCTCCCATTGGTCTTTTTCTTTTTCACAAGGATTAAGCTTATTTCTTTGATTTTTCATTGGCTAATTCAATTTCACAAGGATTAAGGTTAATTATAGAATTAATTAGGACTATTGGATTACACTTGTGTTTGTTTTAAATTAAATCTTGGCCCTTCACTATAAAGCATGAGCTCTTGTGATGTCATCATTGTGATGTCACTTTGATGACATAATCAAAGCTTAAGTGTCATTAGTAAAGTTTAATTAACTCTTAATTTCATTTGCTAGCTAACCATGGAAACTAGTGCTTAATTAAATCAAGCTTTGTACACCTTAATCTTTACTTATTTCTATTTATCTTTTAATTGATCCTTGATTTTTAATTAAGACATTCCCCAATTGTTGCTTCTTAATTTGCCCCTTGATTAATTATGAAGATTTACACAATCATTTAATTAGTGAAACTTAATTGTTCATTTATCTTTATTAATTTCCCTTAATTTGTTGAAGTATTTTTATAACATTATCTTGCTTCTTTTAAGAACCATGGTTTAATATGATGATTATTTTGTATTTTATGATCCTTAGATGTGGTCTTAAATTTAATCTTTGGTTTATTAAATTCTAAGGAAAGTTGTCTAAAATCTAATTAATAATATGCAAAATTTAGAGACAACATATTCTCCTTTATTTAACATGCATAATTTATCAAAATATAGCATTCACTACATATAGAGATTTTTAGGGTTTTACTTGTAATTGTCAAAGTATGATAGGTTCTTAAATTAATTATGATCATTAATAATTCACTTTATGCTAATATTGAACCCTTATTGGTTCTTGATCTTTCATTAAATTAATATATCCCTAATTGATGACTTTTAATATGCCTTTTAATTAATTTTGCAAATTAATACAATTAATTATTGTAAATTTAGTCAGTCCTTTAATTGTTGGTAATTTCCTTTAATTGATTTAGATATTTTTATAACATTTTATGGCTCTTTATGATTAAATATAAACTATGTTGTAATATGACAATTTTAGGGTATTTTATGATCCCCAAATGAAGATTAGAAAATTTGGGTTTTTGGTTATTTAATTCTAAGAGAAAATTCCCTAAATTAAATTAAATAAGCTACTAAATTTTGAGACCACATATTCACCTATTTTAATAGGTATCATTTACTAAAATATAGCGGTTATGCTAAATATGATTTTTAGGTATTACAGTTTAGGTTAATATTATGTTTGCCCTTATTTTGGTTTAAATATCTATAATTTCAAATAATAGGTTTTAGTCCATTCAATGTTCTTATTTTAATAAAAACATGGATTATTGTGCTCTTTAAAAGACCAAAACCAATGGTTTAAAATAATATGATCGTCAAAAAGTGAGATGAAAACTCCTTCCTAAAGCATATGCTTAAGCGCCGGCAATCGTCGGCCCGCCCTCCGGGGCCTAACAGGCCCGCCCTCCAAGGGTCGGAGTAAGAAAAACACTGTTTTTCAAAGCCCTACTTTGAGAGCACTAGGGCCAAAGGCCACCTGAGGCCCGAAAATTACTACTCCAAATTTTAACTATTTTTCCTTCACTTTTTTAAAAAAAATATTATTAGTAAATTACAACATGAATCATCCAATAAATAAAGACAATCACTAATTCATAATCAAAAGCAAACTATGTTCACAAATAACTCATATAAAACATAAAAAGCATATCACTAAGCGACATTAGTATAATGACTATTATTGTTGTCATCTAAATGCGTCACTATCATCAATTTTAACGACATTTGATTGTTCTTCACTTTGAGTAGTAGCCTCTGGCTCATGAGTAAGAATATCATGAAATTCTTCTCCCTCATCATGAACGCATCTATAATCTTTATTTGCAACAAATAATAAATCAAATCATAAAATTAAAGTATAGTTATTATGTATTTGTAGTTAAATGGATAAATAACTCTATAACAAATACAATATATATATATAAATTAATAAATTTAAAAAGGAAAAAAAAAAGCTACCGTGAAAAGGGCCTACAGTGGCGGCCCGAGGTCCTACAGGCCGGCAGTTTAGCCGAGGCCCGTCAAAGCCGACCCTCCAAGGCTAATTTCAAATATCTCGTCCATTTTTTAAGCCCGGCCCTTAAAGGGCCAGGGCTCAAACGGTCCAGATGAGCTCGACCCGTTTTTTAAGCCTCTACATATGCTCACCAAGGTTGGTAGAAGGAAAACTAAGTACTTAATCTCATCTTAAATATAAAACCCATTTGATTTTTTTTAAGAAATTAAGAAAGCTAATTAAATTAATTTAAAGTATTTATAAGTATTTATATTTATTGTTTTTTCTCTAAGCTAATTTGTCTTTATAAACTGGATATAATTTAATTATACATAATATATTATATGACTAAGTAACTTATTTAGTTTCCTTAATTTCTTCAAAAAAATCAACTAGGTCCTCTATTTAAGACTAGAAGTAGTAACATAACCAATATATGATTGAGAGAGATTACCACATTTGGTGTGCACAGTATTTTGAATATGATTGTCCGAAGATAACAAACTAATATTTGCATTTGTAATCATCAATACTTTACACACAAAAGATATGGTACGGTGAGTAATAATTATTCACAATGACATGCTACAGTTAGATGTACAAATTCTAGCCCCAGCAGCTCCAATTATCCAGAATCACCCTTTTTCAAAGGCGATGCTTACACATTGTCAAACTCTGATTCTTCATCAGTTTCTTCATACTCTCCACTTTCCTGCCAAGTATCATCAGAAAATCATATACATGTAAATAAATCCCCTTCAATCATCATGCAAACAAGTCTCAGTTCAATGGCCACAGATTCTTTACCATTTTCTTGTTATATTCGATCATTGCTCTATCAAATTCTGCTCGTTTCTCTGTGGCTATATCGTAGTATTGAACCTTCTCCTGTAACATAAGTGTGTCATAAAACGGGTGAATTCTGTCTAGTTTTTGAGTACACATTCATGAACTGGCTTTGATCATACAGAACAAGTCAAGACTTTGATAATTAAAATTGATATTAGACAAGAACTCCTATCGGAGGATACAGTATTATGCTACTGCCGCATCATACTACCAAATTCCCGAATTGAATATCATCCTAGGAACAAATAATTTGTTCTTTGCATAGTTTTGTTAAATTTATATTTATCCACATTTAGACATATCAAGATCAGGCACAATGAAGTTCTACAACTTCATACCCAAATAATGATGCTCCTGAACCAAATTTGGTACTTCAATATATTTTTTCGATGAATTGGAACTTCAATATATGATTGACTCCGGTTCAACCTTCCAACACCAATAATCATAATGATCCTCTTGATTGTTGAGGCTAAATAAGAAAAAGAAAGGTTACAAATACAAACCTCATAAGTCATTGTTTTCCACTTCTCTCCACAAGCCTTGCCGATCTGAAATGAAAGTTAGGTTACTTGTAGAAAATAAGAAGAGGTATAAAAAAACAGTACAGCAGCTATTTGCAAGGCATAGTATTGAACTTTCTAGCAAACTGTTGAATAATTGGCAGCTTATTGAAAAAAGGAATTGGTTAGCTTTGAAATTTATTAGATTCTAAAGACAGGGTGAAGTCTTTACACAAACAGTAGTGCCATTATCTCGCTTCACAATTAAAGATATAAACCAAATTAAACAAGCGGCTGCATTAATACAAAATGAATTCTGCACTTACATCACGCATTGACTTGACATCTGGATTCTGCTCTTGAAATTCTTTACGGAAATCCTCCCTTGAAAAATGAAAAAATAATAATAATAATAATAATAACAATAACACAGTAGTAGTAATCGATTATAATGCACTTAATTAATGAGATGGAAATAACCAGATAGTGGTTCAATGTAGCCACTATGGCACCATGCTGGGTTAATTGGCAATGACACAATGCTATAAATAGGGGAAATTGCATCTAACCAACCAGAATCTTGACTCCAATTGCAATGTCTGCTCCTATTTAAAAGCATTCAACTCCCCAGTCTTTTAACCCTATTGTAACAAGCCCCCTTTCACCTAACTTTAGATATTTTTTCATTATGTTGTTTATATAATACCTTTTGTTCATTTAATAACCTTTTTGTCATTCTCTTCATCTTCCACAACTCCCCATGTCCATGGTTTAATCCTGATGGAGACTTAATAATACCTAACTGTAGGGAAATTTTTGGCCCAAAAAAAAACCTATAGGGAAATCAGCATCTCTTCTCTGTCTAGTGGTAAGAGGAAATAGAAAGTATCCCCAGTTACCGCCTAATTAGAGAGGTTAGAACTCTACCCACAATCAAGCCAAAACTTAGCCTAACTCTAGCTGATACTATTCTCTCCATAATAGCCTCACACCCCGGCCACTCACTCTCCTCTTCAGACTGGGACACAAGTCAGTTAACTCCTTTATCTGTACCATTTTGTCCCTCTGTCATGTCATTTTTCCCTGACCCTTCTCAGCCCTTTTCCTAGTACCGCCCCATTTCTTCTTTACAGACCCTTCCTCACTCCTCCTTTTTTAGGCCATGCCCATTTCTCTTTGGACCTATCAAATACCAATTTGTTCAAACCACTCATTTTGAAATGGGAATAAGCACTCGGAAGAATTTCCAAAGAACCTTGAATTGAATGGCAGGAAAGGGTGAATTTTCTGGTGGGGGGATTTTGCCAGGTGTTGGAAGATGGATTGAAAGTTGACAACTTGGTTGTGCATGCATACACCAAAAGGTCGCCTAAAAAGGCTAAAATCAGAAGACGGTTGATAGTCAATTAAGTTAAATTAATTGTGAAATTAGAAGTTAAGGTTTCAACTATTAACCATTGAAGACGTTGGCAATGACAGCATTGAAGAAGATAATGATAATTAAGGAGGATAGACAAAAGTGCGTGGAGGGAAAACTTTCTGAGGAAAAAGGATAAACATACATTTGCATTGTGAAGACAAAACTTTGAGTTACAGGTACTTATGGCCACTCTTCTCTAGAGTATGTAAGAACAGGACATAGAATGTGCAATAAAATTGAGGTTTCACTTGACAAGGCAGAAAGAATGCACGCATGGAGATTCTGTGATAGATGATTATTGAGCCTGTTTATGTGTGAATCGATGGTATAGAATAAAATGGTTGGGAAAAATAAAGAGGACGCTAGAAGAGGTATTAAATAATAGCAAGGTGTTACACTGATTTTATATAGCCAGAATTCTCTGAGTTAGATATAGGGGCTTTTCACAATGGATTGGATAGATCAGGAAATCAATTGCAATTGTCTGAAGCTAGAGGTGGACGTTGCAATTTGGTGCAAATATTCAGGTAGATAAGCGCAAATTTCTCATGTAAATAAGGCAACAATCAAGAAAACAAGCTATAAGCAAGGAAAACCAATAATGCATGCTTAACAAAAATAAAAAATGGGTAACTCAGCAGTAATATGGAAATAGCTGTTGATATTTATCACAATTCATAGTTGAAGAATGACAAAGAAAGGAATGAAAAATATAATCCACAAAATAGAAAAAGGGCGATCACTAGAGGATCCGTGTGAACAAGACATGTAGTGCATAATAAAATGAGTTATCTGTATGGCAAATTCTAAATTATTTTTCATGGTTATTTTTTATCAAGCATTGTTCCAGTCCCACACATAACATAAACTCCATCCAGTCCTAAATGTAAGAGCTAGTTGTGGAGATTGTTTTGGTCCTAAATGTCAGAAATCAGTTTCAATTGTCTCTGAAATTTATTGTTTTTCGCCTAAGCTACCCCTATTAATTGCACACATTAATATGTGTGTGTAATCAATAACGGTAGTTGCCAATGTAAATTCTTATAGAGTAGAATATTTTAGGGAAACCAATATACATTTTTTTCAAATAACTAACTTAACTAATTTCCTTAATCTACTAGAATTAGTTACCAAGCTCTTGCATGTAGGACTAGAGGGAGTATCATAAATCCATGAATTTTAATATAATTCCATATTCCCCAATTATAAACAGTACCTACAAGAAAATAACATGAACTGCTATAAGCTGTTCATTATAACCTGAACCACAAACAATCCTTGGCATCTCAATATTTTGAAGATTAAAAATACACAGTAAGGGTGTTTCCGTTGCTACGTATATAAATTACAAGGCAGCACACTCTCGTTAAGTCTTACAATGAAAAGAGCCAGCAACAGGATCATACAATAAAACCATGTGTGACTCCTGAGAGCTAACACCTCATAGTCTCGCATAAGCAACTAATAACCACCTGCATATATAAAGAGAAGAAGAAGCAAGTAGCCTTACAAGAAGTAGAAGAAAGCAGTTGGGGGTTTCTTCGGTTTCTTAGCATCAAGTTTTTTGTTAATCTTCTTTTGCTTTGCTTTGGGTTTCTTCCCTGACTTTTTCAGCTGGGAAGATCTCTTCATCCCCTCATCTAATTTTACCCTCAACACTAGCCTGCTGAAAATTCCAAAGCAACAGTATATAGTATATATAGTCATGGACAAAGTTTTAGAAGATACTTAAATAAACAAAATTTTGTCGTGCATGAGCCATAAACGAAGGAGAAAAACTAGAGTGTCAGACCAAGTTGAAATTCACGTAGCTACTTCACTTGGTTTGAGACCACAGAATTCATCACATAAAAATTTTCCAACAAATTCCCACCCAATTTTTTATCATCAACTATACACTTCGTTCCTCTAACAATTAAATGTTAAGTAGTCCCTACAGGGAGCAAAACTTTTACAAAGACAAAGAGAACTAAACCCAAACAACAAAATTCATTTTCCCAGTATTGAAACAGAAGATAAACTGGCAAATCCAAAAATTGAGAGTCCCAGGTCCCAACCTACTTTAATAATCCATTTGGCCATTTCCCCAGTTCAATTGCTATCAATTAAATGCATATTCAAATGTTTAAGAGGGAACCAAAAATTTTCAACCATTGAATCATGAGGCGAATTGGTGAAACCCAACACTCAATTGAAACAAGTTACGTTGACATAATAAAATAAAGCAAACCTAAAATATAGTCGAGGTTGCTGGATTCCGATGGAAACCAGACAAAAAATCAATGGCACTCCAAAATAGTGATGAGAGTCAAGGAACAAAGCGAGAGAAATTATGCACAAGAGACTAAAAAAAGAGTATAGTGAAATGCTTACCCGTCAGAAGAAGTTCTTGTAGAGTGTTCAATAGAAGCAGAAACAGTGGGTGATGAGAGAGACCTCTTTCGCGACCGCGTAGCTTCCTTCGCCATGTGTGTTCCTCGTCGAGAGAAGCTACATGTGCGGCTGGGGTGGTCCGTTGGTGTCTACCACGAAAGGCCAAAGCTCGATAACTCCAGTTTGATAGAGCTAGTTGGGTTGGATCGACCCGCTTCTACACCCGGTCGGCTAGAGTGATATTATTATTTACATGAGTTAAATATGTAATAAGAGTTTTATTTCTTTTTTACGCTAAATCAAAAGGCTCCAATGGTTAATATTAATAGCTTTTGAAAATATAAGAGGGAGTCTCTTGCTACTAGGTACATCAGATAACCTACAAAAGTTTGGATCAATTGAATGTGGATTATTTCAACTTAGGGCCTGTTTGGGTTGGCTTATTTTTCAAATAAGTGTGTAAAAAAAATTTCAAGGCTTTTTTAAGCTACCGACCTAGTGAAAAAAAAAACCCAATTTTTTCCGTTTGGATTGCCCATTACGTTGGCTTAATTTTAAGTCAAAAAAGCTCAAAAAAATCGAGTTAAGGAAAAAGCTCCTAATCCAGCCTTTTTCTATAGTGCTCTCAGCTTTTTGACGTGGGCCCCGCCACTTCTACCACCATCAATCCAAACACAAATCATTATCTATAACCTGACTTTTTTTCTACCAAGCTTTTTTTAAAGTTAGATAGCTTTTAAGCTACCGCTCCTACCGCCAACCCAAACAGGCCCTTAATCAGTAGTCTCATATTTAAATCCTAAGAATTACTTAAAAGGAGCAAGGTTGCCCCTATTGTAGCCTGTAGGCCAATATTCCTGTATGTGGAATACCAATGAATTAATAATAACTAAATAAAACATAAGAGGGGAAGAAAATTACGAGTCTTCAAGCTAACTTGCATATAAAAAAAATCATATGGAGATAAAATTGTCTTGAGTGTAGTTTAGGGGTGGAAATAGGCCAGTCCCTATTAGCGCCTACGCCCGGCCTCCGTTTAGGGTGCAGTCGTAGAGCCTATTTGTTAAAAAGGCATTTATGTGTAAATAGGTCAGACCCATTTTGTTAAGGCCTAATCTGTAAGCCTTCAGGTCTGGCTTGTTTACACATTAAATATATATATTTATATTTATATCATATAATAACAAAATATTTACTTTTTTCATTCTTATATTTATATAGATTTTAATAGGCTCAAAGTGCATAAAGCCTATTTATGGCCTTCAAGGCCTGTAATATGAGGCATTTTTAAAGGCCTACATTCAGTAACTAGGCCTTTAAAAAGTTTCAGCCCGACTGACCAGCCCGAGCCTCAAAAAAGCCTGCGATTCAGCTCGTGCCCGCGCTCGAGCCTTTTAACTCCATTACAGGCTCAGGCCTTTATAGCCAAAGTCTGACCTGACCTGACCTATTTCCATACCTAGTGTAATCTCCTCAATGCAATTGAGTGGCATGCGGCATGCCAATTCAAAGAACACATAAATGTGAATATAATAGTCACATTTTTGTTGATGAAATCATTGCCTTTTATATTTCATTCTTTCATCATTGTAATCTAGATTAATAATATTGTTGGTCTTTGATTGAATTTTAATTTTGAACCCATATAATTTCAAATCGTGGTTTTAGTCTATACGATTTTAGAAGAATTTAGTCTGAGTTTAATGACTTTAATTCATAAGGAACAAAATCAGAACTTGTTAAAAGTAAAGGGACTAAAATAAAAATTTAATCAAATGGTATAATGTTAACCCTTGTAATGTTCCTACTGAACAAGTTGTAAAACAACATTTCATATGTATAGTTTGAATTGCTTATATTCTTCAACCGCTATAGCTTTCAACATTTGCCAACAAACATGTGTGGCTAGAGTGCATGCATGATCTTTTTTTTTTTTTTTTACAATTCCAAAATAAAACACCTTCGAAATGTTAAAATCTCAAATCAGTTTTGTTTCCTACAATGCATTAGTTAGAATGATATACTTAATTCGCAATTCACAACTCATTTTAGTAAAAAAAATATTGAGATTTTCAACTTTTGACGATATTTTTCTAAAATTTCCCCTTTTTTTGTGCCCGGATTCATGAAAGCATATATTCTTAACCTTAGTTAGGGTGAGGCATGCCTCATATGCTACTCCCTTTGATTCTTAATATAAGATATACTTAGAGATGATGGGAACTCGCAATAAGAATAAGGACCCGCTTTGGTAGAAAGAAGATTAGAGAAGGAAAAGGAAGATCCCAATCTTTCCATGGATTTTGGGTGTTTGGTATAGAAAGTCAAACAACATCTTCCAGTGAATACTCATCTTCCTTTATTTGAGGGAAGATATTTTCCATCCGAAAATGGAGGAAAACCGTAATCTTCCCAGGAAAGTGTTTTTTTTTTTAACATTTACCCATGAAATTCAAACTTGGCGGAAGTTCAAAGGCGATTTTTTTTTTTTTTTTTTCATGAGTTCAACTTAACAAGAATATATTTTTTTAAAAATATATTTTAGCAAAAAAAAAATATTTTTCTTTTTTTATTTTGAATTAATTTCTTTTGAAGGTAAAATAGACATTTCCTAGTTCTTTACCAACTACCACCTCTTCATTTTATTCCTACCAAACAACTCAAGCCATCTTCCCCCATCTTTCAAATCTTCCTTTCCCTCCCCACCAATTCTTTGTAACAAACGGATCCTAAGAACCATGATGACGATGAAGGCTGGTGGAAACTTTCTCACCAACGTGGCTTAGATTTTCCGTTTTTAACCACATGCAGTGATGAAGACTGCGATGACGACAAAGGCCGAAAGGAACTTTGGTGGAATGAAGAAATGGACTGTTGCCAAAAGTTTACTTATCACGTTAATTTATTTAATTTTTTACTAATTTACATATTAAGAAGTGATTCTAACAACAATCATCTAAGAGGCTAAGAAACACTTGTAACAATAGAAACACATTAGAATATGAATGTTCTTGCCCCAAAAATTAAAAGAATTGCAGGTGCAATTTGAAGTGTCATGTGGTATCTAAAGCCAACAGAAGAGTATTGCAAAAGTACAACTTTGTTTTTTGCACGTGTAAGTGCTTCCTCGTTCAGGTTCAAGCTTGATAACTACCTCAAGGAGAAGTGAGAGGGAAAGCTCAAAAGGGAAGCAGATCCTACGACGCTTTTCAATACTGTACATAAATTTAGAACCAACAGAAAAATCAGATAAATTAGGCCAAGCACTTTATTCATAAATTACTACGCCAAAGTGGTCCTCACGCTATCAGATTTCTAAAACCACAAAACTATGGGTTTCCTTTTTAAATAATTACCGACTAAGAATTCAGAGAAGCAGCCTCAGAAATGAATGAAGGACAAAATCTCAATCAATCAAGACTTATTCTATATGAAGTGTGGAAAAGCTGAACAACTCAAGGCTTGAAGGCAGAGAAGGCCACGACAGAATTGTGTCCACCAAATCCAAAGGAATTTGAAATGCCTGAAGTAAAATAAAGAGCCATTAGATTTACAAATACAGACCCTAATCCTTGGACAAAGGTACTAAATTAACCATTTAATCATCTTTAGTTTTCAGTCCTAAAAAATCAACAAATGACCATTTAGTCTCCAAAAACTAACAAAAGAACAAAAGTGTAACGAATCTATGATTTTCAGGGATTAGCTCGTATAACTATTTTTTAAGGACCTAAGCCAGAGCGGCTAAACAATTTTAAGAATTCTCAGTTCAGTATCTAAGAAAATATCAGGGTAGTAAAAGATTTGGAAGCTCACCAACATTCACTTCATGTTGCTGCTTTACGTTTGCAACTGTATCAAAATCAACTGAGGGCTCAGGGTTCTGCACTCAAGAAGAAACACATATTATAACTGCTTCACTAACACTCAAATCATTTCATTCTGGCTACAGAACAGAATAATTTTGTAGGGTTCACACACACAATCAAATGGAAATATCTCATATTTTGATTATCTGCAAAAGCGACCAAAAGATTTTGAAATTGAAATAATTTCCAAAGCACCATAAACCATCCTGTCGTACCCAATTACCTAACAAAAGAAAAGCAACACACCACGCACACACCATTTGACATCTTGATATTGCAATGATAGCCATAGGAACAACAAAAACTTGTTACTTACATACTACAGAATCAAATAAAATGCATGAAAACCAAAAAAATCGGTTGTTCATCACAGTTTGACAGATTCCATGTAAATTACTGCCATATAATAGCAATGAGTTCTCATTGTCTAATGAACTCCTCAGGAACAAAAACTTCGCTAATGCATCCACTTCCTAGAAAAATTCCCACTACCGTGAATAAAAGGGGAAAAAACAAGAAAATGTTGAAACTGGCAAGATATTATAATTTATCATTATGAGCACTCATGATCTATCTATTGTCCCTAACAACACACAATCATAACCATTCAAGAAAAGTATCAAAGTTAAACATACAAATTGATTGATTGAAGGATGTAGCCATCCAGTTGTTATGGCTTTCACTGTGGCGATGGCTTCCAGACCCCCAGCTGCACCCAGGCAGTGCCCTATCATTGACTGATTCAAAAAGAATATATTCATCAGTATATGAGCAAGAAATTAGTCAAATATAACCTGCTATAATCTGAAAGACAGAAATTTTCACCAGCATGATCTAAAGAGTGGGATAATACCTTGGTGGCATTAATTTTGATCTCTGATGTGTTCTTGAAAACCTTTTTGATAGCATTAATCTCTGCCAGGTCACCAGCAAGAGTAGAAGTTGCATGAGCATTTATGTAGTTGACCTGGAAAAAGAAATCAAATAAAATTGTTTTAGTTGGCTAATTTACAGTATAAAAAATGAATAATAAGAGTATAAACAGGTATGTATAGTAAGATTAATCTCAGAAACCGTTTGGATAGGATAATGACAATCTCAGTCTGAACTTAGACATTAATAGCAGTTCCTATAAATGAATTCTAATTACTAGTATATAGATTGGACAAACGTTAAGAAAAAGCCTTCATACGCAATGATAGACTTTCTAAAATAGACTAGTCCGGCACATCCAAGGTCCCCTTACTTTCTTGTTGCGAATAAAATACGTTCAAGTATTACTGCATCCCCTCCTTTCATCTGTTTTCAATGTTAGCACAACTATTCTAAGTTCTTGGCATCATTTTTTTTTTATCATTCAGCATCCATTACAGCGCAACTAGACCCACAAATTCATCGTGCACCAAAAATTCTAGAGTGCAGTGATTTGGAGCCTCTTTGCAAGCAAATCTTGGAGGCCAATTCTATATTATACTACACAGCAACACTTTTCTAAAAATTGTCTAAAGTCATTTATATCTTACGGTAGGATTCCTGATCATATTCCTAGAAACCAATAAAATGCATCCAGTAAGCATGTAGAGTGATAGAAAAGCAAATCAAGTTAACTGAAGAGCGAATGTAGAGGGCAAAAAAATTTCAGCAAATAGCCTTTTGGCAAAGAGAGACAACCTGTGTATAACGGATCATTGTTCAGTATATCCTTTTTAACACCGGAAAAATAAAATAAAAATAAAATAAAAACTGGCATAAGGAAAAGAAAAAGATAGTACCTCCTCAGGTGAAATACCAGCATCTTCAAGGCTACTCTGGATACATGTAGATACACCAAGTCCATCGGCTCTAGGATCAGTCATATGATGAGCATCGCAATTAACAGCACCTCCCAAGTATTCAGCAATAATAGGTGCACCTCGCTTCATTGCGTGTTCCAGACTCTCCATTACCTGTAAAAAAAAAATTTACCCTTGTAGCAGAGCAGCATAACCACTCTAGAAGAACATTCTTCACAATTTTACCATATATACTTAGTCCCATTAAGGTTTTATTTTGCCTAGGAAGCATTAGAGCCAATAAAACTGGCCATAAACACTAACCTTGACAGATGATAAGTATCATTTTAGCAGGAAAGCATGAATTCATTGCCTATCCATATCAAATACGGTCCATGATGGTCTTATTTTACCTAGGAAGCATTAGAGCCAATTAAATTGGCCAAAAACAATAACCTTTACAAATGATACGTATCATTTTAGCAGGAAAGGATGCCCATCCATGTCAAATACAGATTTCCTAATAGTTCAGCTTTACTATGCCAGAAGGTCACAAAACTCAATAGTCCAAGTCAATTTTCCATAAGATCAATACAAGCAAACAATAAACACCAATAAATAAATTTGATTCTCCTCCGCACATAATTAGAATTGAGCATAAGAATAAATGCTAGCTTACCAATATTCCAGCACCTTCACCCATCACAAAGCCATCTCGCTCTTTGTCCCAGGGCCTTGAAGCAGTTTTTGGGTCATCATTTCTCTGGGATAGAGCCCTGCATGCAACAAAACCCCCTAAACCAATGGGAATGATGGCAGCTTCAGTCCCACCTGCTATCATCAGATCAGCCTCTCCCCTACGTATGTGGTTAGCGGCAGCATAAAAGCAATAATTGGAGGTTGCACATGCAGTTGAAATAGAATAATTTGGACCCATGAATCCAAGATCGATTGCAAGCAAGGCTGAACCCATATTAGTAATTGCATAAGGAATAAAAAATGGAGTTATTTTGCGGTGTCCTTTCTCTATAAGATTCTGAACACCATCAGAAAAGACTGTAAGACCACCCATTCCTGATCCAACAAGCACACCAGCCCGTTCCTTGTCAATCTGCACAGAGAACAGAACTCAACGATTTAAGTTCCTCATGAATATATTACTCAGCTCAAACCAAAGAAAGGTAGGGGTAAAAAAGTCGAGGCACAGCTTTAATGCCTAATACAAATTTGTGTTCAGTAGCACATCCTACAGAGAGTCAGAATAACGTATCACGCATGTAATAATTAAAGATTCAAATAGGCTGCCTTTCAATGTGATAATAAGGTTAAATTAAAGGGAAAAAAGAAGAAGAAGAAGAACCGTGTTGGTTGTTCTAAAGATATGAAATAAGAAAAAAGGATGAATTACACTTATGAAGGCGTGCACACTTTGTGCATAGCTCTATGTTGGGGAGGTGCAAACCAACAAACAAATCGACAGATCAAAGGATTTAGCTGTAATTTAAATGATATCCAGGCTCGTTTGTGTGCAAGTTCACACATGCACCTACGTATTCATTGTGACAAATTGAAGTTTTTCGGTTTATTCTAAATGTTAGAAAAGCTTTTTCCCCCCTTCCTTTTTCTCTTTCTCCCCTATTTCTATTAATTAGAAACTAAGGCAGCAGCTAACTGCCACGGACCAAATTCAAAATTCTTGCTCGCAACTGTTCTAAGACGATTATGTCAGAAGATAATAAAAGTACGAAACCAGAATCCTAGCACGAGAGCTGCGAAACATTGGAAAAAACAAACAAACAAAAAGCTTCAGATCGACGACTCAGGAAGTAATTGCTAATTTTTAGCGCATGGAACAAGAGAATTTTAACTGAACCAACAATAAAGAGCACTAAGCCAAAAATTTAATCCACTCAGCTATACGCCTATACCACAGAAGTGAGAAGTGTAGATAAACCCATGTATCAATAATTAAAAATAAAGTTAAAAATACCTTTGAAAGTTTATCACCCCCAAGGTCGGCATCCTCGAGAGCCTTCTTGCCAGCAAGAATGCAGTACCGAAGGCAATCATCAAGACGCCTATCATTCTTGCCATCAATGTACCCTTCGGAGCTGAAGCCTCGGATCTGCCCAGCGAACCTGGTGGGAAACTTGGAGGCATCGAATCTGTCAATTGGGCCGATCCCACTCTCACCCGAAAGAAGCTTGTCATAGTAAGTATCGACGTCGTTGCCAAACACAGAGGCAAGGCCCATTCCGGTTATCACAATCCGATTCTTCGGGTCCTTCTCTCTCTTAGGGGCGGAAACATTGGGGGATACGGTGGCCGACATGCAGAAGACCTTGTTGAATCTTCTTGCAGTGACATTGGATGATTTGCGAAGTGGGTCCAATGGAGAAACTCGAAAAGTTGGGGATTGAAGCGCTTGCATAGTGTTGCAGCGGCGGCGACCACGGCGGAAGGAGAGGATTAGCTTGATGTTGATAACTATGAGGAAAAAGAGAGCCCCGCCTCGGTTTCTCCGGAAAAAGCAAGCCAAGCTATTTGGGTACCTCTATGGATCCCATCGATGTTTTATATGTGATTGGTGTGACCATGAGTGGCCGTTTGCTTTTAGTGAGCTCGCTAGTGAGAACAACGAGGCTGACGGAGAAACCAAACCAAGTTAGAGAGATTATGACTCAAGTAACTTTATTTTTTATTTTTTCTTATTCAATAGCGAAAGCATATATTTTTATTTGGATCATACTTAATCAAATTATTTATATTCATTATAAGTTCTCTAACTACACGTGAGTATGTCTCATATTATTTTTACCTGGGTTTATAGCTAAATGATAATAATTAAAAAATAAGATACATTGTCACATGGGTATAAGAAAGGAAAAATCTCATATAAAGACGGCTAAATTATCCAAATTCCAATTTGAGTTATTAAACTTAACAAATTATTATTTAGGTTATGTGACACAATTAAGGATTTGGAATTTGGGCATAATTACCTCTATATCCCTTATTTTTTTTAAAAAAAATGGAGATAGAATAATATTGTTTACCCATTACGTAATAACCTAACGACGTAAAAATTCATTAGAGGCCTTGACACCGTCGCAAGAAAAAGGCTACGGTAAGTTAGTTCTAATGTTAAATGAATTTTTCCCACTCACAAATAAAGCCTATTTGCTTACCAAAGAAAGTCGAGATTTCCTCTTCCGTTAATTGTGTCGCCTTTCCACTTTGTGGACATTCTCGAAATTGAAGCTGACATAAGGTTGTTTGATCAAATACAACCTGAAGGGTAATAGGCGTGGCAACAGAACTGGTATTTTAATTGTGATGAGATTGTGGATTTTGTGCGATTGTCAACCATTGTCGAATCAGAATTTCAGATCTAGGGTATTTTGGCGAGGTTCTGGGGCGTAGGGTGGCCGGAGCTGAGGCACGAGGGTGGGAGGCGGGACTGCGGGAGTTCTAGTGTCCGCAGGAGGACAAAGAAGGTGAACGCAGACCATTTTTTTTTAAAAAGAAAAAAAGAAAGAAAAATTCCTTTTTTGATGAACGATAATCAAAGAAAATTTAGAAATCAAGAAAGTGAAGGAACATACCGACTTGCAAAATAGTAGAAGAAAATCATATCGGACTTTTTGGAATAAACAGGGTTCCTCACGGTGACAATGGCGGCGAAAGCGGTGACTTCTCATGCGGCGGCGGTGGCTACTTCTCATGGTGTCATTCATGCTCCATAGGGCACACGAGGGAGAGCGACGATGGTAACCTATGCAATAGACATCCAACCTCCGGCTTTTCCTTTCCTCTTTTCTTTGAACCATAGGTTAGGGGTATTGTTGGAAAATAACCAACATGTAAATGTTCTAGATTGGGTTATTGACCCAATTTAAGATTTGTTGAGTTTACTAGCTTTATATAGGATTTTCCTATTTCAACCGTCTTTATATGGGATTCTCCCTATAAGAAACTCCATCTAAATATTTTACTGGCTAAAGTATACATTTGGTCCTTCATGTTTGTCTCTGGTATCATTTTGGTCCCTTAAGTTTGTAAAGTACACGTTTGGTCCCTTAATGTTAACATCATTAGTCGATTTAACTTAAAATACTGACTCAACAATTTTAAGCGATTATTGTGCAATTAAATGATTAAACATGTTTATATGTTAGTATTTTAATAAATTAATATTTTAAATCCTATTAATTGAAAAATATTTAATCTTCTTCAAAAAATATATATTTAATCTTCACAAATTGTGAAAAATCATAAAACAAAAGATATGAAGACTAAATATTTTTCAATTAATAAGATTTAAAATATTGATTTATTAAAATATTAAGATATAAACATGTTTGGTCAATATCTAATTGTACAATCATTACTTAAAATTGTTGAGTTAATATTTTCCGTTAAAAAAACTAACGGTGTTAACATTAAGGGGACCAAATATGCACTTTATAAACTTAAGAGACTAAAATAATACCATAGACAAACATGAAAGACCAAATGTATAGTTTAGCCTATTATTATTTTTTTCGATAAACTGAATTAATTTTTGCCTGTCATAAACTGAATTAATTGAATTCTATGCATTTGCATGACTTAAAACAAGTCCTACTAGATTAAATTTTTTTTATAATTAATAATGTTGGTAGTCTAGATGTAATGAAGGAAAATTTAAAATAAAAATGAGGAAATAATATATGCTCATTCAAAAATAATTAATTAATTTGAAATTTTTGTATAAAATATTCTGCAAAATTAAAATCACAGTCTACTCCTATTTATTTTTTACTATGATTTATGTGGAATTAATATAAGATTAATTATCTGTTACAATTTTTTACTATAGTTTATTGAAGTCATTTTTTTTAAAAAAAAAAATCTAGAGACATTATGTGCTTCTTGGAATTGTAATTTCATTTAAACAAGTATGAAAATTTATGTGCGTTGCATCGGTAAAGGATCCTAATTTTTCCAAAATATCATTCATAAAAGTAAAAAAAAAAAAAAAGAAATCATTTAAAGGTAACATTTTCATAAGTGTTAGTTTGGAAACCTTCCAAAACCTAGATTTTATGCAAAATAAACAAAACTTTTCTTACATACTTACCTCAGAAATCCTAAAACCTTTTGAGAGGTTTCCAAAGGCAAAAATAATAATGAACACTATTGGTATTCCTAAAATATTATTTATAATTGTAAAATTATAATAAATATTTTTAGATTTTATAATGATAACTTAAATTTATCAAGATTTTTAAATAAAGACTTCTGATAACATTTGAAAAATTATAGAATGCTACTACTATAATTTAAGGAATTGTAAGATCATTCATTATCGATAACTTATAGCTTGTAAGCTCGTTATTTTTCCAACAAAATCATAAATATTACTCCCGGCCCTAATTATATGACATATTTATCTAATTTTATAAAGATTAAGAATAGTAATTAAATTAGCTAAATATATTTATTTTCTAAAATTCCCTTATTTAAAATTTAAAATGTCATCTAGTTACTTCGATTCTCTATTCCTTGTCAAACTTCTCCTACCTCAAACACGACTTCTCCGAGCTCTCACACAATCGTCGGCGTTGTCACCCCTCCCAACAACTTTTGGTCTACTCTTGGAGATTGGAAGTGTAATTTAATGGTGATGTTATTATCAGATATGACAAAAGTTGCTTGAAATAATTTTATTAAAAAATAATAGAATTCAGATGTATGTGGCATTAATGAGTTGCAAGCATTACCCACTTTATAGAATATATAGGTGCATTATTAAATTATTATTATGTTTAAGGGTATTTTGGGAAGAAATTGACAAAAATTAGAACTTTGTCTTATAATTAAGATCAATATTAACTTTTAAATATTATCCTATAATTATAACACAATTAACTTCAAAAACGAAACCCAATATAAAAGCTTTTAAATTTTTTTCTCTTGTTCGCCAAAACACAACAACCTAAAGAGACAGCAGTCAGAGACTAAAAATGGTGACCAACCCCAAGAAAAGAGACCAACACCCATTATTTTTATCATTAAAACACAATAACGCTCCAACCCCACATAGATTAAGACCTGCCTATCACACATTAGTTGCCGCCAAAATCAGTTCTTCATGTGCCCCTCAGCTATTTTTAATGTAAAATTCACTTAATTAATTTGGATAGATAAAGTAAATTAGTTAAATTAATTATTCGTCTAAAGTGTATATTGACTTTTCTAAAATAAGAGTACTCTCTTAAATCATTTGTATTGAAATTATCCTATGATACAAACTCCATTAACATGTGTAATCAATGAAATAGTTTAGATTGTCCACACACACAAAAAGAGATAGTCTAGAAAAAAATTATAAATATTAGGAATAAAGTGGATTGATATCTTATATATTTAGGACCAACCACAAACTTACTTTTATATTAAATATTCAAGGTAGTAATTTATGAAAAATATGATGGATATAGATCCACTTCAAGTATTAGTGTCTATGTTATAAACATGGTACTTTCTACGGTTCTTAATATAAGAGCGCATTGTTGACTTTTTTAAGTTATATTAATAAAATTTGAATAAGTTACTTTATCATAACATTTGTTATCTATCATTAGAATATATATTAATTAATAAGTCAAAAAATTAATTTGAAGAAAAATGATAAATACAAATATTTTTATGTAACTTCTTTAGCTTTCTTAATTTCTCTAAGAAAAAGTCAATTGTCTATTATATTAAAGATAGGAGGTACTACCCTGGTCCAAGATATAAAACGTTGCTAACTAATTCATATGAATTAAGGAATGTTAGTTAAGTCATTTTATATATCTTAAATCGATAAAATTTATCTATTTCACCCTTATTAAATAATGTGATCGGAAAATAATTACTTTTCAAATATAATTTTATTATTTCTCACATTTTCCCTTTCTCTCATTTATAACTCAATTCATTTCCTAGTAGTGGTATTTTGTAACAAATTGTATAACTAAAAAAACAATCATTAGTTAGTTATCCTACAAGGCTACAACCTTCTATATTTTGGACTAAGGAATTCATACTGATTCATTATTAATGGCACAAAAATACTGATTCATTATCATTAACCAAACTGTGAATGCATTTGGGGTTAGCATTAATGAAGTGTGGGGCTGTTTGGAAGTTGGAAGTGGGATCTAGCTCAATAAATAGCGATTGATTTTAGTTCTAATTTAATTGTAGTGACCATTCAGGTTTGACAAAGAAGTTTTGCTTCCCACTCCCACCTATCCCTCTCACAAGAACAATGTATTTGAAATTTCTCGCAAAATATCAAATCCTCATCTTTGTAGCAATATTCAAATCTTGTTAGATTATTTTTGGAAAAATTGCACTGAAGTCTTCCTTATGCTTCGTTATTATTGGGTTTGTAAAATTATCGGGTTTACATTAGGTGCTTTTCTCTTTGGTACTTCTCAGGTCTTTTTCCCTCTAATTAGAGGGATTAGACATTTTTTTTAATTTTTATATATTCTATTTATTTAGATTAAATTATATGCTAGATCCTGAATTTTTTTTACACCCAATATCTCAAATTAATTAATTTCCAGTCTTGCATTCGAAATATTTTTCCTGTAACCCCCAATATCCTAGAAATTAATTAATTTGAGATACTGGGTGCAAAAAAAAAAATTTTAGGATGCATCATATAATCTAATCAAAATAAATAGAATAAAAAAAAATCCTAATCCCTCTAATTAGAGGGAAAATACTTAAGAAGCACATAAGAGAAAAACACCTAATGTGAATTCAAAATCATCAGTGTTGAGATACTACCATTGGAAACTGACTGCGTTGCTTAAATAAATACAACTCTAATTCTATTTATAAGTCTAGTTTTAGGGTAGTAAATGAGATTGTGACAATTTTGCCCATATTAATTATTCCAATGAAAAAAGAAAGAAGGAAGAGTTGAAAAATAATCATCCATAAATAAAATAAAAATTTAAAAATTTACTTCATAATTATTTAGTTGATTATCTCTCTTTGATATGTATGTTTAGATTTTTTTTTTTAAAAAATTAAATAGAATTGTATTCCTTGCCGCCAGCAAATATCAGCCGTTGATTGTCCAATGAATAACTGACGGCGGTGGTGAGTCTCATTATGAGGCCGGGCCTTGTATTAGAATGGGAGGGCATGGAATGCCACATCATCAATCTCCTCGGTTATTAATTATTGATCAACACTAATATAAGTAGTTGCCTTCTTAACTTGTGACACGTGTTTCTTCGGCAAAAATTATGAACATGGCCCAAGCGATAATTAGTAGATACTTAATGCACTTTTATTTTAAAACAAAAATAATAGACATATCTGTTTGATTCAGGACAACAATCGACATATTTAAATGACCACTTTGAATCTAAAATAGGAAGAGTGAATTGTAGTGTATCCTTTTTAGTTCTTATTAGAGTCGGGAAATTAGATTGAGCCATCAGTACCGTTTAAGTCCTGGTTTTATAGGGCTTGGGCTTGAAAAATTGGCAAGAAATTTGAAATTGGCCTTGCAAGGCCTCGGGCTTAATCGGGTCGGCCCATTAGGCCCGTTTAATTGTAGCTTTAAAAAAAAAATATTTACACTTCCACTTAATGAATGAATTACATAGTTTTTTTTAGTTTAAACTATAACACCTTTTTTATGTTTATTATTATTCGTATTAAAACACATAATTGATTATTATAAATTTTAAAGAATGGATGTTTTCATATTAAATAAACACATACTTTGGTATGACAATATTATATAAGTAATAAATTATAAATATATTTTGTGTAAAATAAGTATAATTATTTTTACCTATTAGTAAAATCATGCATAAACCGAAGGAATTTACGTACACACACAAAACTATGAGAAGGAAATGCATTTTGTCGTGGGCATACATAAAGTAATTCCTTTATTTAATATTTTTTGAAAAAAAGGAGAAAACATATTCTTTGTGTTTATTTGTTTTTTTATTACGAATTAATGAATATGTTTATTTGTTGAATGATTTATATTATTTAGATATTAATGTTGATAACATTTATTTGATAGATTAAAACTTTAATGGTTGCAATTTACTAATTATATTTCTTTAAAAAATCGAAGGAAAAATATTTAAAATTTGGAATAGTAATTTTCGAGCCCCGCAAGGCCCGGCCTTGATACTATCGATCGGAATTTGAAAAATAGATGTTTTCCTTATCCCAAGCCCTGTTGGATCGGCCCTGTTAGGCCCTGGCCCTGTCGGACTGGGCTGATCCTGATTCTCAACTCTAATTATAAGGCACCGACTAAAAAGTATTCTTGGTCATTTTTATAAGGTATTTGTAAGTTTTCAATGAGCATTTAATTTATTTTTTTATACCTGCTCATATTTAATAAGGGTAGGAGAAGAGTAGTGATTAATATGATATTTAAATTTAGTGTAGTTAGTAATAGTAATATTGTAAATCACTTGACTTTTAAAACAATTTCAATGTTTTTAACTGTTTTATTGGTTTGTGAAAATTGATAGTTGATATTATAAGGACTAAAGGAAGTAAGAATTACTCCTCCGGTCCTAATTATAGGAGTAAATTTTGGAGTTAGTTTTGGTCCTAATTATAAGAGTAAGTTTTAACTTTTGTCAATTTTTTTTTTAATACCCCTATTTATACTTTTTAAATAATAATTAAAGACAATAATATGATATTGGACGAGGATACATGTGTGGAGTAAATAAATATTAAAAAGCAATAATGGTTAGATATTGGACAATGATACATGCGCACTAATTTTTTAAAAAATAAATTTAAGTACATTTTCAATGCGAGCAGCCACTCCATTTTTTGTTTTTTGGGATTAGTAGCCCCACGTAATATCATATTGGACAGTGATACATGCGCATTAATTTATGTATCATTCTTTTTTTAAATAAATTTAACTAAACTTTCTATAATTTATGCATCTAATAGATCGGTAGCCACACATATTATATCTAGCTAAATTTTTACAAAACTAACAACTGGAAAAAAAAAAAAAAAATCCTATGGACTGTTAAGCCCAAAGGAAAAAATTCATTCAACTAATTTTGCCTTGGTGTAATTTTCATTTTCAGTGGGGTATTTTTGGAAAATAATTATAATTAACTAATTTAACTTTTCTCCTTAATCTCTTCAAATTCTGGTAAATAGTTCATATAATCAGGACCGGAGGGAGTGATATTTAAATTACCACTTTGAAGTTCAACCATGGTCATGCTATATGATATTCGTAACTTTTATTTCCACACTACTACAAATAATGCCTTTTACGTCCTTTTTTGAAGCCCTTTAACGTCCCAAAAAAAAAGGGACATCTAAATGCAGAAAATTCAATCTTATGGGGTACCAAAACGTTTTGGGACGTCAAAAAGTTTTTTTTTGGCGTCCCAAAAATGTTTTGGGATGTTATAAAGTTTTTTTTTTACAAAAAAAAAAAACACACACACACACACATACACATGCAAAGACGGAGGAAGAACCAGATCAATTACAAGCACTAGAACAAACATATGAACTCAAATCAAACTAACTTGAAAACTCTTCATACTATGCTTTGACAAAACCACACCTTCAGTTCAGCTGTTCACTGATAAGGCAAAAACAACATTTAACTTGCAAATAAATCAAGTACTATCATAATTCAGAGGAGTGATAAAACCAAGTAAAATTAGTCCATATTGAAACAATTAAAACGATACATATAAATAAACCAGCATTCAAAAATTCTGATCAAATAAACCATTTATGGCATGAAAGAAATTACACTACAAAAAAAATCAATTTTTGTGACGGAAAAAATCCATCGCAAAAAAGGGATTTTCCATCGCAAAATTCATTTGCGACGGATTTCGTCCATCGCAAAAATCCTTGTCGCAATTGCGACGGAATCCAAATTTCCGTCGCAAATCCTAAAATTTTCGATCGATTTTCAATTTGTCGCAAATTCGGGATTTGCGACGGATTCCCAATCCGTCGCAAATTTTGATTTTTTTAGAAAAATAATAAATTTTTTTAAAAATAAAAATTAGCATGATAAATATTAAAATTAAATACAGAACAATTTATTTTTCCCATTTTAATCTATTTAATAACATAATCGACCAATAAAAATAAAATACTCAGATTATTATTTAATAGTATATATTTAACAATATAATCCTATTACGACATCTACATAGAATGATTAAAGATAATGAGTTTATAAGAATTAGAATAACTATTACATTTTTTTATAAGAAATATCCAAATTAATCACTTCCCACAAATTAAAAACGCACTAGGAATTTCATTTTGTATGTGGCAAACTATATAATATTAAAATATACAAAGGTCCCAACTCCCAACCGTATCAAAATCTATAAACATGTAATCAATTATTTTTTAATACCAAAAATTATTTAGAGCGATTAAATGAAGAAAATTTATTTTTTGCAACATCCAAATCCATAAATCTGCATGTTGGGGTTTGTAAAAAGACTTATTTTGTATCTACAAGAAAATGCAAGATACATGCTTTTTTCTACTCACACACAATTCATACAAGTGCTTCAAAGTTTCCTACGTGATTTGCAAAAAACTAATATTAATAATAGCAAGGTTATAAAATAGATATTAACTAATATTGTTTAATGAGTCTTATTGTAGATATTAATAACAACATCTATCAAGCTTATTGGAGTTCTTAATAGGGGCAAAAAACGATATCTAATGCAAAAAAAACTAAAAAAAAAAAGGGTAGAGACTTACCAAATGATGCCAATGGAGAGGAGGCTGGAGGTGAGAGGAGAAGAGGCCGTCGGTGAGAGGGGATGAGGTCGATGCCGGTGGTGAGACGAGAGGAGGCCAAAAAAAAGGAGGAGGACAGAACTGAGGGGAAGGAGGATGCATGGCGGTCAAGGTCCGGCGGACGGACGGAGGAATGAAGAAAGTAGGGTGGAGGGAGAGTAAAATGGAAAAAAAAAAAAAAATGGGGGAGGATGAGCACTTAAGCCCGATTTCGGGCTTAAGTATTTGCGACGGAATCCATTTCCATTGCAAAATTATTATTTTTTTTAAAATAATAATAATAATTTTGCGACGGAAATTCAATTCCGTCACAAAACCCAAACGGGGTTTTGCGGCGGAGGTGAAATTTCGTCGCAAAATTATTTTCTAAAAAAATAAAAATTATTAAATTTACAACGGAAATCCAATTCCATCACAAAACCCAAACGGGGTTTTGCGACGGAATTGAATTTCTCGTCGCAAAATTATTTTTTTTAAAAATAGTTTTTTTTAAAAAAAAAAATAATTTTGCAACGAAATCCGTTTCGTCGCAAAACCCCTAAATTTGTGACGGAAATCCAATTCCGCCACAAAATTATTTTTTTAAAAAAAGTATTATTTTTTTAAAATTATTACATTTGCAACGGAAATCTAATTCCGTCGCAAAAATTACTATTTTGCGACGGAAAAAATTCCGTCGCTAATTAGGTTTTTTCTAGTAGTGTTAAACCCAAATAATGTAGGACCGACCAACAACAAAGTAGCTCAACAACTTTAGCCTAAATACAAAAGCCAAAAGCCCAATTGGAAGTTTAAAATTTTAAATAATCTAAAACGTACAGAACCGGATCCGCGAAGAAGAAGGATTGAAATACCAATAGTAAGAGATTGAAGAGGTAGAATCGAAAACGAAACTTACAATGGCGTGGTTATTGCAACCTAGATCGGCAACGCCACGACTCTTCGTAACTTCGTAGATCTCGAAACCCAAATCTACGATTTGCAACCCATATGGCGGCGAGAGGTGGAGGAAATTGAGGGCAATGCGACCACAGGTGAAGTGAACTGCGGGCGAGGTGACGGCGATCTGGTGGGCGGGCGACCGTGGGTGAAGTGTGATCGTGTGAGAGAGTGGGTGAGGTACCGTGTTGATAAGAAGCACGAATGGGTTTGGCGTGTTTTATATAATTTGGTGTGTTTTGGCTGCAAAAAGAAGAGTTTGGCGTCCCAAAATTCCATTTGGGATGCCTAAAAAATTAATGTTTGGCGTCCTAAATCCTATTTGGGACGTCAATTTTTTTAGGGCATTTTGAGAAATTTTTTGGCGCCAGTGAATTTTTTAACGTCCCAAACCATTATTGGGATGCCTTAAATGTGATTTTTGGCATCCCACAACATTTTTGGGAAGACTAAATTAATTTTAGGCATCTTAAAATTGTTTTTAGGACGTCTAAGTCTCAAAGTTGAGGTAAATAATTACGAGAATGCCACCGTCCACACTTTTTACTTTTCTTTTTAAAATAAGGATATCTTCTAGGAAAATAATATCTATTTTTTGTAGTAGTGATATGTTATTACCAAAACACAAAATGATTTATTGTGGTGTAATTAAATCGTTATATTAACTGTCAGATGCAGGGTTCAATTTCCCTTACATCACTAGAGTATTTAAATTTGAAAGTCAAAAAATCCTGCTGATTTAATTTAACAGGGCATATTATATATGCATCTACGTATAAACTTCAATAGAATAGTGTCACATCAGTTGGGTAGTTGCGCATGTTTATCATATATACTAGCAGCTAACATTTGATTTGCCTCCCTTATTATTTTCAATTTTCAAGCAGAAGGATATGTTGATTCAATAATGCTGGCTAGGGACTTCATTAATAATATTATCAATTTTCCCTCCGGTATTCTATATCTTAATCTTATGACGTCCATCATTTTGAGAATTATCTCGTACTCCTTTTGATTTTTAATATAAGACATATTTACTTAATTAAATTAAGAAAATTGGTTGAGCAAGTTAATTTAACATATATTTTCTAAAATAGCTTAGTTATCTTCCTTAATTCTTTTTTCTCCTCGATTATTGTTGAAAGATCGAGTATCCATGAGGGTGATAATTTAGAAAAACAAATATTAGAAGCGGTGCCATGAATAACAAAAGCTAGTAAGTAAATGTGGCATATAAAATGGGCAGTGCCATGAATAGAGGCTTTAATTAGAAGCCGCTTAATTTAATTAATAGAGTAGTGGAAAAAAGGCAAACCATATCAGAATTGGACAAACTGCTCGCCTTTGTGTGATTCCTAATTAGATTAGTAACTTGGCCAAGATCGCTTGAGAGGACCTTTTATTTTTGTGCAATGATCAAAGAATTGGATTTAGATCAGACAGTCCATTCAGACTTGATGGTCGCTCAGTTTCAACTAGAAAATCTTTTTCATGACTGATTTAGGTTGGATTGGAATTAACAAGTTATTACAAAAATCAATATCAGGATGGTTTTGAGAAAACTGGACGGGTTTTGGCCAATGAATAAAAAGGATGACAACTTTTCTAAGAAAACTATAAAAAAAAAAAAAAAAAATTAAAAAATTGAACCTCTCTAAAAGACCAATATGTTTTTAGACTATTTATAGTTATATAATGTTATTTCATTAAAAAATTTATATATTATGTTATTATTATAGTTACAATTACAATTGCACCAGGTATGCATTTATTTCTTTTATATACATTACATGCATATAGTTTTATTATTTAATTTTATTTAATTTTTACACAATCAATTTGACCGCCATAGTCGAAGCTGGTCGAAATGATTTTTTCAGTTCAATGTTACTTTTTAAATATTGATTTTGTGTGTATTCAAATTCAATTCTTTGAGATGAAATAATACAAAAACGGAGGCACTAATTTAATTGGTCAGATGAACGGTACGTCAAATGGATTGAATTAAATAAAGCATAAGAAACTGAGTTGCTTTGTCAAGTCAAATTAGATTATACAAAGTAAATTCTATACTTAAATAATCTGATTTATGATTTAATTACATATCTTATTCCTTGCTGTCGCAGGTGAACGGGTGATCTCGTCATTCCAAATAAAATGATTATAATTCTATTACAAAGTCCCAAAAAAAAAAAAAAAAAAAAAAAAAAAAACATTATAAAGCAGCTGGTGTCAATAATCGTTGATTCAATCTCTATCCCTCTCAAAAAATAATCCTTGATTCAATGGACGTCTAAATAAAAAATAAAATTCAAACTTTGCTAATTTTTTTTTCTTTTTATCGTAATACTGCATGAATTATGCTTCTAAATGCAGTGTAACTCGCACGACAACATAGGGGTGTGCATGAAGCCCAAGAATCCGGTGCTTCCGCTAAACCTGGCAAAAAAATGCCCCGCCTAGCCCAGAACCAAAAAAAGAAGCTCGAAAAAAACTGGACGCAATTGGGCTTGACATTTTTTAGAGGAGGGCCGGGAATGGGGTAGGGTATATCGCTCTGCCCATTTAGCCCCGCCTTAGGTTTATATTATTATATTTGATATAAATATTTTTTATATAATAGTTAATATACTTATATTATATATTTACTAATACCCTAATTTATCTATTAAGTATTTGACCATTAGTCCATTATATTACTAATGATGCATTGTATTTAATAGACTATGGATGTTATTGAATTCTTCATGTATGTGTATTTGACTATTAGTTAAGACATATGGTAGTCTCTTTAATTTTAATACTCAAGTTGTAGACTTATTTTGAAATATTCTAAAGTGTATAATTATAGATTACATTTAAAATTTACAATATTGTTTATCGATATGATTGAAACTGTTTTTTTATATAGGTGTGGCAAAGTATCACAATTTGAGCAGGTAGAGACCTACCCTATCAAACCCATTATCGCGAGTCCGAAAATGTTAAGGCTTCAAAGGCGGCTGGACATCGGCCGCATTTTATCGCCTAATGATCCTTTAGGCAGCATTGAGATCTCTGCCCATGCTCACCCCTTCAGCAACGTATGATTCGGGATCTTATTGAAATTCTTATCAAATTAATTATGTTAATTTTTGTTTTGTAAGAAAAACGAGCATAAAGCGTCATAGTGTGTATTAATTACAAGAAAAGGCATCCCATCTTATCAAAACAAAAAAACAGAAGGAAGAAGGAGAAAAAGAAAAGGCATCAAATCATATGCTTTACTCATTAGTCCTTTAGAAGGAGTCATCGAGTTTAAGGCAAAATGGTAAATTATCTACCAAGAGTCCCACGTTCAATCTACAAAAAAAATACTTATATACTTTAAGAGTATCACGTCCAACTCTGCCTAAATAAAAACATAACAACTCATATCATTTTAATCCTAGCTTGCTTTCATTGATCTGAAAAAATTCAAACTTTCCCTTTGTTTTAAGAAAAATATTAGTTGATTATTTAGTTTTTGGTTTTTTTTTTTTCAAATTAAGATTTTTTTCTTTAAAAACAAGATAAAATTCAAATTTTTTCAAGTCATGAACCCATCATAATTAAAATGATCTGATTTATTATATTTTCATTGGACAAAGTTTTAATGATGTGATATTCCTAAAATATATGTAAGCATTTCTCCAATCTACCATCCCTCTTTACTCCATTTAATCCAGGCCTTACTTTTAAAAAAGAAGTGATCAGAATGCATTGAACATCTAAAAACAACACAACAGAAGTTCTATATTTTCATTTTTTTGGGGGCCGCCTATCAATGGCCGGCACATTATCCTTTTTATTATTCCTTCGTATTTTCCCACTATTTAATGGGAACGGCTTAGGTCCCCTGTGCCTTGAGCTCCTCTACCATCCTCTTCCTGGAAGAGCGTTGTTTTGACGCCAAATGCTAGCTGATGTCCCCCCCTTCTTTTAATATTCAGGGTAGTAAAAAAATACTTCATGATCTTGAAAATTTATTTTAGGATGTTAAAAAAAATATTTCAAGATACTTGACTTTCAAAAATACTTCATGATATCGATCGAGGATCTTGGTGATACTAAAAAAAATACTTTAGGATCTTGAAAAATTATTTTTTAGATATATATTATCCGAATATATATCCTAAAATAATTGAAATTCAAGTCATGAACTATTTTTTTTTAAGTCACCAATCCCGCAGTTTTTGAGTACCAATCAATACCATGAAATATTTTCCAACATCCTGAAATAATTTTTTTAAGATCATGAAGTACCCGTCAGTATTTTTTTAAGTACCGGTCAATATCCTGAAGTATCGCTTTACTACCCTGAATATTAAAAAAAGGGAAAAAAGAAAAATGTCATCAGCTAGCATTTGGCATCAAAACGAGGCAGTTCCAGGAAGAGGATGGACGGCAGAGGACCTAAGCCCGTTCCCCTATTTAATGCTTTTCACTTTGGTTTGCGGCTACACACACACACATATAATTCAGGTCAATTAGAATAGCTTCGTACCCACCTTTTATGCGCCCCACCAAACTTGAAAGAAGAGTCCCAGTCAATGCAGATAGAATATTATGTTTGACTTTTTCCGTCCTCATGATCCGTGTATTCTTTGATAATAACTACTGTTACATACGTATATACCAAATACTTGCTACACTTAAAGTCTCGCTTGCCTCTCAGATCACCTCTATTATATTATATTGCGAGTTGAAATTGATTAAAGCTCCAAGATCATTTGAAATAAACAAGAGCGCCAGCCAATGTGGCTATATAAATTTACTCATAAGTACCCCTCACAAGTACAAGACCAAATCAGGTTGTGTGTGAACCTTTAGGCTAAAAAGACTGATCTCATATAGCTAGAGTACTGTAGAGAAGAAGCTGGCAAGTGTAAGGCCCAGCATGGAGAATAATGATGATGAATATGATGTTTCTCTTCATGCTATGTTGCTATCAGGCTATGAAGCACCGACACTCCTATTTTTAAAAAATATGCGTGTCGGACACTCCGACACTCGTTCGACACTCCGACACCGTCCGACACTCCTCGACACTCCTATTTTTAAAAAATATGTGTGGTTTTGAATATTACTTAATTGATAATGAATTTTTCTTTTATATTTTTTTTAAAAAAAGGAGGCACGGTTTTTATGATGAGGCCGAATCTACGATGAGCCAAAGCTGGAGGTCAGGATTTTACGGAATATTGAACTTGAATGTAAATTATAATATATATATTTAATATCAAAACATGTCCTAACGTGTCGAAATTTAGATTTTTTTAGGATTAACGTGTCGGAGATCGAAATCGTGTCGTATTTCGTGTCTCGTGTCGGTGTCGATGCAACATAGCTATCAGTGCCCAGCTTTACCCAGCAGTTTTAAATGCTGCCATTGAGCTCAACCTCTTTAAGATCATTGGTGAGGGAAGCCCTAACGGCATGTCATCCTCTGAAATTGCTTCACAGCTTCCAAATCCACATTCCCACACCGTTCGCCGCCTTGATCGACTGCTGTTTATGCTTACTGCTCATTATGTTTTGACTTGTTCTTCTTCCAAGAAGCTTGATGATGGTAGCAATGAGAGGCTTTTTGCTCTATCTCCTACTGGTAAATATATGTTCCCCGATGAAGATGGAGTCTCTTATGCTTCAATCTCAAAATTAAACTACCATCCAACTTATGTAAAAGTTCGGTAAGTATTTCATGTTTAATTTGATCCGTGTAAATATAGGCTTGAGCTGTGTATTCTTTTCTAACGTTGCTCGTTTCGATATATATATTTTTTTAATGAAAACTTAAGATGGTCATGTAATTTTATATGTAGACAAAACTCCATATCTAAATGGTTTCTTATGAGTTTAATTAAATTAGGTCACTGATAAGTTTTTTTTTTTTTTTTTTTTTAAAAAATACTATCAACCAAGATCCAGCATTGTTTCTAGATCCTATTATCAGGTAGGTGAGCATGTAGCCATCTACTCTAGTTTTGGGGTTCGTGACTGCCCCTAGTTAAAATATAACTAATATTATGTTAGGATGTATAAGTGTGATGGGCACGATGAGTTAATATGAGTAAAGTCTCATGTTGGATAAAATTGAATTTAATAGATACTCCTCTTGTCTTTGATATAAGACATATTTACCTAGTTTGATTAGATTAATGAAGTTAATTGGACTTGTTAATATGAAATTTATTTTCTAAAACACCCTAATCATTTTCCTTAATTCTCTATTTTCTTCTTCTACTTGATTATTGTTGATGGAGTATCAATAGAAGTAAATTAGAAAAAGATTGACAAATATGAAAATTATATCTTATATTTAAGACTAAGATCAACCACCCAAATATGTCTTATATTAAATACAAGAAGAGTAATACATAATAATAATAATAAAGTGGATTAAGTCATAAACTTTAGGCCTCAAGGTTTTGAACTAGGATGGTGTATATCTGTGTCAGTTTTTGTACAGGTCCCACCAAAACAACCGATATTCTCTCTTATAAACATAAGAAAATCCCTCCCCTTTTTGTCATCAAATTGTTTCTAGGATTTTTTTCCACTGCTACGATTTATAATTATCCTAATTTTATTCTTTAAATTTTATCTATATTCTATTATGTTTCAAGCTAAAGAGATTAACCTATTTTGCTGGTATATGGTATGAATAACAATGGCAGGGAAAACATGAAGCAAGTGATACTGGATGAGGAAGAGGACCTGTTCAAGAAAGTTCATGGGATGTCCATGTTTGAATATATGAAAACAGATCCAACCTTGGAAGTTCTTTTCCATAAGGCAATGGCTGATATTTCATGCATGCACATGAAGCAGATCCTTAAGAAATACAAAGGTTTTGAAGGAATATCAACACTTGTTGATGTTGCTGGTGGAATTGGCCAAAGCCTCAAAATGATCGTCTCTAAGTACCCTTCAATTCAAGGCATTAACTTTGATTTGCCACATGTTGTTCAACAAGCCCCGTCCTACCCAGGTAATTAAATTCTATCTATCAGATCCCTTGGTGATACTTCAATTAAATTTTTTAATTCCCAAGACTCATGTGATATTTCCTCGGATTATTAAAGGAATCAAACATGTGGGAGGAAATATGTTCGAAGGTGTCCCAGAAGGTGATGCTATAATGATCAAGGTCAGAGCTTTCAACACAATCACTTCACCAACATAAATCCAAAGTTTTGATGATTAACGAGAAGTCGTACAAATGCTTTCTTGTAGGCTACAACTCATAATTGGGCGGATGACAAATGCATACAAGTTCTGCAAAATTGTTATAAGTCCCTCAATAAAAGTGGCAAGCTTATTATTATTGACCTAATAATGCCGGAGATACCAATTGCATCTGATGGCCATAAATTCGCTGCGATTCTTGACAACATAATGTTTCTGCAAGCTGGTGGGAAGGAAAGAACTGAGAGAGAATTTGAAGCTCTAGGTAAAGCTGCTGGCTTTTCTACCTATCGTGTCGCTGCTCTTGTTTTCTCATCTACTTTGGGAGTCATTGAGTTTTACAAATAAACCAAAAGAAAAAAAAAGAAGCAAACTTGTGTGTGCAATTGTAAGTGAAGGGGGGATTGAGTTTTGAATAAGGATGGTTTGTGTGCCGTTTTTTCATATTATTGAACGAAATAGAAGTATATTACTCCCTCCGGGCCTAATTATGGAGTTATCCATGTTGAACCTGATGGGGTTGAGGTTGGGCTCTCTGACTTCTCAAACCCGAAGTACAGTTCCACAAAGTGCAAGAAGAACATTAAGAAGGAGAAGTGATATCTACTTCTTACAACAGTGTTGCAAGTTTGGTTATGAAGATCATTCAGAAGAGTAATGATGTTTTAGTAGCATTTCCTTTGGTCATTTACATAGTATGTTAATGTTTATCGTCAGCAAGGGTTTGCTCCCATCAATGGTCGTTCATTTTGAATTTGGGATGTCTGTAGTCAAGGTGTTGTCTTTTCATTCCAGTGTAAGTTTGTAACACCAGTCTGAGACTGTCAAGCGTCTGCTTCTGTTTGCTTTCATGAATTTATCATTGTTATTGAGTATTTCGAATATCAATCTGTGTGAGATTTTAATTTTGTTTACTACTTATGTTGACAACTTATAATCAGATTACGGTATTAGGATGAAGTTAGTATTATCGAATATCATTGCTATAAAAAAAAAATTTAAGCTCATCAGGATAACAATACAAATAGAGTGACGTCTGTTAATAATACCTTTTATGTCAGTGAATATAAATAACATTTAAAATGCGCATACCTACTTGGTGTTACGATTATTTAATTGTTAAACAAACTTCTGCTTCTATGTAATGTGAATGTACTTATTTTATGCACATAATGATAAATTTAATTCGTTAGTGAATATAATAATATTAAAAATTTGCAGCCCCACCTTAATTTGTCTGACGATTAATATTGTTTAATTGTTGGAAAAAAATTTGAATTTTTAATAATGTTTGACAGTGACACGGCTTGCTAAATTGATTATGCTGCACCATATATATGAACCATTTTCTTGACTAAAATTAATTTGGAAAATATCCCCTAGCTATAAAAATATTATCATCTTAGGGGCATATTTTGACTGAAATTTAAGAATCACGTCTTTGACTAAAGTTTAGTTATTTGAAAGAATCAAATTGGATCAAATTAAATTAAGTAATTAATTTACTGAAATTCAATTTCCAACGCCGAAATTATGTAGAATTTTTTACATAGTTAATAATAATATTGATATTGGAGCACTTGAGAGTTCGAAAATCAGTTCGGATCCCCAAAAGGAGAAAAAAGGATAGAGGAATGAGGATCAAAATGTGATATTGCTTTCATTTTCTAAATTAGAGCAACTTTAAATTATTGATATCGAAGCGAAGATGATCTGTTTAGCGTCGAGGTATGTTTGAAAAAATTTCTTGCTGAAAAATCAATATACGATTAAATAAAATAACCATCAAGTTGCCATTTTTCTTGGTTGAATTGATTAAATTAATCCAGCTTATACTAAAGACGAATAACAAAGTATCATCTATATTAATTCATTTTTTGATCAAAAGACATTAATGAAGTACTCATCGTATATATATTATATAAAAGGCTAAAATATGCTTTTAGTCTTTTAAATTTATATGAAGTATTATTTTTGTCCCTTGTGTTTATAAACTGCACTTTTGACCCTTAAAATTTAACATAGTTAATGTTACTAACAAAAAATGGTGACTATGTAATGGGGAAGAAACAAGCATTTTTTTTTATTAAAAAAAAAAATGGATTTCAATTAAAATGATAATAAAAAAAATTAGGTTTTAATGTTTCGAATGATGCCTCAATTTGTTTGAACAATATAATATACTTGGTGGAATTCTTCCTTACATTCTTTCTGAGATTACAATATGCAAAGACATGAGCATAGAGGACGGTAGAAGCTCGGAGCTTTCTGCGTCTGAGAGCAGATTGAAGATGACGAAGCCTTCTTCCATAGTCAAATAACACAATGGATTGAAACCTAAGTTTTTTTTTTTTTTTTTAATTATTACTACCTCCGGTCCTAATTATATTGGAACACTTTTGTAGTGCAATTTACACTACAAAAGTGTTCTTATAATTGTGACCGAAGGAATATCATTTTAATTGAAATCTGATTTTTTTTTTTTTAAAAAAAAGAATTTAAGTTTGTTTCGTCACCATTACACAATTACCATTTAACTTTGCTTAGTTAGCATTTTCTGTTAGTGACATTAACGGTTTTAAATTTTAAGATCAAAAGTGCACTTTATAAATATAAGGGACAAAAATGATACCTCATGTAAATTTAAAAGACTAAAAATATACTTTAGCATGATATCACATATAAGAAAATCCAATCGATTATCTTATGTGACAAGAATGAAGTAATACTAGACATGCGTATATTTGATTGATGGAGATAAGTAAATATATGGCTACAATTTGTGTGATCATATTGTTGCCTCTTCGGAGATAATCCCTTCCATATCACTTTAACAAATGGAATACTCTTGTGCCTGAGCTGCTTTTCCTAATGGTCAATGATCCGTACTGGCTCAACCACAAAAGTATTATCGTGTCGGAGTTCCACATCCTCATACTCTATGGTTGATACTTTTTTAGTTGAGAAACATAGAATACATCATGAAGTTTACCCATGTTTGGGGGTAGAGCTAGCTGGTAAGCTACTGGCCCATGTTTCGCCAATATTTCAAATGGACCTCAGACAACTCTGTCCAGCAAATGAGTGATTGGCACTTTCTGCCATATAATGCTTTTACGGAGCTATCTGAATGCTCGAATGATAGCTATTATTATATGCAAACTCTGTCAATGGGAGATATTGATCCCAATTTCCTTTGAAGTCCAGTACACACGCTCTCAACATGTCTTCTAGCATCTATATGTTCCGCTCAGATTGATCGTTAGTCTGGGGGTGATAAGCTGTACTAAACTTTAACTTTGACCCCAGAGCTTCATGTAAAGCTTGCTAGAATCGGGATGTGAATCGAGGATCTCTATCAAAAATAATAGTCTTCGGTATACCATGGAGTCTCACTATCTCCTTGATGTAGACCTCAGCCAATTTCTCAGGAGAATAACCAGCACTAATGGGAATAAAGTGTGTTGTCTTAGTAAAATGATAAACAATTACCCAGATTGCATCAAAATGCCTGATCTTGGACAATCCCACCACTAGGTCCATGGTAACATCCTCCCACTTCCATTCTGGAATTTCAATTCTCTGCAGTGGTCCTAGCGGACGTTGATGTTCAAGTTTCACCCTCTAACAAGTTAAGCATTTGGCCACATACTGGGTTACATCTTTCTTCAACCCTGGCCACCAAACCTAAGATTTCAGATTCTGGTACATTTTAACCATGCCTGGATGTAAGGTGTATTTACTCTTGTGAGCTTTATCTAGTATTTTCTTCGCCTTAACTCAGCATTTGGCGGTACATATACTCTTTTCTTATACCTAACCAATCCATTGGGTGATAGATCGTAATCTTGAGTCTCATTCCGAGAGATTAACTCTCGTATAGCACTTGCTTGTTCATCTCGCATCTGAGCTTCTTCAATTTCATCCCTCAGATCATACTCTCATTGACTGACAAGAAGACTTGCAAGATAAGCCTCATGGGGCTCTTTTAGTTCTAAAGCAATTTGGTTGGACAGATTCAGATCTCTGAAATCTTCCAACAATTTCTGCTCGTGGATCATCATGAATGCTGCCTACACTACTTTTCTGCTCAAAGCATCTGCGACAACATTGGTCTAATCAAGGTTCATTAATTCCCTTTTTATTCTATACTTTCGGTCAAAGATAAAGTAAAAAAAAAAAAAAATTGGATGAGAACAAAATGGTATCATTGTAAATAAGTAAAAGAAAGAAGTCGTATGTTTACCTCCATGCACAAGCCGACTTTGTCTCTTTAATATCCATTAATCCCTCCCATTCATTTCGGTCAAAAAGGAAAAAAAAAGAAGAAGAAAGAAACCAACGAAAAGGACAAAGGGAATTAATATTAAGGTTGCAAAGCAACCATATGGCATAGTGTAATTAAATTAGAAGTTAATGTCCAATGATAATTCCCACCTCCTCAGCCGACTTAAAACCTCCTTTAATCAATGACTCTCTACTTCATTTATTCATTTCGGCTGTGTTAACCCTTAGAAATTGACAACATTCCAGCACATTTTCCATCTCTTCTTACCTATTTTTGGTTCAAAATGTGCATAGGAATGAAGTGCATAGAGGGGAATTGTGCATATCAAAGTATAAGCCAAAAATCAAAGAAATTCTTGTTATATTCTATAGAGTTTGTGATTCAATTGAGAATTGAGAATTACTTCCTCTTTTGTAGGAAGATGGAGACAAATTTTGAAGCTCTATAAAAACCAAGAAACAAGAAAAGAAATAAAGGAGGTGAAGCAGTGCAAAGTTAGAAGAACCTATACAACTGGCCATAGCAAGTTGACAACTGGCCGCAGCAAGTACTGGTCGCAGCAAGTCAACAACTGGCCGCAGCCAGTTGTGAAAAAATGCAGAAAGTACAGCTACGCGTTTTACATTTTAGAAACAGAAAAACCCTATTTAACCTAAAGGGAAGAGCCGAAAAACGCACTCTTGACCTAAGGAAACAAGTGGGCACACAAGGGAAGAGCTTGGGAGAGAGATTTGGACAATCTTAGAGGCTTGGGTGCTCAACCTAAGAGAGATTTTAGGGATTTCACCTTGGTTCTTCCTCTTTTCTTCTCTTTTCTTCCTAGTTTCTTCATGTATTCAGTTTCTTTACTTAGAATCTCTTTGTCTTTGAACATGCCTTTCATTCTAGGATTCTTCTTACCCTTTGTATGGATTAATACTTGAACATTCCTATCTTTTGGTAGATAAATACATATATGTGTTGATTTTAACCTTGGCCTAATGCTTCTAAGTTATTGGCCTCCATTTAGATGATTTATTCACATAGGTTTTGACTCAAGAGAGCTAATCTAGGTGTAGAACTTGATTGAAATCATGCTTGTCTTGAAGTTTACTTGATAAATGGATGATTTGTTGGTAAAATAGAGATATATTTACTAACCTTGCATTGTCATATTAGGGTTGTTGCTTGAATATTGATTCTCACTAATTGTAGCAAGAGATTGTGCATTTTAATGAGAAGAGAAACTTGATTTTGACTTGAGAGAGCATTTCAAGTATTTGAGAGATTGTGTATTTGTGAGATATATTTATGAAATGCAAAAGGGGAAGAAGAATCCTAGGCTCCATTATCCTTGAAGTCAAAAGTCATTTGCCTTTATCAATTTTAAGTTTTAGAAATAGTCTTTAAACATTCTCATTCCAACTCAAAACTTTGTTATAGCTCAACTTGATAAAATTCACTAAGCCTCTTGCTTGACCAATTTGTTAAATAAATCCTCGTGGGAACGATACTTTATTTATCACTTTATTACTTGCGAAACTCGTGCACTTGCAAGGCGAACAAGCTGGATAAAAAAAATCTGAGCATACAATAGAGAGATTGAAGGCGTGAGAGACGTAGGAAAAGGAAGAAGAAAAGACTTGAGAAATCTAAGGTAATCTCTTGAACTTTGGAGTTGTCTCCTCATGTTCTTCCTTCCATCTACCTCTTAGTCTCTTAAAGCACTTTAATTTGTGTAGTGCTGGTATAAGGTTGGCTGAAGGTCTTCTGAAGTCAAGAAGGGAGAAGTTTTGCAAAATCATCAAACAAGATCAAGGTAAGTTGTTTCTTTAGCCTTCTTGATGTGTTTGGCATTTGTGGTGATCTTCCTTTGCCCTCTTGACATTTTGGATGGTTGGAACCCAAAGGGGAGATGCTTCCTAAATTTACAAAAATGAGCTAAAGTTTGCTCATGGCCTAAATAATAAGATGGAAAGTGGTTTAGAACCAAAACAAGGTATTCTTGAAGAGTAAATTGCAGAACAACTTTGGTGATTTTGAACTTTAGTTTTGGTTTGAACAGGGCATGGGTAAGGGGTGGGATTTTACTCATTTTGATGATTTCATTGTTTTCAAAACGAAAAATTGTGTAGGGAAGAGGTTTGATAGGAATTTTGGAAGCTTTGGGATTGAATTGTACGTTAACCTGAAATTGTTTTGGGGCTTCCAATCTGGGCAGTCATCTTGCAGTAAATGTTTGGGGCACCTAATGAAGTCCAATTGGAATGAAATTTTACAAGATTAAATTAGACATATTAATGGTCATTTTGGCTTTTGAACCATCCCAAACGGATTTTTCTAGATTTAATTACAAATTTTTGAAGATCAGTCACTATGTGCTGGAAATTCCTGAAAAATGACGAAAATAAAAGGAATATAAGCTCATATTAAATTCCTTAATAAGAAAATAAATTTAGTAAATATGGACACATGAATTGGGCTTATTTTAAATTATCAAAAGGGAAATTTACTGTGGAGGAATTAATTATATTTATATTTTGTTATTTTAGGACTGTTTGTGATATTGTGCACCGAGAAAATTCATTATTATTCATGGTCGACTATCGTAGTAACCTTAATCTTCATATACTCTGTGTGACTTGTGTATGTATGTTTTTTCCATGTATATTACATACATTCGATTATCATTCATTTTCCAAGAGCTTTGGAATTGGAACATGCTGTGTGCATAAACGGGCCTTGTCAGTGCCGTGCCCGGCATCCTGTCTTGCTGTGCTATTAGGACGCTAGTTCCGTTGGCGTGTGCCTTTGCTGTGTGCATGATACGAATGAGATGTGGTTTGAGTTTTTATTTATTTATTATTATTCGTGAGTTGTTTACATGCTTTGTCATACATTTTATATGAAATTAACGGTTACTCTGGGATTCAATTTTGAATCCCAGCTCCTTTTAAGCCGTCTGACAGTTCTTTGAGACCAGAGCAGGGAGATAGAGATAAGGCTCTGGAGCTGGAGTAGTGAGGAGGTGGATGTCGGTTACTGTTATTTTTGGGTATTTATTTTGATTACCGATGATCGTATTATTTTATTTTGGCCTGCTCGTGCATCATTATCCGGATGATCAGTATATTTTGATCCTCCGGGAAAAAGTTATCTTTCCGTATTTTCTTTTATCGCATATTTTTGTCCAAACGATGCGTGCTCACGCTTAAACTCTGATGTGTGACGTGTAACACCCCATTTTTAAAAGCGAAATACTTTTTTTTTTCAATCAGAGTAGAGCATCGGAGCAAAGAGTTGAGTATCTGATAAGTAACAAAATAGTAACTGCAGTGTATCCAGATGGTTATTATAGTTGTACATTGATTCCATAATTCAAAAGTATAACTATGAAATGTTATAAGTACACCTTCAAAATATATCTCCGGTCGAGCCCCTTAGGCGGGCTGCTTACCCTTGTCGATCGCCCTTGGTCCTCTTGACCCTGAAGCTATATTAAGAGCTGAGGTCCAATTCCCATTGGACCTCAGGTAACGGTTAACCTCATGTTTATGTAACACAGTATATGTTTAACAGATATCCAAGACATTACAGCAGTAATTAATACATAAGTATACAGCAGATGCAAGATTAATAACACAACAACACATAGCACACAACACATGTAATGTCAATCCAATTTTGCACAAACCGGTGCCACGATAGTTCGTCGTGTCCTCAGCGCTAGGAAAACCATCATACGGTATTATCAAGTCTATAACCCGTTCATAGCTGAATGTGTAAGACAGAGTCTTAACTATGGTACATGATCCAAGACCGAGTCCTGTCCATGACCCTATGAAATCATCTATTACATACAAGTATACAATAAGCATCGAGTTAATGTTACAATACGCGTCCGTACCTTAACCTTGTTCGGCCGACGGTATGTCGTGGCCGGTACGTCTACTTGGATAGCCTATAGCAGCATTTCTTGCATTAATATCTTATAAATAATATCTTAAGAGATATTTTAACCACAAATGACCTTTTTACCCCTGGTGGATTTATTATCCTAATTAAATCCCTTAATTTCGTAAAAAACGTTATTTCAGCATTTCTGGTAGATTTTTCGCCTAACTTTGATAAATTATAATTAATTCTACAAAAATAGAAAAGAGGATCCGTAAAATTTCTAGGACTCCTTAGGATGTCTATTTTTGAGTAAAAATACTTAATTTCACCCAGAATTAGTGAATTATTCCCAGTTTAATATTCTTTAACCTCTGCCCAGAATTTTCCAGAAAAACGTAGCCAACTTTGGGAATTTTTATCTCTCTGCACAAAATTCATTTTAGTATGTTTTTGGAATATTTGAAAAGACCTATATGTCTAATTTAATCATGAAAAATTTCAGAATTAATTAACTTCATCTTCAACATAAAATTATGGCGTTTCTGCCACTGATTTCAGAAACTTCTAACCGATGAATTTTCGCCAGAGCTTCGCTACTTTGCTTTTCGACTCCAAAAATTTTGCTATACCACATGGTTCATCAAATTTTCGAAATACCACTATTTTTAACTATAAAAACATGATATTAAAATTACTCTAGCATATTTAAAATCAAAGCTACTCCTAACTATGAATTTAAGAACTAAAACTTAAAGAACTTAAAAGCTAGAGCTAGATAACTTACCAAGAACCTTGCTCCTCCTTCTTCAAGACTCCTTACTCTCACTTTCACTCTCTATATCAGATTTACTAAGCTTGCTTTGGTGTGAAATTTATGAAGAGGTTGGTGCTCTATTTATAGGAAAAAGCTATGGCACTCTTGTAATTCTCTAACCTACACATCTTTCATTCTTGGCCATGGGTTTAAATCTGAATTCCTTTTCCTACAAGGCCAAAAACGTGGCCTACCTCCCCCCTTTCTTCATCTTTTGATCTTTTCACAAAAGCCACTTGCCTTGGTGCTTCAATTGGCTCCATGTGTGAAACTTTTGGCTCCAATAGTGCATTAGTGGCCCTTCCACCATCAAGCATTCTCCAAGCATGCATTGGTGGTCTCTCCACCTTCATGCATTTCCCAACTTGGTGATTTAATTTCCTAGTTACTCTAAGTATATTTGTAACTAGATGACTTTGGTGATTGGTTAGCAATGAAGCAAAATGCTCTTAGGGTTTAATGTGAAGCTTAATCAAGTTCTCTAATTAGTCTTGTGATTCTTGAACATCATGGCTTAATTAGAAGTATTTAATTATCCCTTTATCATTTTAGAATCTATTGTATTTGTTAGGTAACAATTAAGATGATAATTCATCCTAAGCCAAATTTGTGTTCTTGTCTTAGATTAATGCTTATATTTAATCTAGGATTAAAATCTCTTAATTGTGTTTTTGATATTAATTGATTGATTCAATTAATTTATGAATTTATGATGAGAATTAGTGTTTAATTAGGAAAATATCACCTATAGAACCCTTGATCCACCATGTGCCAACAAGGCCAATTTAATTACTCCATTAGTTAACTTTTTAATTATTGCATTTAAATAAATTCCTCACTCCCAACACACACACACACCTACACGTCTCCCTCTCCCTCTCATACACCCTCCACTTTATTTTCATGGTCTAAAATCACCCACACCTCAGCCTTGGTTGCCTCTTGAATTTTTACTTAGGTTTATTCTTTAATTCTTGGTCATTAATCCTAAAATGGTGTTTTAGGTGTTATTGAATTCATTTGATTGACTGCTATATTAATCATGATCATTAGTAATCATCTTTATGCTAAGCTTGGCCCTTCATTAGCCATTGGTCTTTAATTAGGGTCACACATCCTAATTTATGACTTGTCGTTAAATTAATTATGAAAATTTATGAAATTAATCTAATTAATGTAGATTTAATTATCTACCATTTGTTGGCAATTTTCTGTAATTGGATTGATTATTTTCTCACAACTTTTGGGTTTACTTTGGTCATCTATGCAACATGCATTAATTTAATAATCATAGGGTAACTTATGGTCCCTAATATAATATTGGATTTTTGCCTCTTTAATTTCCAAGGAAAATAATCAAATAAATTACTAAAATTAGAGACAACATACTTTCCTATTTTAAATAGGTATTAATTTGCCAAAAATATAATATTCAAGAGAAATATAAATTCTGGGTATTACATGACGTAAATTAACCTAGGAAAATAAGCTAAAATTGAATCAATGTAAAGGATCACACTACCCGCCACCAGAAAGGGCGATGCCGTTAGGTGTGTAACACAACATATGTCTCATCCAAATCTGGGATAATCAGCATTAGTGTTGTAGTCAATCTCTCCCTCAGTTCTCGAAGCTACACTCACAACAATCATTCCAAAAAAATGATTGGTTCTTTCGTGTCAGCTTCGTTAATGGCAATGCAAGTTTGGAGAAATCCTTTATGAATCTGCGGTAATATCCCGCTGACCCGAGAAACTCCGTATTTCGCCATTCTGTCTCTCGGTCTCTTCCAGTCTAGTACTACTTCCATTTTACTAGGATCAACAAGCGACCCCATTCGTGATATCACATGGCCCAGAAATTTAACTTTTGAAAGCCAAAAGTCACACTTGCTCTACTTAACGTAGAGTTGCTTCCCTTTCAGTACCTTAAGTACCTGCCGCAGATGGTGCTCATGTTCCTCCTTATTCTTGGAGAAGATCAAAATATCATCAATGAAGACTACTACAAACCGATCCAGATACTCATAAAAGATTCGATTCATATAGTCCACGAACACTACAGGTGCATTAGTCAAACCAAAGGGCATCACCATAAACTCATAGTGCTCATATATGGTTCTGAAGGTTATCTTCGAAACATCCATAGCTCTTACACACAACTGATGGTATCTTGAGCACAGATCAATATTTGAGAAAACGCAAGAACCAGATAATTGGTCTAACAGATCATCAATTCTAAGGAGTGGGTATTTGTTTTTTATTGTCACCTTGTTCAACTCCCTATAATCAATGCAGAGTCAAAGACTCACATCCTTCTTCTTCACAAACAAGACGGAGCTCCCCAGGGTGATACACTGGGTCGGATGAATTCTTTCTCTAGTAACTCTTCGATTCTCGCCATTTCACCGGGTGCCATTCTCAGTAGGGTGCTTTAAAACTGAAAATGACAAGCTTTTCAGTTTTGCTATCAAACTTTAAAAATCATAACTCCCAATCTACACATCTGTTTTGGCTATTCTTTTGCTTGTTTTAAACCTTATTGAGTCTACTATCTACTGTAAAACTTTTGTGGATAAACTTAAACGTTTAACTATGAAACAGAAGCACGCAAGATTTTCTATTTCGCACAAGAAAAACAGAGCATGATCACGTTTTTCTTCTAACTAAACCACTTGCAACGATTAAAGCCACGAAAATATGAAGGATAATACTTAAAGAACTCACCTTAGTTGATTCCCCAAGCTTCACGATCAACTGCTTCGTTTTCTCAGGCCGTGGCTCTCTCTCTTTCTCACTCTCTCACGTTTCCGACTTAAGTTTTCTGCCTCTCGTTTCCTTTCTGTTTCTTGGGTGCTACTGATATAATGAGGAAGTGGGAGAGTGCACTGGGCTCAAGAAGTATGGTCTACGATCGCGTGACCCATGGATATCATTGAGATGATATTAACGTGTTTCAAATGAATGAGTTGGTGAAGCGGGACAGGTGTGTGCAAGTCGTTTTAATGAATAATAGGATAATGGTTTTGGATTTTGACAAAATGAATCGAGGACAAGTACTTGTGCAAGTCAAATGGATTTGGGCTAATTCTTCAACCTTCACGTCTTGGGCTTAATGAATTGGACTTGATGATTAATAGAGGGATATTAAATTGGGCTTGCATGAGAATGAACAATATTTCTCCCACTTTGATCCTCTACAAGACTCTTATTTACAATTATTGGATAAATATTAAGATTTAATCCTTAATTCTATCTAAGGATTTTCTTCCTCAATTAAATTTCTTAAATGTTTAGGCCTGAAATTATCCTTTATGAATATTCCTTAATCTTTTTCTAAAATAAATTTAATGAAAAATATACCTTAATTTCCAAATAATTATTCTTATAATTATTTTAAACCAAAATTTTATAATTAATCTCCATACATTATTCAAACTTAAGAATCTCAATATTTGGGATGTTACATCTCCAACATTCAAGTCATCCTCCATTTCATTACTTTCGGTATAGAATAGTCAAATTAACGATCAAATAGTACTTTTTGTACCTATTTTGAAACCACAGTTACTTTTACTTCTTAAAAAATATTTGGTATTGAACGTAATTTTTTAAATATACCCTTATTTATAAATGGGTAAACAAGAGAGTAATATGATCTGTTTTTTTTTTTTTAAATTGTCATTTGGAGGATTATGCTCATGGTAAATAATTCAAATGTACCACTCAGATCAGTCTCTTGTCTCTCTTTCTCCTCCTTTTTCCTCTCTCTCTACAACTGCCTCACAGTTGAGTCCCTCGTCACTTCAAATGGCGCTTGAAGTTTTTGTATTTTTTGAGGTCATGAAAATTCATATTCTATTGTAATCAGTGTTTCTTAGCCTTAGTTCCATAGATATGGTATGTCTATCATTGACTACTTGCGATCAATGGCAGACCCAGGAATTAATGTTGGTGGGTGCATAATTAGTGAGGGGATTTGGGGGCAAAGACCCTTTTTTTTTTTTTTTTTTTTTTTTTTTTAGGAAAGTTTTAAATACATTAAAAATCAAATGAATATAGACAAGAAAAGAAAAGAAAAATTTAACTTAACATAGAAAAAAGTTTGACAAGATCGGGGAACATGTTGCAAACTATAAGCTAGCTCATCTCAATGCTTCCTCTATCGAAACCTATAAGATTGTATCTTTTTTCATACAGGGACACTAAACAACTGAAGTTACGATTTCCAATTTCCAAGCAACTAAACAATTCGCACTCTATGTCAATTTAGTAAGTAATCAACAAGTAATTTAAAACAAGATAAATTAACATCCAAAGAATGAAAAGACAGTATTTGTAATCAATAAATTATGGATAAGTAAACTAAATGAAAGGCTTCTTTTTATATTTTTTTTGCGTCTTCCCCACTCAATGAAAGGTTGCGTAGCTCAACCGGGCAGAGTGCATCCTCTTAGGCTTTGTTTGGGAGTTCCATCCCGTAGGTTTTCTAAAACCTGTTCGTATTTAATGCAAAATTAATCGTATTAATTTTTTTGAATTCAAACTTTAGATCTGGATTAAATATATATTAATTAAATCTATCCGATAGATCTAATATAATAATATTTATTTAATCGAATTAAAAGCCAGATCTGAAATTTCGATCAATCTAGATTAAAAAATAATTAATTAAATCTATCCGATAGATTTAATCCAACCTATTTATTTAATCCAAATTTAAAAGCCTCCCCGATTTAATTTATCTCAATAAATTAAATCCGAGAATTGATATCTATCTATTTATTTAAATCGAGATACTAATATCTCAATTTAAATTAAATAGACAATAATATCTTTATTTGAAAATTAAATGAGATACAATATCTATGTTTGTTTTAGATATTTAATTTATCAAATAAATTAAACATACTACCAAAACCCTCCCTTCCATTTCCTTTCCCTCCAAAATGGAACTCCCAAACAAAGCCTAAGAGGATGCACTCGCGCTGAACTACGCAAAGCGGCGTGTTTTAGGAATATGAATATATATGAAAGAACCGCCTCCCTGGAGGAATCGAACAGGGGTTATGCCAATCAACTCGTGGACTTATTACCAACTAGGCTACTTAGAAGAGTTACTATAGACTTCCTTCAAAAAATATATATATATATATTATTAAAATTTTAGTGTCTGCACTTGTCCATACCGGCACCAGGTGTGGGTGCGCCACTACTTGCGATCAATCAATTTTTATTGGCCCCATGCAGACGGAGGAAACATTAAAATCAATAATGAAAAACTATACTAATTCATATCTATCTTCACTTGATTCAAATGAGGATATTGATCCCTCAAACTATCTGATGATGACTGTACAGAATCTATCAAATGTAGATGATATATATATATATATATATAGTGAAAATAATTCGACATGTTACATTATCATAAATTGTCAATATCAATAAAAGAATACCATACGAAAAAGTTTGTAGTATAATTTTCATAATTAACTCTATCCTATATTTAGGATCCAACCTATATTTAGGGTCGAACGGAGTACCAATATCAAAGTGTCAAATATGTCCCAGATATTCCTTCTTCGTCCAAGAAACCAACACAAATACTTTCCTCCAAGCTGCAATATTAAATCTGACCATTGCCTTCACGTAGGTATTCTCATAGACCCCATCAATCTGGCTCAAGAACAGATACACAATTGGAAATGGAGTAATCAGATAATCTGTTTTTAGAAATTTCTGTGTATTTTATGTAAGCAAAAAAAAAAAAGTTCAAATTATGCTTGGTTCTTAATCAAAGGAGAGATTGCTAAAGTAGTTAGAAAAGAAGAGATTTCATCAAACCAGATGTAGGAACAAGCAATTATGCCATCTAAGAAGATTCAGGGAGAAGAAACACAGCCAGATTAGCTATGGATCGTTGGCAAAAATCACCCAAGCGAGATCCATATCTAATAAAGCTGTTGTCCAATCAAACAATCCGAACAGAAGAAATTGTGCTAACCAGAACAAATTAATGAAAGCTGTTGTTCATCACCATAACTAACTATTGTTATCTTTGGTAGATTGTTCACCAATGCAGCAGCAAAATATGTAGCCAAATCTGAGATGACGATGTCATGTTATTATGATTCCAAATAATGAAGATTTGCCCAGAACCGTTCGTGGGAGAGACAGAGTTGGCAAACAAGATACCGAGGGTTTTGTGGCTTCCCCGCCGTCTAACCCAACTCTTTTTTCTATGGTAATCAAATTCAGATCGGACCGGAAACCGGCGAACCGGCCCGGCCCGGAAAAACACAGAAACCGGGGTCAACTTCTTCTTCTTTTTTTTTTTCGCCTCCGACATGGAAAGAGAGAGGCTCATTCTGGTGAAAAACAGAGGAGAAACGAGAGAAGACAGCGGACAACCGGTGACAGGCAGAGAGAAGAGGGAGTGAGAAGAATGGAGAAGCCATGGCTGAAAGGCGAAAGCTTTGCGAGAGAGACAGAAAAAAGGAAGAGAGAACCGTTCAAATGTAAGGAAACTATATAATAGAAAGTGGGTTAAAGTGGGACGGAGGTCAGTGAAATTTACTCATAGAAGGACAATGACGTGACTTGACTGCATGCCTTCTTCCACAAGTGAAAAGACAATGCACTGAGCACACCCTTTTATTCAATGAACATTTATTCCAATGGCCATCTTCCATTTCACTGTCACACCCTCGTTCGGAGTCGGAGGCAAGCAGAAGGTGAAGAAATGGATATTATCGAAGAAGTCAGGGCGATCTAGTCCATTAACACTCCTTGCAGTTACCGACGTCAAGCTAATACTCTCGCAACACCATGCAAGCGCTTCAATCTCCAACTCTTCTAGTTTATCCATTGGACACACTTCGCAAATCGTCCAATGGCACAGCAAGAAGATCCAACAAGGTCTCCTACATCTCGGCCACTGTATCCCCCATTGTTTCTGCCCCAAAGAGAGAGAAGGACCCGAAGAAGCGGATTGTGATCACCGGAATGGGCCTTGCCTCTGTGTTTGGCAACGACGTTGATACTTACTATGACAAGCTTCTTGTGGGTGAGAGTGGGATTGGTCCAATCGACAGATTCGATGCTTCTAAGTTTCCCACCAGGTTCGCTGGGCAGATTCGAGGCTTCAGCTCCGAAGGGTGCATTGATGGCAAGAATGATAGGCGTCTTGATGATTGCCTTCGGTACTGCATCGTTGTTGGCAAGAAAGCTCTCGAGGATGCCGACCTTGGGAGTGATAAGCTTTCAAAGGTGTTTTTAACTTATTATTACTTATTGATATATGGGTTTTATCTACACTGCTCAATTCTGTGACATAGCCGAATGGATTATATTTTTGGCTTAATGCTCTTTATTGTTGGTTTAGTTGAGATTCTCATGTTCAATGCACTTAAAATTGGCAATTCCTTTACGAGTCGTCGATCTTAAGCTTTTTTTTTCTTCAAATATTTAGCAACTCTCGTGCAAGCTCCAAGATTCTGGTTTCGTACTTGTTATCTTCTGACATAATCATCCGAAAACAGTTGCGAACAAGAATTTTGAATTTGGTCCGTGGCAGTTAACTGCTGCATTATTTTTTTTAATCAATATAAATAGGGGGAAAGAGAAGAAGAAAAGAAAAAGCTTCTCTAACATTTGGAATAAACTCAATGCGTAGGTGGGTGAAGGGATGAATTTGCTCATAAAAGAGCCTGGATATCATGTTAATTACTGCTGAAGTCTTTTATCTGTAGATTCGTTTGTTAGTTTGCACCTCCCTGTGTAAGAGCTATCAAATCTCAGTTTGAAGCATGTTCGATTTGGATTTGGATTTGGCTTACATCCTTTGCTCCAAACGGCCGCTGTTGTCCGCTGCTTTTAACAGTGTAGTTTTTGGCACAAAACACACACACACTTACACACTTGGTCCTTTTTAAAAAAGAAATTCAAGACACTAGCAGATAAGTAGTAAAAAGATAATTCAGGATACTAAATGATACTTAAAAATTTCTTTATGGTCTTGAAAACTTATTTCAGTATTTTAGAAAAATATTTCAGGGACAATCTTACTAAAAAGATCTAGTACTAAAAAAATAATTTATGATCTCAAAAAAATATTTTAGGTATTGAGTGCTACTAAAAATAAAGTTTAGAATAGGTCTTATTGAATGGTACTAAAAAGGATATTAATTCAAAGATCATGAAGAACTTTTTTAGTACCATTCAAATTGTGAATTATCTTTTTATTACCCTTTGAAATTTTTTATTTTTTTCAAATGATCAGGTGTGTGTGTTTTGTGCGAAAATTGGCACCCTTTAAAAGCAGCGGAGGATTCAAGCAAAGGATGTAAGCCAAATCCATTTGATTTGGGTTTGGCTATGGTTCACTTCCCTTCCCATCCTCTTTTTTATCTCAGTTGTTGGATTAGCGGTTCAAATTTAATACTTTATAAAAATATTATTTTTTAATATTTTATTAATATTTTTATAAAACATCATATCTAAACCAATGAGATTTTAATTCAACAGCTGAGATGAGGAAGAGGACGGAAAGGGAAGTGGACCATAGTCAAACCCGTTGGATTTGGAGTATGGTTTGGATTCCATGAGTGTTTTTTTTTTTTTTTTTTTTTTTTTTTTTTTTTTTTTTTTTTTTGGGTCATTTCATATCTTTGCAACGACCAACATGGGTTCTTTTTTCTTATATTTAACGATATTATCACCTTGATAGGCAACCCTATTTGATTCTTTAATTACATGCACGAGAAGTAGAATGTGCTACAGAACACAAAGTGTCAGGCATTTATGCCGTGCCTTGACTTTTTGACTCCTGCGTTTTTTTGGTTTAAGCTGGGTAACGTATTCTTGAGGAACTTAAATTGCTGAGTTCTGATTTTTGTGCAGATTGACAAGGAACGGGCTGGTGTGCTTGTTGGATCAGCAATGGGCGGACTTGGAGTCCTTTCTGATGGTATTCAGAATCTTATAGAGAAAGGATACCGCAAAGTAACACCTTTTGCAATTCCTTATTCTATCACTAATGCGGGTCCAGCCTTGCTTGCAATTGATCTTGGATTCATGGGCCCTAATTACTCTATTTCAAATGCATGTGCTACCTCCAATTATTGCTTTTATGCTGCTGCTAACCACATTCGTAAGGGAGAGGCTGATCTGATGATAGCAGGTGGAACTGAAGCTGCTATCGTTCCCATTGGGTTAGGGGGTTTTGTTGCATGCGGAGCTCTATCCCAAAGAAATGATGACCCAAAAACTGCTTCAAGACCCTGGGACAAAGACCGAGATGGCTTTGTAATGGGTGAAGGGGCTGGAATATTGGTAAGTTAACATTTATTCTTACCCTAAATACTAATTATGTGCAGAGAATCAAATTTATGTTTTGGTGTTTATTGTTTTCTTTTATTGATCATAAAGAAAATTTACTTAGACTATTGAGTTTTGTGACCTGCTATAGTAAAGCTGATTTATCCGGAAATCTGTATTTGATACGGATAGGCAACGAATTCATGCTTTCCTCCTAAAATGATACTGGTATTTGAAAAGCACGTTCATGCAATAAAACTCTTCTCACACATTTACCTCGTAAACTGTAAATCACGTTGAAAAAGCAGTTTTTACCGCTAACCCAAACGGGTACACAAGATTTTTGTTGATGGCCAATTCTATAGGTTCTTATGCTTTCTAGCAAAATAACTCTAAGACCATCATGGGACCTGAGTATATACGGTAGACTTATGAAAAATGGTCTTCTGGTGTGGTTATGCTGCTCTTCTAGCTAATTTCTGAGTCTTCAAGGGTAAAATCTGTTTTGACAGGTAATGGAGAGTCTGGAACACGCAATGAAGCGAGGTGCACCTATTATTGCTGAATACTTGGGAGGTGCTGTTAACGTTACTGATCCTAGAGCCGATAGACTTGGTGTATCTTCATGTATCCAAAATAGCCTTGAAGATGCTGGTGTTTCACCCGCTGAGGTACTATCTTTCTTCTTTATTCTTTTACCCGTTTTTAGTTTTGTTTTTACTTTTTCACTAGTGAGTTATCTGGGATTTCTGTGATCGTTGACAACAATTTTCAATTTATAAAGTAAAAGAACCTGGTTAGGGATTTTTAACGTCTCCCTGATGGCCTGACATGTGAGTGCTAATGTCCTGCAAGCATTGACCTTCAAGCCTTTTTCTTGAAAACTGGGGAGGTTTTGTTAACGTTCTATTAAATTGGAAGCTATTGTTCAAAACCTTTGATGATTCAAAGTGGGGTAATTCGTAAAACTTTAGAATTTTTACCCACCTTTCTGAAGTAAAACCTTTGGATTCACCACTTAGTAAGCCAATTTGTGTCAGGATAGAGGATTTTTTCCCAAAGGTTGTAAAAATGGTTTGAATCTTGTCATGATAGCAATAAAACCATCAATTTTTGTTATATGTGAAAATGAGCTAGTTTGCATGCACTTGAGAAACTATACACTTATAGAGAAAAGTTGAAGCCAAATAAATTTTGAAATTATTAAATCCTTTATTAGTATTCTGCCCAAAATATGCTTTATGTTTAGTTTCTGTGTTAAGGGTCCCATTTGATGAAATTTAACGGCCTTGGGGAATCTGGATCATTTTAAATTGTTTATTGATATTTTTACCCTTTCCAAAACTTATTTGTGCCAGACACTCGTCAGGAAAAACTTTGTTGTTAAAATTGCACCTTAACCCTTAGTTTTTCTTGGTTGTGTCACAAGTTGTGTGAAATTTGTTGGTTGGTTTTGAAATCTCTGAAGAATGCTTTAAAATATTATTCTAAAGCCTAACCAACTTTTTCCTTTTTTTGGGTTACACACCCAATTCACTAGAACCTTCGGTTCCGATTAATTCAGATTCGCCCTGAGTCGGGCCCACGATTGACGATCATGGGGAAGAGCTCCCGACACTATTTTCTCCATTTCTATACCTTCAACCAATAACGTGGTTAGGGGAAAGCAAGTCCCTTACCACTTACTCCCAATGGCTTCAGGTTATTTTTTCAAGCCCAATGCATGTTTCATTTCTAAGTGCGTGATGTTAATTGGTCAAGCGCTCAACCTTACCACGTGGGATACATACAAGTAAATTTGTCCTTGATTTTTATGTTCTCTTTGCCTAGAAAGAAGGAACCTCTAAAAAACAAAGTACTTAAAACTGAAGTCACAATAAGGTTTATTCAGTCAAGTTCAGGAAACTACCTTAACTGACATGAGCCATTGCTTAAGGTTTTACTGTCTTCTTCCCTTTAAAACAAAGGGGAGGAGAGTAACACAATTTTCTTAACACGAGTATGCATGTGCCAGACCAGTCAACTTTAGAAAGTTTATCATTGCATATGAAGACTTTTCTTAACGTTTGTTCAAACTATGGAATAAATTAGAATTCATTTATGGGAACTGCTATTACTGTCTAAGTTTAGATTGAGATTGTCATTTATCCTATCTAAACAGCTTCTGAGATTGAACATACTAGCTGGTGTATGTGCATATATATATATACACTATACCTGTTTATACTCGTTATTCATTTTTTAATACTGTAAATTAGCCAACTAAAGGCATGTTATTTTTTATTCTTAAAGGCATGTTATTTTTTATTCTTTCCCCCAGGTCAACTACATAAATGCTCATGCAACTTCTACTCTTGCTGGTGACCTGGCAGAGATTAATGCTATCAAAAAGGTTTTCAAGAACACATCAGAGATCAAAATTAATGCCACCAAGGTATTATCCCACTCTTTAGAGCATGCCGGGGAAATTTTCTCTGTCTTCCAGATTATAGCAGGTTATATTTGACTAATTTCCTTCCCAGATACTGATGAATATATTTTTTTTGAATCAGTCAATGATAGGGAATTGCCTTGGTGCAGCTGGGGGTTTGGAAGCCATCGCCACAGTGTAAGCCATAACAACTGGATGGCTACATCCTTCGATCAATCAATTTGTATGTTTAACTTTGATGCTTTTTTCAATGGTTATGAACTTGTTAGGGCCAGCAGATAGAGCATGAGTGCTTATAATGATAAATTATTATATTTTGTCAGTTTCAGCATTTTCTTTTATTCATGGTAGTGGGGGCTTTTTTTAGTAAGTTAATGCATTAGCGAAGTTTTTGTTCCTGAGGAGTTCATTAAACAACTTGGCATCTGGAAATCACTACTTTACATAAATTTTCATGCCCTAGAGAACTCATCTGGCACTAACTTACATGAAATCCGTCAAATTGTGATGGCCAACTGATTTTCTTTGGGTTTCATGCAATTTTTTTGATTCAGTAATACCAGAATGTGAATATCAAGTTTGTGTTGTTTCTCTGACCATCATTATAATTTACAAATATGGAAAATGGTGTGTGCGAGGTGTGTTGTTTCTTTTGCTTGGTTATTGAAGAGGACAGGATGGTCTGTGGTGCTGTGGAAATTATTTCAATTTCAAAATCTTATGGTCACTCTTGCAGATAGTAATCAAAATATGAGATCTTAAGTGTGAACCCTACAAAAATATTCTGTTTTATTGCCACAATTAAATGATTTCAGCGTTAGTGAAGCAGCTATACTATGTGTTCTTGAGTGCAGAACGCTGAGCCTTCAGTTGATTTTGATACTGTCGCAAATGTAAAGCAGCAACATGAGGTTGATGTTGGTGAGCTTCCAAATCTTTCACTACCCTGATATTTTTTGCAAATCTGATGGTCATTTTTTTATTTCAGGTATTTCAAATTCATTTGGATTTGGTCGACATAATTCTGTGGTGGCCTTTTCTGCTTTCAAGCCTTGAGTTGTTCAGCTTGTCCACAATTCATGTAAAATGTGATGTACTAATTGTAAATAATATAAGAATAGTTAGCATGTTGGACACTTAAGAAGGTACTCCCACTGTCCCTATTTATTAGATCCTATTAAATGAATTGTGTTTAAGAAAATTGTTAAAATTTATAAAAAGTAATAAATGTATAGGAAATATACTTATTTTTTCAAGGATTGAGGTGCACTCAACACCAAATGCTTTTTTAAAGAGTAAAACTAATTATGAGGTTTCACAATAGGTGCAAAAATACTACCATTAGTTTTTTTTTTTTTTTTTTTTTTTTGGTACTAAAAGTGATGACATGGATGTTAGAGAGACAAGTGGAAGTAAAAGCTATCGATGGGACAAGAAATTAAAGTGAAAATCAAATTTACCTGAAAAATTATATATTATAATAAAAAATAGTAATAATAATATACGTATCATAATGATTTTAACTTAGAAAAATTGGGAATTGGGGATTTATTGACATAGAATCTAGGGTTGGGGAAAATCTAAGAGCTAGAATGATAGAATGAAAATGGAGACATGGACCTTAACATATAATTTTCTAGGTAAATTTGATTTTCACTTCAATTCCTTACCCTGTCACCAGCTTTTACTTACACTTGCCTCTCCAATGTTCACATCATCCTCCATGTCATTACTTTCGGCATAAAAAAGTTAAATTAATGGTCAATGAGTACTTTTACACTTATTTTAAAACCCCATAGTCACTTTTATCTCTTAAAAAAGTATTTGGTGTTGAGCATATTTTTTTAATCTACCCTTAGGTAAATAAGAGAGTAATATAATCTTATAAATAGGATGGATGGAGTATTATGATAATTCTAATAGCTAGCTGCGAGAGTCAAGAGCCTGTATAACTAAGAAATTTGTCTTTTGGTGGATTATGCCCATTGTGAATAATTCAAATGTACCACACAGATCAGTCTCTTGTCTCTTTTCTCCTCTTCCCTCTCCCTTTTCCTCTCTCTTTTCTCTCTACAACTACCTAACAGAATGAGTCTCTCGTCACTTCAAATTGGGCTTGAAGTTTTTATTTTTTATTTTTTGAGGTAATGAAAATTCATACTCTATTGTTGTAATCAGTGTTTCTTAGCCTTAGCCATGTTCCATGGATATAGTGTCTATCATTGTGTACTTGTGATCAATCAATTTTTATTGGCCCTCTGCACTAAAGTATGAAACATTGAGATCAATCTTCACTTGATTCAAATGAGGATATTGATCCCTCAAAACTATCTGATGGCTGTGTACAGGACCTATCAAATATAGATGATATATATACAGTGAAAAATAATTTGACTGGATACATCATCATAAATTGCCCATATCAAAAAAGAGTGGTACAGTTGACTAAGGCGTCGGCCTTCACTTCAAAAGGGAGGAGGTTCGATACCCGTTGTCGATGTGAAGGCCTTATTGATGGACAATTTGTAAATACATCTGTAAGCGCTCTTTGAGTTTAGAGACGTGCCCTAACCCCAGTGGGTTACCAGTGTCTACCCTACCCACCTAAAATTTGGAAGAAGATCTTCTCCTCATCTTTTTTCTCTTTTTCTCTCATAGGCTCATTTGGGCCATTAATTGGGAAGAGGAGAGAGATGTTAAAGTAGTATTGTGATTGATTGGACGGATATGATTTAGAAATGATGAGGGATAATGAGAAAAAGATTAGGTGAGAAACCCAACCCCTAAAATTTTTATTATTAAAAAAATGGGTTAAGGTGCATTTTTGCCCTTAAAGTATGCGCTCAGGAGCAATTTTGCCTTTGAAGTTTCAAGCGTAGCAATGTTACCCCTGAAGTTTCAAAACAGAGCAATATTGCCCCTCCGTTAGAAACCCTAACGGTCAACGTTAGGGTTTTTAATGGAGGGGTAACATTGCTCCGTTTTGAAACTTCAGGGGCAACATTGCTCCTAAAAAAAGTAGCAATTTTGCCCCTAAAGTTTCAAAACGGAGCAATGTTGCCCCTCTAACGGTCAACTAACGGTCAACATTAGAGTTTTTAACGGAGGGGCAACATTGCTCTATTTTGAAACTTTAGGGTCAACATTGTTACGCCGAAAACTTTAGAGGCAAAATTGCTCCTGAGCGCATACTTTAAGGGTAAAAATGCACCTTAACCCTTAAAAAAATTGTCAATATGAATAAAAGAACACTATGCGGAAAAGGTAAATCAACACCTAACAACTAACATATATCAGCATCAAAGTGTCAAATATGACCCAGACATTCCTTCTTTGTCCAAGAAATCAATACAAATACTTTCCTCCAAGTTGCAACATTGAATCTGTCCATTGCCTTCACGTAGGCATTCTCATAGACCCCATCAATCTGGCTCAATAACAGATACTCTACACAATTGGGATTTGGGAATGGAATAATCAGATAATCTGTTTTTAGAACTTCTGTGTATTTTATGTAAGCAATTTAGGGGGAAAAAATTATGCTTGGTTCTTAATCAAAGGAGAGATTGCTAAAGTAGTTAAAAAAGAAGAGATTTCATCAAACTAAATATAGGGACAAGCAATGATCCCATCTAAGAAGATTCAAGTAGAAGAAACACAACCGAATTAGCTATGGATCATTGGCAAAAATCACACAAGCGAGATCCATATTAGTAAACCTATTATCCAATCAAACAATCAGAACAGAAGAAATTGTGCTAACCAGAACAAATTTGTGAGATTGTTCACCAATGCATCAGCAAAATACGTAGCCAAATCTGAGACGACGATGTGAGGTTATTATGATTCCAAATAATGAAGATTTTCCCAGAAGAAGTGAACGACATCGAAGCCCGTTCGTGGGAGAGACAGAGTTGGCCAGCAAGATACGGAGGGTTTTGTGGCTTCTCCGCCGTCACGCGCCAGAATGGGGCTCCCTACGGTCTGTAGTTATCGGCGAGGGCAAATCGGTAAAAGACGTGCAAAGTAGTGTTTACTGAAATTTACGGCTTTGCCATTATCAGAAAACTTTGCTTATTTTTTAAATATTTTAAAAAAATATCAATTAAAAACTACGGAGAGAGACTCTTGTTTCCCGCCACAACGCGGGGAAAGGGCCCCCGTTTTCCCGCCAAAAGAATGCCCCGATAGAAAAAAGGGCCATCTTTCATTTCACTGTAATACTCTAGTTCGGAGTCGGAGGCAAGCAGAAGTTGAAGAAATGGATATTAGCGAAGAAGTTAGGGCGGCTCACAAACGAGAATTCGCCGATTTCCTGGATCAGGATGTATGTAGATTTCTCTTTTTTTTTTTTTTTTTTTTTCACTCCGTGTGTGTTGCCGTGTCTATGCAATTTTCGGTTCTAAGAAGGGGCTATTTTTCACGAGGCCAGGTTGGGAAAGGGATTTACATGGACGAGATCAAAGCAATGATCAACCACAAGCGTCGTCGCCTCATCGTCAATCTCTCTGATCTTCATAGCTTTCGTGATTTGGGTAATAGGTCAGTCACTCGGTTGGTTCCCATGAAAGTGACAGAAATTTGATATGGTATATGTAATTACTAATTAGACTGAAGTTTTGCTCAAAGCTCCTAGTTTTTCCCCCCCGGAGAAATGGCTTACTTATACTTCATCGGAGATAAAGGGTTCAACTGAGATCGAGTTTTATTAATTTATTCTATTTTCATTATATGAATGAATTGATGCTCAACTTCTTTCTCATCTATCTTGACCTGGCAATCTTATGAAGTACAAGTGGGTCTGGGGTGAAAGGCCAATATGAAAAGGGATTGAATACGTCTAAATAGAAAGTTGCTATCGGCTTCTTATTTTTGGGTGTTATTACGAAAAATTTATACACACGCACACACAACTGAGTGAGCATATGCTCTCCAAGTCTAACTAATATATTAGTCTTTCCCTTGATTCAGGATTCTCAGGAACCCTAGTGAGTACATACAATCATTCTGTGATGCAGTAACGGATGCTGCACGTGCTATTGACCCCAAGTATTTGAAGGAAGGAGAGCAAGTGCTTGTAGGATTTGAAGGCCCCTTTGTTTCCCGTCGTGTCACCCCAAGGGATCTTCTGTCTGAATTCATAGGTTCTATGGTCTGCGTTGAAGGCATTGTCACTAAATGTACGCTTTTATTTTATTTTTCTACGCTTGAATGAATGACTGATAACTTTGCATTTTGTGACAATTGTGGACAAGTAATTTAAACTGGACTTCCTACTTTTGCCACTGTAATCTTTGTTCAAGATCCAAGAAAATTGTAATTTTTCCCTCTTGATTTTTTCTCCTATGGCTGAGTGGTAGGCTACACACGATTTAAAAGTGGCTTTGATAACAATATGTTATTTTTTGGGTTGATTGCTCTTGCTTTTTAGTTACAATGCCATATAAGCCCGTTTCATTCTAGGATTTAGACCTTTGACCTTGCACCTTTCATGATGGCGAAAGACGTGTGAACTTTTTTAACTTGTTTTTTTAACAAAAATATAGCTTTTCTGATGGATAGTTATTATTTAGTTCCTTTCACATTTTTAATGCTAAATATGAACAATTCTAAACATTTGGCTCATTTATAGGTTCGCTTGTTAGGCCAAAGGTTGTTAAAAGTGTTCACTTCTGCCCCACGACGAAAAAATTCACCTCTCGCGAATATCGTGATATTACTTCCAATATGGGTTTGCCCACTGGCTCTGTTTATCCCACAAGGGTAATTTCAAGCTGCCTTTGGTCTCTAGCATTATATTTAATCATTATAAGATGAACTTTCCTAATTGAAGGTTTTATCATAGGATGAAAGTGGCAACTTACTGGTTACTGAGTATGGATTGTGCAAATATAAAGATCACCAAACCTTATCCATGCAAGAAGTTCCTGAGAATTCTGCACCTGGTCAGCTTCCAAGAACAGTAGATGTTGTAGTGGAGGATGACCTTGTTGACTGTTGCAAACCTGGGGACCGTGTGGCTATTGTGGGGATATACAAGGCCCTTGCAGGAAAAAGTAAAGGCGGTGTGAATGGAATATTCAGGTAGCTTCGGTTTGTTCTCTTACTGTGTTGTTTCCTTCATATTCACAAAATTTTGACTGATTAATGTTGTCATACAGGACTGTTCTCATAGCCAACAATGTCTCTCTTCTTAACAAAGAGGCTAATGCCCCAATCTACAGTGCTGAAGATCTAAAAAACATAAAGAAGATTGCGGAGAGAGATGATGCATTTGACCTACTTGGTAATTCACTTGCACCTTCTATTTATGGGCATTCCTGGATAAAGAAAGCCGTGATTTTGTTGATGCTTGGGGGAGTCGAAAAGAACTTAAAGAATGGTACCCATTTGCGAGGGTTAGTTGTTTCTCTTCATATTTTTTTCTTCTCTTTTTCTCCCAGATGGCCTTGTTGATTGCTTAAGTTCAGTGCATTGTTATTTCTATTTGCTTGTCCACACGGACATTCTCTCTTGCTAATTTGATTTTTTTATTTTATGGAATTAATCATATTTCTCTCTCCACTCTCTTCTTTCAGTGACATTAACATGATGATGGTTGGAGATCCATCTGTTGCCAAGTCTCAACTCTTAAGAGCAATTATGAATATTGCTCCCTTGGCCATATCTACTACAGGTCGGGGTTCCTCTGGGGTTGGTTTAACAGCAGCAGTTACTTCCGATCAAGAAACAGGTGAAGCATTCTTCATGGGATATGTGGCATTTCACCATTGCATGTCATTTAAGGAAAAAATTTCTTGTCATCAGGGGAAAGAAGGCTAGAAGCTGGAGCAATGGTTCTGGCTGATCGAGGTGTTGTCTGCATTGATGAGTTTGACAAAATGAATGATCAAGATCGGGTTGCTATACATGAAGTTATGGAACAACAAACTGTAACTATAGCCAAAGCTGGTATCCACGCATCTCTTAATGCTCGATGCAGTGTGGTGGCTGCTGCAAATCCCATATATGGAACTGTAAGTGGTACTCATATAGTTTGATTTGCAGTTTTATGCATAAAAATTTGCTCATTCAAGCTGAAGCTTTGGTCTTTTACTGACTTTCTGACAGTATGACCGATCATTGACTCCAACAAAAAATATTGGACTCCCAGATTCCTTGCTTTCCCGATTTGATCTTCTGTTTATTGTCTTGGACCAAATGGATCCTGATATTGATCGTCATATCTCAGAGCATGTCTTGCGTATGCATCGATACCGTTCTGCCATTGATGGAGGTAGATAAATGGTTTTCAAATGTTACAGATATATTTCCTCTGGAAAAAAAATTCATTTGAACTAATTTACTGATGCAGGTGAGGCAGCATTTGATGGTGCCCCAAGATATGGAAGAGAAGATGATGCCGATGCCGACTCAGCTGTCTTTGTCAAATATAACCGGATGCTACATGGAAAGAAAACAGATAAAAGCCGCAAGCGAGATGTGGTCACTATCAAGTTTCTTAAAAAGTATATTCATTATGCTAAACATAGGATTCAACCTGAACTTACTGATGAGGTGAAGTGCATGTGCTGTTTTTTCATAGTTATTTCCTTTTGCTGTGTTTATATTGATTTTCTTGAACTTATTTGATTTCATCAATTAATCTGGTAATTTATGAAATGAGTCCGCTATATCCTTGCTGTCCACGGCTGAAGGGTTCTTCTGGCATCTCATTTATTTTACAATGGATCGTTTTCTTGTCTTCAATCTATACCGTCTAATACCAGCAATTATCTTCACAGGCATCTGACCAGATTGCCACAGCTTATGCAGAGCTCAGAAATGCTGGTTCAAATGCTACGGTTAGCATTAAAAGTTGCCATTTACCTGAAGGAAAACCAGTAACTCTGCAATTTGTTTTAAATCTATAATTGATGTGATGCTGGCTTTGTGCAGACTGGAGGAACCCTGCCTATCACAGCTAGATCTTTGGAAACCATTATACGTCTGTCAACGGCCCATGCCAAATTGAAGTTGAGCAGACAGGTACTGAATTTGGTAAACATTATGCATTTTCCAGATTATTTATGAGATCATGAAGTACATGCCAAGTCTCCATCCCTTCTATAGTGCTGTCTCGTGGGGGTAAATTTTGGAAGAACACGAGAACATGCCCACAGGCCATGCCATTGAGACATCCTGGTCTTTATTTTATAATCCTTGGCCTCCCTGCAAACAACTTTTTCCTCTTTCTGTTGTGTTCATGAAATTACTCTTCATTCATGTTTGAGTGCCCTAATCCTTGGCCTCCCTACAAACAACTTTTTCCTCTTTCTGTTGTGTTCATGAAATTACTCTTCATTCATGATTGAGTGCCCACCTTTATTGACAGGTTTTAAAGTCTGATGTTGAAGTTGCCCTGAAAGTTCTTAACTTTGCAATATATCACAAAGAACTAACCGAAATGGAGGAGCGTGAGCAAGAGAGGGAGAGAGAAATGGAGAGGAAACGCAGGGCTGAGCAGCATCCTGGTGAAAATGATGAACATAGTCGACGTCCTAAAAATAGAAGAACGTAAGTGTTTGTCTACACTGTCTGGGAAAGCTAGGTGTACTAAATGCACAACTTGGAAAACATCTTTTAATCTTGATTATTATATTTGATTTTACAAGAACCCATTTTTCTCTATTTTTTACATCTGAATCTAATTCAGCATCCATCTAGCATTATATTGAACCATTCTACTTTTACTTGGAAACTGGATTTAATGATACGTTGGGGTTGAAAATTTTGAAAAATTACTTGGTCATAAGTTGACTCGACCGTTTTCTTCTTTAAAGCTCCACGGCTGAAGCCATGGAAGTTGATCAGACTTCGGCAGCCCAATCTGCTACCGGTCTCACGCCTGAAAGGTGACTGACTTCTACATGATAGTTTTATTTATGCAACATCAGTTCTACCTTCTAATGTTCAATATTTTCTGTCGCCATGCAGAAACGAAGCATTCAATTCTTTATTTGGTCAGCATATGCGTGCCAATCGCTTGGATCTCATAACCATTTCAGATATAGAGAATGTTGTCAACCAAGGGGCAGAATCCAGTTACAGCAGAGAAGATATATTAGTCCTGTTGGAGGTAACCATCCTCAAATGAATTTGTGGTGCCATATTTTTATCCTTGACTCTGATAAAATCAAATCTGTTGTCTTTCTGAAATTTCAGAAGCTGCAAGATGACAATAGAGTGATGATAGCTGATGGAGTGGTGCATATGATATCATAGGAGCAGGAATGGATGCAGATAGTTAGGATATTAGAGGTTGAAGGTACGTGATTTCGCAAATTTTATAACCATTTTATGTCCTTGAAATGCAGTAGAGTAAAATTTCATAGAATTGTAAACATGAAATTCTGAATTCAGCATCCTCATCCTGGCAAGAATTTCAATCCACTTAGATTCTCTAGTGGGATTTAACTAAGTCGAAGTCTCCCTTATCATTCTGGGTTCGATTCTTCCATGATTTTAATTTCAGACACGGCCTCAGGACACTTGAAAAAAATGATTAAAGAAAATCATAATTATTTTTGCTTGTAATAACGCCCAAATCTTGCAGTCGTCAAGTTAATTTTCAGTTTAATGAACTATGGAGAATGAATTTCAGGAAGCAGAATCTCACACTCCAGAGTTGATGCAACTACTTGCTGGGAGATACTTGGGCAAAGTTGACAACAGAATTCTCCTCTCAAAGGAACGCTAATGTCTCCCTAAGTTTTATTGTTGTCTATACTGTAATGCCAACCATATCATGTATTTCAGTGATAGCAGATATTGACATGACATTTTCTGACTCGTTAGATTGTTGGGAAATTTGTTCATTAAATTGAATGAACTTCTATAAGCTCATCCAATGTTTGCCATCTGAAGTCGTACTGTATCTTTGTTGGTGGACACCTAATTCATTTAATCTTTAAAACAGTGAATATTTCACTTTTGAACATTAAATCTTCAAGGAACTGTGGAACGTCCCGCATATAAATGTAAGTCAGTATTTTTCTGACCAAGTTCATAAGACAGATCAATCCTTGTGGTTTTCAGAAGTTGCAAGATGACATTAAATGAGAGGCTAGCTCCTTCTGTTAAACTCAACCCAATATGCCTCTCTAAAAATAACTTTTTCTTCCAAAAGTCAATTTAGCCCATTTATTTTCAATTTGTATGGTTTTAAAAATTAAAAGATTCTGGTCAAAAAATCATGTTCAATATAAAATCACGCACACACGTATTATAAAATTTATGTCCTTTTTAGTTATTTAACATCTAAGCTTATATTTCAAATGTCATTGAAACATTTCAATTTCATATTGTAGTTACATTATTGTACGTGCAAGCAAGCATAAGCTTCAATCATGTGCCCAATTTTCATGTTAACATGCATCGTTAGCTTTGTTAATTTGCAAGGTTCTATATTTTTGGTTTTAGAATCTATGGATTTGACATAAACTGATTAGATATTTACTTTAACAAGCATGTTATTTCGGAAGGAGATCTTACCTTATCTTGTTTCATTTTTTCTCATTAGCTTATCCTAACCTTGATTGAGAAAATAAGAGAAAAATTAAAGTAGCATTGTATTGATGGACAGATGTGATTTAAAGATTATAAGGGATAATAAGAAAATGATGATGAGAAACTCAACCTTATTATTTCATAATAGAAACAAGTATTTGCCACTTACATTATGATTTCAAGTATTTACTCACCATAAAATACAAGATACATTATAATTTCAACCTAAGAAAAGGTAAATTAAATGAGAAGAAGCTTTATTCAAATCAAACGCTATTAAAAAAATGGGTTAATCTTACTTTTAATCCTTATAATTTGAGTCAACTCTAGTCTTGGTCCTTATACTTTGTTTCTTTGGGTATTATTCTACTAAAAGGTTAGTGCTTCCGTATGATGACATGGCAAACAGAGCTGACATGACGACTAACACTGTTAATATATGTTGAGATGGAAAAACACATGGAAAAATAGCTGACTAGACCTTTTTTGAAAAAATTAAAAGACCCAATAGCTTGACAACCTAAAACGGCAGCGTAGCAGGCTAGGGCACGCTGGAGGGGAGGGAGATCAATTTGCAATGGCAGCGTGATAAATGCTGAGATGGTATTGTCGCTTTGGATTTGGAGGACGAGTCAAGAAGTGATCGACTTGAGAGGGCTCGCCGATGAAGTTGAAGAAGTGATCACAGCCTGGGCTAGGTGGAGAAGAAAGAATCATCAGCGGAAATCGATGGAAAAAGCGAGAGAAAGTCCTTGTCATTTCCCATAGTTGCTCAGTACAGAGTCCTACCGGAGCTTTGGGTTTCAGACTATTAAGGTCAAGAGGTTTTTTTCCTATGGCTTTTATCGGATTCACTTTTTTAAAAAAAATCGATTTTAAATGTGATTTGTATTTGGGATAGCGATAATAAAAATAATTTTTTTTTTTTAAGCCTATAAATACTGACTTTTTTTTTTTTTTTTTTGCCAAAAGTCTATTTTATTAATGCCAAATCAAAGATACAAACACTAGTAGCCGAAACCAAGAAGCCAAGAAAACCCTCAAAAGAACCTACCATTACAAACTATCACACACCTTACCAATCTTAAACAAACAAATAAACCAATTCAGCAATCTATCCTATATCAAAGAATTAAAAAACAACCTATACCAGACTAACAGTATACTGATTTAATCAGTTAGCCTATTCCTTTTCTATCTCCTGTAACAGAAAAACTATCATCGGATGACCTTGCCAGCGTTAGATCACGGACCAGGATAGTACCTAAAGGAGATGTTGTTGCGTCCAGCCAGTCATGCTGTCTCATCCCCTTTGCTGCATCTACTGCTAGCTTATCAGCAGCTCTATTCCCTTGTCTGCGAACAAGAGATAAGGAAACCCCATCTAGAGTTTCATACAGGTCCTGGATCTCCCTCAAAAGATCCCAACACCGCCAGTCACCCCCATCTACCTTATTTGCTATAACCAATCTATACAATACTGGTTTTTCTTAAAAAACACTTTTTGGCCAGAAATCCATGACAACCCAGTATCATCCACTGAGATTTAGATCAGCTTTTATGCCAAGGCTCTAAAGATGTTTCTATGCTTTGTGTTTTCTATTAAATTTTTTTTTTTTTTTAAAGGCACAATCAGCTATTTTGCTCATATGTTTTTCTATGTCAGCATATATTAACGGGGGTTAGTGGCCAGGGCGCAGAAAATTATAAAAAAGAGGGGCATAATTGGCGGGGTGATTCGGGGATTTTGGGGTGGCTTCGCATTTTTTTTAAAAGGAAAATTTTAAATGCATTAAAAACAAAAGAATATAAACAAAAAAAATATATCAAAAAATATTTATGAAATCAGTGAATACTTGATGATGTAATAAGAGAGATAATTATTTTACAAACTTGTCATTTAAAAAAGCAAGACTAAGTATGGTTAGAGATGTAACTACATAAATTGCAATGAAGGGTGGACACTCAATAAGTTTAAGACATATATTTTAATAAAAAAAGGTATATTACAATAAAAATAATTATAATTTCATCCTTCTAAGTCTTATTTTTTAGAATTTCATCATAATTGTCTTATCATTAACGCTATCAAATACATTTTTTTTCAATATAAGGCACTAAACAATCATTTAACCATTTATCTCTCATCTCATTACAAAATACAATTTTGATGTATTAGAGGTGGACATTTAATTTAAAAGTGAGCAATCATTCAAACATGTATTAATTTTTTTAAAAAAAAAAAAAAAAATTATATCAAATTCAAGGGGCACTTACCCCCTTTCTCTGGTCCGCCTGTGGCCATACATCAGACATAAGGACTAACCTTTAAGTTTTAACAGAATAAAAATATAAGGACTAATATCCAAAGAAATAAAGTGCAGTGACTAAGATCAAAGTCGACTCAAACAATAAGGACTCAAAGTATAGTTTTTGGTAAATATATTAAAGGGTTAAGGTCCCATTTACCTTAAAGATGCTATCATAACGAGCAATTTTGTCGCGAAATTTTTCGCAGTAATGTTCTTTTCCCGAAGTTTAAAAACGTAGGAATGTTGCCCGCCTGACCGTTAGAGTTTTTAATGGAGAAAAAAATTCAAGCTGTCGAAAACTTCAAATGCAAAATCGCTTCACGACGCATACTTTAAGCAAGAAATCGACTTTAACCCCATAATAAATATAGTCTAAGTAATTGCTGATTTTTATCGTCCAAAAAGAAGTACTGATTTTTGCCGCCTTAGTAATGCAGTGGCATGAGAGCCAAATTAATTGGTCTCCTCCCTTTCGGCTTCCGCTCAACCCCCGTCCCCCCTCCCCCCCACCATCTAATATCAAAAAAAAAAAAAAAAAGTACTGATTTTTTATATGTAAAATATGGACAGTTTATCGTCTTCCCGCTCTTCGATTTAAATATGCGTCGTCTCCATTTCGTTCTTCTTTCGCTTTACTTGATTTGTTGTTCTGCTCCACGAATTCCATCTTCGATTCGTTGTTCTGATTTCCCTAATCGCCGTTAGTTTCCACTTGACAAATTCTCTGAAACTGCAATTTGATTTACAAAAAAACTCAAAAGCTCTTCAAAAAAGAAAAAAGAAAAAAGTGGAGCTTGGCCCTTTTTTCAAGAGGCCTGATACTCATCCACGCATCGTCTTCGTCTGCGACTCCTCTGTGAGCCTGCGACTCCTCATCCTCTCCTACTCGCTATCTCTAGTCTCAAGTCGCAAATCGCCTCACTGGGGGAGAGTGCTGAAGAGAGAACCAGAGACGGAAGATTCTGGGGAGACACAGTGATTCGGAAGAGACGAACAGGAAAGAGCGAATCAGTGAAGAAAATCGAAGCTCCTCCTTAGGTAATGCCGTCGATTGCCATTCTTTTACTTCCTCGTGTGTAAAGCAACGAACTGATGCTTCTCGAATTCCTATATTGCGTTGTTGATTGATGATAATCATTTTAGTTTCAATAGATTTATTTTGTCATCGGTTCATTTATCTTGTACCAGCCCTTTCCTGGTACTACTATCAAATTTGTCTGAATTTCGGAAATGTTTACGATTTGCCTGAGTCTCTACGAGTAATTTCAGGTTCATGAGGCATACAACTTCTTTATTGCTTCTTTAATACCCCTAAAAAATAGCAACAATAATTTAGTTAATTTTGAAGCTTTTGTACCAGAGCGACAATGGCTTTACCTTTCTCGCGCCAGTTCAACTTAGGATCCATGGCACCATAAATAGACTCAACTTTTGCCTTCTGTCAGTGAATTAGGAGAGAAGGACAGTGAAAAGTAAAAGAAAATTGAGTGATTGGCATTGATTGAGTCATAAGCCTCTCTTCCTACTCATTACTTTACTTCTTTGATCAGCATTTCTTTTAATATGTTATTATTCATCTTTTGATGCCTATTGTCAGTTTGATTAAGCTGCAGTTCTGTTTGTGTTACAATTATTCATCTTTTTTCCTATTGATTGATTCATTTGACATTATTGATTTAATTCACTCCCTACTGCAGTTTGTCGAATAAGCTAGGACTCCGCAATTTGTAACATAGTGTAATGGCTATAATGCTAAGTTATTGTCTTGTCCTTTTGTACATATCATTGATCATTGGAGTCAGGGGAGGATTAACAATAATAGTTCGTATAACATCTCAGTATTCTGAAAAAAGCAAATCACTGCAGCATTTTGCTTTTCTTCTTTTTCTCTGTTATGTGATTTGCTATTGTTCTGAATTAATTACTTGATGCTGTGATTGAGCTTTTGATCTTCTGGCAATCAGCTACGAATTTCTGCCTGAATTTCCTAAGTTGAACTGTTATGAAATCAAGTTTCTTAAGTGATTTTTTTTTTTGCTGGTTCTTTTGTGAATCTAATTATTGCTGAGAATACATTGATTTTGTTCCTGCTTCTGCAAAATACAAATAATTTCCTGAAGTTGAACTTCGAGCTGCACATAATTTCTAAAGTTGATACTTGATACTGTGAAACCTGATTCAGAACTTTGTTGACTAATGTTTAGCTGAGACATTTTTCGTTTGCTACAATTTTGGTTCTGTTTTTGGAATTTGCATTATCAATTTCAGGAAGTGCTTTGATGTATTCCAGAAAACTTTGATAAACATTTTTGCTACTGCGCTATACAAGAAAATTTTAACCGCTGACTTTCTGGAGGTCTGACCTTAAGGGACAGAATTTTAAGATGAAGTTGCACATTTTCATTGTCTCTTGGCTTTGGCATTGTAATGCTGTAAACACCCAATTGCCTAACCATTGAGTGGCTTGTATAGCATTTCTCAGTGGAATTTCTTGTAGCTAATTGTGAAACACTCTGAAATTTGAAAATTCTCCTTGCTAAGTTTGTTTACTATTTTTCTTTTCACTTCAATAATGCATTGTAGTTTATGGCTAGCAAAGAAAAACAAAGTGTAAGGTGGGATCATTTTGCACTACCAAGATCTTACTTAAAATTTGTGTGAAGGAGATTCATACTAGTGGAAAACCAATAATTAAATTACAAAAATTTTGTCTAACAGCTTATTTTTAATTTGAGTTTTTAAGTAACTTTTAAGCTAAAATATTTATATAATCATCAAACAATTTTTAGCTTTTTTTTATCTTTAGCTTAAAAGTAGCTTTTAGCTTAAAAAATAAGAGGATCTAAACAGCTCTTAGTGTATATTTGAATTAATTTTTAGAAAATAACTTTTATGATTTACGAGGTATATATTTAAAAAGAATTTTATCATGACTTATAAAAAATAGCGTCTGAAACTATGATTTTTTGAATTGTCAAACACTTATAATATATACTAAATAAATATATGAGATCATGTGTTACGTAAATAAATATTTTAGGACCCAAGAAATATCCCAAACAAGCATAGTCTAGGTAATTAATGATTTTTTATGAGTTTATCGTCTTCCCGCTCTTCGATTTAAATATGCGTCGTCTCCATTTCGCTCTTCTTTCTCTTTACTTGATTTGTTGTTCTGCTCCACGAATTCCATCTTCGATTAGTTGTTCTGATTTCCTTAGTCGCCGTTAGTTTCCACTTGATAAATTCTCTGAATTCTCTGAAACTGCAATCTGTTCTTCTTCTTCTTTTTTGTACTTCAATTGTAGAATTTCCAAACACAGAAATGGTTTCCCGAAATGAACCCAAAGAAGGCAACCCTAGGAAGCAATGGTCCTTGAGAGACTTTGAGATCGGAAAACCTCTTGGAAAGGGAAAATTCGGTAGAGTCTACGTCGCTCGAGAAGTGAAGGTACTCAATTTACCGAGTCTAATTTTTTCCTGGCTCGTTCGGAATTTGTGTGGTGAAATTTCAATTAAAATTCCAGAAATTGATATTAAAATATTGGGCTCCACATTGTTTTATACTGGTTCAATTGATCTCTCTTGTTTAATTTTATAAATATCTGATTTTCTGTCTCACTACAACTGCAATTCTGTCTGGGCTGAAATTTTGATGTTGAATGTTCGTTTTTATGGTGCACCAAAGGTGATAGCCTTTTTAGTTCTTTTTCTGTCTGATGGTTTGATGATTTCTTACCATGAATTCCTTAATGTGTATATTTTTCTTGTTTGCTGGTGCTGAATCTACATGTGATATTCAATTGTCCCCTTCTTTGAATTGATTTGGATTTACTAACACAGGACTAGATGGCTATGTATGGATTTTCTTAAATCGTGTTATTCCTTTCAGAGCAAGTATATTGTGGCGCTTAAGGTTATCTTTAAGGAACAAATAGAAAAGTACAGAATCCATCATCAACTGAAGAGAGAGATGGAGATTCAGACTAGTCTTCAGCACCCCAACATTCTGCGTCTCTATGGTTGGTTTCATGACGCTGAACGGGTTTTCTTGATACTTGAGTATGCTCATAACGGAGAGCTTTACAAGGAGCTCAGAAAAAAAGGTCATCTCAGTGAGAAGCAAGCAGCCACGGTAATAATTTTCTCACATTTTACTTTCTGTACATCGCCCAGCCTTCTTCTATTATTCTGACAAATTGATTCACTATGGAACTTTAGCTTTGATACGGCCTCATTGAGGAGCAAGCCTCACCGTCCTGTATTTAGAGAATGTACATTTCTCCTTCAAGGCATTACTTTACATTACATAGTTTTGAGAAAGCTGAATTATAGCATAGGAAGATATGGTGTGTTTTTTGAGTTTATTGATGAAGAAACAGAAAGACATTGTATGGATTATGCATTTTTTGAAATGTTTGCTAGTTTCAAGCCATGATATTTATGCTGATAGTAGCCATTAAATGAAAAAAACTGCTCTGGAAAATTTTCCAAAAAGAGAAGGATTTGGCAAAAATGTACTAGAAATTCCCAAAAGTACTTCACTTATTATCTGAACATCTTATAAGATGTTGTTTTGTACTCCCTATATTGTTGAATTGACTTTAACACGTTTGTGATGATTTTAGTATATTTTGAGCCTCACAAAGGCGTTGGCATATTGTCATGAGAAGCATGTCATTCATAGGGATATAAAGCCTGAGAATTTGTTACTTGACCATGAGGTACGTCAAGTTGGAATTGTATACTTTTACCACTCGGTTGTTTCTTCTTCCTCTTTGCTATTTTATCTGCTAGCATTGTGGTTTTTTCTTAATTTTTATCAACTTACAGCAACTCAGACAAATTATCAACCAAGCATGTAAAGTTTGCAATTTCTTCCAAAATGATGTTTGCATCTTTGGCCTCGTTAAGGTTTCGGTTGAAAATTCTTTTTTCCTCCCCGCAAAATGTACAGTTATCTTTTGCCCATTGCTTTTTCTTGCACTATACCTTGGCAAAGATTGTAGATCTAAGACGAAACCTTTCAGTAGCTAGTTGGTTCCTGTTTATAATATTAGTTCCATTTCAAGGGCACCCTCGAATGACCATGGTTTAATTGCAGGGTCGCCTTAAAATTGCAGACTTTGGTTGGTCTGTACAGTCAAAAAGTAAGAGACATACCATGTGTGGAACATTGGACTATCTAGCACCAGAAATGGTAGAAAACAAAGAACATGATTTTTCTGTTGATAACTGGACTTTGGGTATACTTTGTTACGAATTCCTCTACGGTTCTCCCCCATTTGAGGCTGAGAGTCAAGTTGACACTTTCAAGAGGTAATGAAATGCATGTGTCCCATTTTGTGCTCGTTAGATGTGACCATATTAGTGTCCATGCCTCATAAACTATTATAATGAGCACGCATTTGACCTTATGCAGGATAATGAAGATTGACCTAAGTTTCCCTTCTACTCCTACTGTTTCTTCAGAAGCCAAAAATTTGATTAGCCGGGTATTTTCATATTCTTGATCATATTCATATCCATATCCAAGCAAAAGCAATTCTTTTCAGTGAAGAAATTGAATTGCCATTTTCTGAATGCAATTTGGAAACTGATGCAGCTCTTGGTGAAAGATTCCACAAGAAGACTATCACTTCAGAAGATTATGGAGCATCCTTGGATACTCAAGAATGCTGATCCTATGGGTATCTGCAATAAACAGACATAATCTGAAGTAAAATGCAAGCAAATTGATCATATTTTGTCATGTCTCTGATGAAATATGAAGGTTAAGAATTGTATATCTAACTGTAACGGTGAGTTTTGTAACTGGATGTAAGGAAACACAATGGTGTTGTTTAAGATTCCTTCACTATGTATTGATCAAGAATTTACGATACATTAGTTTGAAGTTATAAACTATTCTTCTTTTCATAGTGCCAACTGCCAATTATTACTAACTAAAACCCATCTCTTTCACGTGAGCTTTGCAAATATGGGTGTGAATGTAGATTTATTTATTTTTTTTCCTGGCAACATTATGAATGTAGAAATTTATCACACACGCACACAAAGCAGTTTCACAATAATTTTGTAAACGAGTTGGTTTATGGATTGGAGAAACATTCTGGAGACCCATCCATCTTTGTATCACTTAGATTGAGTCGTTCTTGTTCAAAAAATTCCATATCTCAGTATTTGTCTCAATTAAGTCCTTAAAATTTTCAATTAAATACTTGTGCTATTATTATATACACAGGTATTTAAATACATTTTTTTTTTCAGTTTTCAGCTCATCAACTGTGGAATTGGACGAACATTTAAATTACTTCCTCTGTTTAAGATTATCAGATATTTTCCTACTCTTTTTAAGTTAAAAAATATAATGCGTTTTAGTTCCTTTAAGGAATAACTAATGAGGTTTTCCAAAAATGTCCGTAATAAATATTTCAAATTAAACATTAACTCAGGAACTTAGTTGCAAATAAATATGAAAATCTCATTAATTTTAAATATTTATTAAGGACATTTTTGGAGATCGCAAGTTTAACTCAAGTTTTAATTTTAAATAGTTAGTGTTAGCATTTGTAATTGAAGAAGAGAAATATGAAATGTTCCTGAGCTGTTGATCATATGTACTGGGATTAATGGGAAAATCTCTTTAAGGTCCCAAAAGACTAAGAAAATATTAAAAAGTCTCAGAGAAAATTATGATGTAAAAAAGATTTCATTAACAACTCTTTCAGTAAGGTATTAACAACTCCTTAAAATCTTTTTGATATCAGAATTTCCTCTCAGACTTTTTTTTTTTTTTTTTTTTTTTTTTTGGCTCTTTATAACCTTAAAGATATTTTTCCAAATAAAACAAGCAAGCTTGGAACCACGTGGCAATTCTGGTGACTTAACGGTACAACAAAAGTAACATAATTGGTAGCTAACGTAATGGTACAAAGTAAAAGTTCTCAAGTACTGCCAGGAAAATGGAAAACTGACACTTATGTACAATTTGACAGATTGATAACGTACTAACATTTCTCAGTCTTTACCCCAACCTATAAAAAAGATCAAATGGCCATGCTTACTGGTCCTACTCCAAGACGTTCAGCAAGATTGTTAGAGCGAATATGAAACTCATTATTATCAACTGAAATGAGATCTAAAGTATCATCAGAGGATGATAAATCTCGCAATGATTTTCGCGTCTTGCTTGTGTCTCCAATTCTAGCTCCTTTTCTAGAACCCGAATTTGAATATAGCATATACCTCAAAGCTAGCGCATGGACATCAAAGTACGAACTCGTTGTTCTCTGTCTGCCTTCTTAGCACTTGGTGTTCTCTTTAGTTTCTGCAATTCCTCTCTCACGACCTTCTCAACCATAACAATGGAGTTAAGGAGCTTCTTCTGTGGTGTTAGAAATTCTGATCCTTCATCAGGCTGATTCGTTATATTAAGTAAAATTTTTGGCAACTTACTACCAGTTGGTGTCCTGAGCATGAGACCACTGGTTGAATTTGGAGATTTTGCAGAAGACTGCCCTGCCGGAGATGGACTCATAGGTTGCTGGCCTTGGTTTTCTCCTAAGTGAACTCTCCTCCTTTTAACTGCCTGAAGCAGGGATCCATGTCAGTTTAACATATGTCAGACAGGATTAAGAAAAATTTGAATGTAACAAAAGCAAAAACATGATACTTAAAAGTTAAAACAATTGGAACCATACAGTATGCTGCATGACAATTGGTTCATCTGGTTCAAATGTAGCCTCTGATAAAATATAAGATGGTTAGCGATCTATTGGTGTAATTAACTGGACATATGCAAGGATGACTGTTATTTGATAAAATTGACCAAAAGGAATATCAGGGTTTCATCGTTGCAAGTTTTTTTTTTTTTAATGATTTTGAATTCTCTCTTCGATTTCTATTTTTTTGGTTTTTTCGGCCATCTTAACTTTAAATTCCTCTAGCAACACTAGTTTAGAGTATGACTGAATGATTTAATTGACTGAACAACCGCGATGCCTTGTTCAAGAAACCATTTAAAAACAATATCCTTGTATGGTTTTAGTGTCAGTGTGGATTAGATTCGTAAGAACAAGCCAGCAGACTGATATTCAAAGAATAATTAATCTCCTAATTGATTATCATTCTCACTCAAATCAATTTCCAGCCCCCCAACAAATGCCAACAATATTAGCCATTGATTCAACTGATAAACTTCACGCTTAGAAGGGAGCTGGTGTCAGATCATCAAGAAAGTCTATAAAAAAGCAGAATTTCGGAACTTCTTTACATTCTCTCCTGATGCTTTTTATAGAATTAAGTCGGACAACAGTAAGATTTCCTCTCAAAATTAATTATCGAACAAACATGGATCTGAATAAGGATGAAGGATTTTCAAACATAGCAATAACCCTGAAAAGCAAGATATATGTACATATATAGGATTAATAAAAGGTGCGTATTACCCTCACAACCGCAGTGATGTCACGAAGAGGAGTTCTTGGATACCAAGAAGGTAGCACGCTCCGCGATGGTGGGACCCTCCCCCGCCGGTCAGTCCAAGAAGGACTGTTCCGGTCAACAATAGGTGATCCGTTTCTCTGATTGCCAATACCGCCGATCACGCTCCCCCCAGCTCGCGTACCTCTTAGCCCGGCGGCTTGTCCTGAGCCACTCCAGACAGTATTTACTCGAGTTGGCGTGGATCGAAATAAAGCCGAATCCAACTCATCATCTAATATGCCAATGGCTCCAGATCGCCGGCGAGTGAATGCCGCCGCTATGTCCACCGGCTGTAGCCGTCTGTCTCGTGATTCCGGCATACCTGCCCTGCATATATATTATTGGATCGAATCAATAGGGTCGGAAAAATCTAAGTCTAAAGAGAAAGACGGAAATCACATTATCCAGCAACGTTATATACAGAAGGATCCAAGGAAGGCCATGCGAGAAGAGTACAGAAAAAGAGAAGGAAATAGTGATTTACCTTGGAATGAAAGGGTTTTTTCTGATGGGCTCTGCGCGTGAAAGAATAGAAACGAAGTGCTTGGAGAGGACCAAAGCGGCGGATTTTTTTCAAATGAAAAATGGGCGGTTTAATAGAAATTGCAATTTGGAATCTCAAAACGGCTCGTTTTCATTTTGAATTGTGCTTAGGAAGAATCTTTCCAAAAAAAAAAAAACAATTATTGAAGAATCTGGTTGACGATCTGTTAACGATGAGCATTGCGGAAAATTGGGATGTTGTGAAAAGAATCGTGTAGAGGGTTTGATAACTGCTGAATTTGAAAAAATAATAACGAAATTGTCAGAAGTGGGATTTGAACCCACGCCCTCGTTAGAGGACCAGAACTTGAGTCTGGCGCCTTAGACCACTCGGCCATCCTGACACTTTGTATGGTTTTACACCTTTAAAATAGTTTAAAGACTATCTTTAACCCCTATTTTTAATATAAAACATATTAACCTTATTTGATTAGATTAGAAAAATTAGTTATGTTATTTGATATGACTTATTTTTTGAAACATCTTAATATGTTCCTTGATTCTCTCATTTTTTATTATTGTTGAGAAAGTATTAATAAGAGTAAATTAGAAAAAGATTGAATTTTTTTTTTTTAAAAAAAGTACATAGTATATTTAAAACAAAAAATCAACTCTTTAAACATATCTTATATCACCTTCAGGTCTAATTATAAGATCTAGTTGACTTTCATTGGAGAGATCAAAGAAGCTAAATAAACTACTTAATTATTTCATACGTTGTGATCCTTTAGATTATATAGTAGTTTATTAGTTAAACTAATTAGTTTGAAGAAAAAAATAAATATAAAAATACTCTAAAATAATTTAATTAGCTTCCTTAATCTCTTAAAAAAATTAATTAAGTCTTATAATTAAGACCGAACGAGTATTTAGTATTAGAGGGAGTACTTACTAGTCATTCGGGAACAGTTGCACGTTAGATAGAAGGTTGGAAAGGCCAGTTTCAATGTTTCATACCATGATGGAAAAACTAGTTTAATGAGAGAGAAAAAACCTATTAATAAAAACGGTTTGTGCATTTGCGTGATAGCAAATTATTACTGTTCGAATCCCCTGCCCTGACAACTCGAACTTCTAATCAAGTGTCCTGAATTTCATAAATTAATTGTCCTAAGTCCTAACCACAATTTTATCAGGGGAAGAACTAAACCACTTCACATCTCAGTCATTGGCTCATTGCCACCACTTTCACAATTTCGCAATATCGCGGCCTGATAACTCCAGGAAATTGAAAACCAAAGCAACCAATTAAAATGATCTCAGAAGGTAGGAACTTCTATTCCAAAAGCTCACCCACTCACTTTTTCTTTAATCTTCATATTTTCAATGTGTCTGTTTGTAGATATTTATTTTAATCCGTCAAGAACGAACAGTGATTCTTTATGGTACTCATCATAACTGAATCATTCCCACTCATCCCACCATAAACAAACAGAAACGATCTGAGGTGTATCTTATAAACCCAAAACCATATTTCTGAGCTGTAACTTTTAACCCAGAAACATATTTGGGCATATATTGACAAGAATTGAGTTATATCGTATAGATTACCTTACAAAATGAGTAAGCATGGAAAATAACTCATGTCAAATTACATTATGTACAAGGGCAAAAAGGATTTTTCCATGAGCTCATCCTCTTCTTTTCTTCCTCCTGTTTTTCAGGCCAAGATCTTTCATTACAATACATGCAGCTAGATACACCAACGCTGCACCATCAATGAATTTTGATGCTACTTTTTCTTCTTTTTCTTTTCCCTGCATCACATTTAAGATGTGCACAAGATCATGCCTTCCAGCTCCTCAAGCTTCTATTCAAGATAGCCAGCCAGTTTCACGCACATAGACCTTCTTAAATCCGGGCAGAAAAGGCTAAGTGGGCATCATGTGAGCTTGTTCTGAGATTCAGATCCACTGGCTGCAGCTTTCATCTGCTCCAGCTTCTTCCGAAGATAGGCCTGCTTTAGCTTCTCCTGTTGAGCAGCTACCTGCTCCTGCCTCCGCAATTTTATATCAGAGGCCTGTTCCCTTGCTCGATTAGCTTCTTCATGTACTTCCCTGCAAACCATAATTCAAAAGGAAATTATAGAATCAGAGATGATTAGGCATTAATTACAATTTTATCCATTACAAACGAGGGGACAAAGTGAGAAATTATCAAAAACCACGTAGTCAATGAGAAAACAGTCTACAACAGCAACACAAAGAATGCAAGGATTTTTCCCTTTTTTTAGTGCTCAAGAATTGAAAAATATGCATTACCCAAGCTAAGACTGCTCACCAAGCCTACTTGCCCTGCCTCCTATGGTCTTATTCTCATTATACTTAATTTATTCAAGAAGTCCAACCTGGAAATACTTGTCCTGCTAAACTAGTAAAATCTTTCCACAACAATTTATGCCACCAATTGCTATGAGCTAAATACATATGTTCAAAGAAAAATAGTGGTAAAAGTGGTGACATTGCAGGAATAAGAACAGGAGGAAAGTAAAAGAATCTACACATTCTACTCAATAAGCAAAAACCAATCTGAATCCAGAAGAGCCATGAATATAGACACAAATCCTATCACAACTTTTGATGATGAGTAATCCCTGATCAGGACCATCAAAAGACTAAACTTGCCATAGATATATTCCAACTATTTCCATATGTATCAAGAACCTTTAAGCTAAAACAGTACGTGAAAAGCACTGATCTCATACCTAATAAAGCGCTTGTGCTCAACATTGTCAAATGGTCCAGCTGTTCGGGCAGAATGTTTGGGGTTAAACAGCAAAGAAGCATCATTATCACCATCCTCATTTTCTTGTGGCAATGTCTGAGAGACACCACGGCTTTGGGGTGGTTGTGACTCGTCCTGCTCATACCCCTTTCGAAAAAAATCAACACAATACTTTTCTTTATCCTCTTCGTCAGACAATTCTCCCTTCATCAACTTATCGTATAACTCAGCTTTTCTCTCTAATGCTGCATAGCTAACTGATCCATCTTGAACCGCTTTTAGCTCAAGTTTGTCTCTGCATTATGGTATAAAAGAAGTTTCAGCATAATAAGAACAAGCTGAATAGATTCATCCTGAAATGTTTACGTAATTAAGACAACACAAAGTACGAAGCATCACACGGAACTTTGTTGCCTCAACAATTATCAACAATATTTTCACCCTTTCCCTCTTTCAACCATATTCTAGCACGTTCAACACATTTCAGAAGAAAATACATCTTATGGGTACAACTAATCCTACTAGCCAAAACTGATACATAAATTTTAGAAGCCACATTCAACTTCTTTTATGTTAAAATTAATTGCAAAGAACCAACATAATTTTGACTGAAAAATGCTTGAATCCATTCATTTTTAATTCCAGAAACTCTTTCCTAGTTTCAGAAATACTAACCGACACAAAATGTCTTCAAATTTAGTCGAAATTGAGATCCAGAGACGTTTTGTTATGATTTGATAGTAAGTAAATAAGATGATTCCTCAACATATTATCAATAGCAAAGAGAACAGAGGCAATTTTCCGAACCCAATCCAATACAAATAAGTGTCAGCAGTAGAACCGGGAATCTCATAAAAGAAAAATAAAAAAGATATTATACAAAGAAAATCATACTTGACATCACGGGCATCGACCCCAGAGTTCTTGGCGGAAAAAGCATCTTGTCGAACAATCTTCGACTTTGCGCGTTGGTATTCAACCTCCGGGCCCGCTAATTCCCGAGACTTCTTGGACTCTTCCTGGGACCTGTAGAGCTGAGCCTTCAAATCCATGATCGACGATGCCCCAACGCCCGCGATTGCACGGTGCTTCTTGGGCATTATCGACGATTCCGTCAGCCATCCCAGCGATTCCACCACCATCCTCTTCTTCCTCTCCTCTTCCCCCATTGAGAAATTGGAGTAAAACAACACAATAATCGAATCCAACGCCGAGTATGCAATTATAGCTATAGAAGAAAACCTCGGATTATATGATCGAATCGAAATCACGACCGGAAGAATCCAGGAAATTAGGTTTTCGACGGGTTCATCACCTAGGCGGTTTATTGAACGGGTCTAATGGGTCGGGCCTAAAAAATCCATCAATATCGTTTCCTCCTCCTCCTTTTTTTTTTTTTTTTTTTTTTTTTTTTTTTTTTTTTTTTTTTTAATGCAAAAATACACATATGGATATATGGTTTATCCCAAAATACACCCAACACATGTTTTTTTCCAAGTGGAAAAATAACTATGCATTTATAAAGTGGAGCACAAGCACATATTAATAGTTAGTTTGAATTTTTCTATATTGAAAATGATGACATGGATATTAATGGATTTTGAATTGTTGTGAATAACAAATCAGTCTCAGACACATTTCAACAAATTTTAATTCAATCCCTCCATAAAATTTTGGAATTTTCATTTTAGTCCCTGGTCAAAACTTGTCTATTTTTTGAGTATCGATCGAAGACTAAGCTTTTTTTTTTAATATCAATAAGATCCTTAAATATTTTTTCAAAATCCTAAAATAATTTTTTAAGATCATGAAGTATCTTCGATCCCGAAATATATTTTTTTTTTTGTGCTAGTTAGTATCTTAAAATTATTTTTTTAGTACCAGTATTTTGAAATATCCCCCTGTGTAGTGTAGGGAAATAATTTATCTCTTGAGTAAATACCCTTTTTGGTCCTAAAAAAAACACGGACCCCTTTTTGATCACTAACTAAAAATAATTCGTCCCATAATCTCTGAGAAATCAAAAAACATCACACGTTAGTCCTTCCGTCATTTAGCCCCTAACGGCGTCACTAACGCAGCTGATGTGTAACGTGAGTTGTCCCACTCACATGCCACGGAGGAAGGCCAAAACGACGTCATCCCACATGTCACCATCTTCACTCCTTAGCACCTGTGCATTGCACGGGTTTGGAGAAGATGCCGGACGTGAGAGGCTCAAGAGGCACAGGAACGAGGTAGCAGGAAAGGTGAAGATTCCAGATAAATGGGGTAAGGAGCAAATGATGAAGGATTAGACCGAGTTTTCTACGTTGGATGGACTCTTTGGTTCTCACAGAATTATTATCACTGCTCGTGATGCGCTTATTGCCGACGCAAGGAAAGCCAAGTCTCCCAGATTAAGGATACAGAATAGTTACTAATTCATATATAATTAAATTGTTATCATAATTCCATGTGTTAATTTCTCTCGATTTGTCTTTCTATCCCCATCCATTGACCTAGTTTTTGATGAACCCTCGTCTATGTTTTAATTTGCTTCCTTTTTGTGCGATTCAACACAAGAATAAGGGGAAAGACGTGAATGAGAGCACTTCTATAGTTACTAAGATCCCTCAATATTTATTATTTCTTCATGCATGGAATGTGAATAAGATGGTGCATATGCTGAATGGATTTTGTAGATCAGAAAAATTTGTTCGTATTTTGGTGTATTAATCAAGTTTATTCGAATTTTTAAAATGGTCCATTCAACTATGTTCTATATTTAAATGTCTGATTGATGCTACATCCATCAATGAAATATATAAAGGTTTAGCCTACTAAAACCAAGTAAGCTCCATGTATTGTAGCTCAAAATCTACCCTTTTCCCTTCCCCCTTCTCCCATGTCACGGACATGCTATGTAACCAAAAATAAGAGAACCATTTAGGCAACAGAATTGCAATTAGGTAGAGAACCATTGTGAAGAAGCAAGGGGTCATTACTCATTCAGGACAAAATCTAGCCATATCGTGTTTGACTCTCTTATCAAACTCAAAACGACACTTCAAACTGCACCTAAATAAAGCAATTTAAGGCAGGATTTTGGACTTAACTTTTCAAGATAGAAATAGGAGATAAGGAAAAAAAAAAAAAGTAAGTGCGTACATGTGAGCAACGTCTGTTGCCCCCTTCTTGCCCAAGAGGTAGCTCGTCAAAGCATCCTCCATTCCTGGAAAAGGGCATTTGCAGAAAATTACGTACATCGGTTAGGGTCAATAATCCAATAAGAGAAATGAATCTGACCCTAGAAATGAGGGATACTGCCAACCAGAAAGGGGAGAATCTTTGGGGAGCGAAGAAGATCGCGAATGGGCTCCATTTTGCTGATTCGGCTTCAGGCAAGAATAGAAATTCCCGGACCTCCCGCTTGAAATGTCTCTTTGAGAAGGAGCGAAGAATATCCACTCGAAAATCGTGTTCGGTATTTCGAATTGCGATTGAACTGCACCCACCAGGCCAAAAAGATGGTGACAGGTGGGACGACGTCGTTTTGGCCTTCCTCCGTGGCATGTGAGTGGGACAACTCACGTTACACATCGCCTACGTTAGTGATGCCGTTAGGAGCTAACTCGACCGAAGGACTAACGTGGGATTTTTTTTATTTCCCAGGGATGACGGACGAGTTATTTTTAGTTAGGGATCAAAAAGGAGTTCGTGTTTTTTCTCGGGGACCAAAAAATGTATTTACTCTTATCTCTTTTAAAGTTGTCGTTTATATTTTTAGTGCATCAGAATTGTCATTTATTAGCATGGTTTTCAAAGATTGTTGCATCATACTTCCTTAGTCAATATTTACTTTTTCCTCATTAGGTAAAAGCCACAAGGATTAAGAAGAAAACAAAACCTACACACTCTAAGATTTCTTTTGGTAATTTTACCTTCTTATTTTCAATCTTAATTAAATACTCCCATTTAAGGCTCTTTGTCTAATAGGAGTATTATTGAAGACATGTAATTAATATCTCTTGAAATTTAAAAGAGGACATATATTTAGAAACCAAATGAAAATTTAAATAAAGATATATAAGTGAATAGCTACGGAAGAAGTAGAAGTGATGATTTGCTTATTTCTTTGATGTTATCTCTTTCACGGAATTACTTTAATAAGCTAAGTCTAAAGTAGAAAATAATTTTGAGCTGCACTTTATTAATTAGGATATGTTTAATTCGATGTACTACTTTAGATCAAAGTATTGATGATTACAATATTATATGAAAATTATCCATATGCTTTTTTTTTTTTTAAATATGACTATCTAACTGAATTATATTCGAACATTGTTGATTTAAATTGGAGATAATTTTTTCAAAAGTTTTTGAGAGTTGAGACATCATACTTCAATAGTCAAAGTCTCTTTCACTAAGAGTAACGCTTGTCGGTTATGGTTCTAGATGCTTTCTTAAGAACCGATGAAAAACCTTATTGATATTGATATCATTAGAATAAAAGACCTTCATTGGTAGTTTTTTTTTAGGGCCAAAAAGAAACTACTAATCATCAAAGCCACTTGAATATTTGATATGGAACTTGATTTATTTAAACCATAGTGAAAAGTACACAAAGTAACATCACAATCACCTATGCCAGTAACACTCAAAATATTCATCGTGATAGAAATTCAAAAAGTATATACAATAAGAAAAACAAGAAGCATGGGGAAAAGTAGAAGCACATAAACCAACAAAGCTTCTCTTTACCATATGAATGCACTCCATCAAAGTTTGCCTTTCATAAAGATAAAGTAAAAATGACCAATACCAAATGTTTTGACAAGAAAGAATATTAAGCAAATCAAGTCAAGACACAAATAAACATGCAAGCATGCCAAAAGTAAATGTCACTAAAAAAAAAATTTCAACTAACACACTTATATATTTATCTGTGACCAACTTAACATTTTTATCTTAAGGTCAGGGTCTTAATACCTATCATCTATGTATGATATAAAAATTCTAACAAGCTAGTCACACTATTACCCAATAGTGTGACTCATTGTCATACCGTATCTACATAATACATGAGATCCACACCAATTTGTCCTTAGGAGAAAAGAAGGACTACAATTCAAACAAGCTTGCAAGTGCATTAGATTTTGCAGGTGATGAGATTGGAATCAAATCTTTGTGGTGGGTATGACTTTGAGGATTAATAATATTATTGGAGGAGAAAATGGATGAAGAAGAAGAATGATGATGAGGAGTGGTAGTAGTGGGTATGATGAGAGATTGCTTTTTCAAGTAAACCAATTTGTCTTGGAGGAGAAAAAGCAAAGCAAAGAAAGAGACTTGAAGTGTGAAAAGGATAGTCCAAAGGTTAGTGCTTTTCAAGGTTCTCTTATGGTAAGCTCTTAAGCCAGTGTATATGTTGATGATCCCCACAATTGAAATTGTTGTTCCCACTATCCAATGCATAATGTACCAATACTTCCTCTCTTTCTTTCCCCTGAAAATAACATTATTCACTTTGGTTACAACTAATCACATCACTTGGTAATTTTAATATATAAGAGCTAAATGAAATTTCATTGTTTATGTTGTGCATAATGCAACTTAATTATCTTGAGTTTTATGTAAATACATAGGGTATATCAATATAATATTATTTTTTCAAGTTGTAAATATGTAGTATAATTTATTTCAAGCTATATGCAAATGTATGAGTTTTAAAGATATTTTTTAGAATAAATTTTGTCATGATTTTCGTAATAAACAAATTATACTACATAATACTCCTTCTGGTCCTAAATCTAAAAATAGAAAACTAAGTGGAAAAAGAACTTTGAATTTGCAAAATTTCAAATCGTGAATTCTGAAAAATGAGTTGTAAATTGTTTATCAAGTTTCGTCATTCCTTTATTAACTCTTGGTAACAAACCTAATTTAGAATTTTTCAATTTTAATGTTCTCTTTCTATCTTTTTCCCTAACTAATTTGTAGAGATTAAAGAAATTAATTAAGTTAGTTATTTATATATTAATTTCTCTAAAATACTATATTTAATCATTTGCATTAGAATTATCCCCTAATGGAAATCCTCCTAATACACGTACGATAGCAGAGATAGTGAAAATTATCAATTTGGTAGATAAAAGTAGTGCATAAGTACAATAAAACGTATGGGTTTGTGTCAGCAATAAAATGAATCAATCATTAATATATTTTTTGTTGAATTGAATAATAAGTAATATGAACCTGTGAGGCCTGAAAAAGCCAAGGAAGGCTTGAAGCAAGATAGCAGCATAAAGTGCAAGACCAAGTCTTTGATGGCTGTTATCAAATGAATTCTCAAACTTCTTCAAAGACATGGCTGCTCCAACCGTTGTCAGCAGCACTGAAATCATCTGTTTCATCACATGTTAGTATATAAAATGTAGCAGAAAAAACAAGTATTCATTTTCTGAAAATACAACGTAACATATCATGTTTTGTTAGTAAAATAATAAATTACTTAACAAGAAGAGAATTATCTGTATGAATTTGGAAATTTAAGCAGTTTCGAAGAAATGAAAAGTTTCTACATTATATTTAATTCTTCAGAATATATATATATGTGTGTGTGTGTGAATAAAATTCTAAAATGACAATGATTTAATCTTGAGATTTATTATTTCTTCCTTTTGAAATTGGTTGGGTCAAAAGGATAATATATTTAATTAAATATATAAAACCAACATAATTATTTCAAATCTGTAGTGTCAAAGAAAAGAAAAAGATATGGACACCGGCCAATTAGTGGACTCTGATTATGTTTAAAATAAAGATCAACACTTGAATCATTTCAAAAGCTAACTTTCAAGAATCATTTTCTTACAAAAGATTACCACGTACACCACTACTACAGAAATTCCGAATAATCTTTTCTTTAAACATTGTTTATTTATTAATTAGTAATTAATGAAATGGATAAGTTTTCACAAAAAGAACAAATTGGAGGAACCTGAAAAGCAACGTGGAGATAGAAAAGAAGTGAAGCTTTGTTTGATGATGATGATGATGATGAGGAAGGTGGTGGTTTTGTAATGGAGATTCTGATAATAAGAATGCCAAGAGGCATGAACAATCCCATTGAAGCCCACATCAACACTCCATGAACTGCAATATCAGATATCTTCTCACTGCTCACCTGTTCAATATAATGAACAAACACATAATTCTAACGATTCAATTAAATGTACTTTATATTTAACCATTAAGATTTATATAAATGAACTCTTTAGAATATCCATCTTCTTCTTTTTTGCTAGCCTTATCACTTCGCCTCCTTAAATACATGGATATAAATATTTCAACACTGACAAAACAAGTTTGTTCATACGGAAACTATAACATAAAGCAAGTTTTGCTTGAGATAGATCTTAGTGTAAAACAATTAGAATGATAGAAAGAAAAAGGAGTATAAGAAGAAGGAGGAAGAAGAGAAGCAACAAGAAGATTCTATTAACAGATGAAGAGAAATATGTAAGGAAAATTGCAAAAGAAGAGACATTAAGCTAAGTACGTACCTTAGGAATGTGGTCGTCAATATTAGTGATGTTGTGAGTTGCGAAGTGATTATTAAAGCTGTGAGGAAGGTGATGAGGGTTGCAGAAAGTGAAAGGTAGAAGATAAATGGAAACAGTGAGGACCAAAATGCAGAAAGGGTTAGTGGAAGAAGAAGATATAAGCATATTTCTTGAAAAACCTAAAGCCGCACTATATGAGATCTTGGAGTTTATTACATGCTATAGCTATAGGGGATATGATTGTTCTTGGCTTGATTGGGATCATATATATGCCAATGAGGGATTTTAAATTAATTATATATGTGTCAATATAATGAGCTAGCTAGGGGCATCTCTACTTGTTCTCACTAATATAGCTTTTTTAAAAGGGGATCCAATGATTATTGTGCATACTACTTAAGATCCCAGTGAGCATATGGTATGTAAATGTGATGCATGTTTTCAAAACAATATGTGAGTCTCAAGTATTGTCAACAAAGTCAGGTGAAGGAAGAGGTATGTACTCAGCTCTTCTTAAGTACTACCCGATCATAAATATAGAAGTTAGATAATTAATTTGTGAATATTATGAAAATTAGTTAAGTTAGTTATTTATCATAAATGTTAGTTTTTTTTTAAAATACTCTCTTTAATTATTATCCTATTGATGGAATTGATCCCCTTTAATATATGCAATCAATTTGGTTGGGTTGGAAAAAAAATTATAAATGGGGAATTACTATGATGTGCAAGGAACGAATTTAATCACCTAATTAAAATCTGATAACAAATGAGAAAAGTAAACAACAACTAGATCGAGAGTAAGAAATGACAGTAGAATAGATTTATATTGTTAATTTGTCATTGAGACTTTTTGCTATTAAATCATTACTTGAAACCTCATAATAATTCTCTCATTTATAAATTTAGAAGGAAAAGTGGATTAAAGTCATACATATATATATTCAAGATCAAAGCAAATTAGCTCCCGCATTTAGGAGGACCAAACGAAAGTAGTTTTTGTTCGAGTCTTGTAAATGAAAATCATGTTTGGAGAGAATTTTACATCTGGAATCTCACGTAACTTGAATTTGAATAATTCAATAATATTGGTTTTTCAAAGTGCACCATTTTTTAGTCTTTTCTAATGCCTCAAGTATTTCTATTAATAATGTTAATCTTCCATAAATCTATCTTAGATTTAAAGATGTATTATATATGAGAGAGAATAGTGGAAGACATAATGATAAAAGTACGTGGTTCACTTTTTTTAATTCTATAGTCTTTTATTTTTCTTTCCTCGATCAACTCTGATTAATTAGTTAAATAATCAAAATCAAGACTTCAATGAAAGACCCCTGCAGCCCATGTGTAGTTAAAATGGAATGTGTATATATCTTACTTTTCAATTGGACACAAATCACCTAATTATTCCCCCCCCCCCCCCAAAAAAAAAAAAAAAAAAAAAACACTTCAAGTATTTTTAGCCAAAACATTTAGCATATTTTAACCAATATACTCCTATATATCCTGCATTTTCCCACTATATTCCCAATTTATTCTCTTAATGATGATGGGTCAAATTAGTAACAAAAAACATTTAAAATTTAAAATTTGGTATTATTCATTAATCCTAATTCAAAGTCAAGTCAAGCCATATAGAGAAAAAAATTATCTCTTCATGATCATTCCAATTACAATAACAAAATTTTCAATACCCTATTTGAAATGAGTCATCATCACTTTTAATTTTCACGTACTATATTAAGTAACCATGCTTAAATCGATCCAAACACTTTATTAAAAAAATTAAGCACTTTGAACCCTTAGTCATAATTAAGTACTCAATCTTTTAAAAATATGAAATCCCACAAACTATAAATTAAAATTATCCCAAGTATAAAAATTATTAACATATAAGAGTGATAATTGAACAATGACTAAACAACAACACCCACTTACATGGAAGTCATGATGACTTAACGTGTCCTCATGAGAAAAAATGAGCATGACCAATTAGATCAGTGGTTGCTTATAACTGAGCCTTTATTTTAGTGCTTGTTTGGGACGATGTTGGCCACCCTAAAAATATTTATTTACGTAAATCAAAATAAAATTTATGTCACTTACCACTCTGGTCCTATTTATAAGTTCGGTTTGACCAAATCTCACATACCAAGGAGAGGTAAGCATCTCAATGATTATGGAACAAATTTCCAACTTTACCCTCATTTATGAATGGATAACTTTTAAAATTTATTGTCAAATCTCTTTCATCTTTTTCTCTCTCCAACATGACTAGCCAATCTCTCTCATCATCATTATTATGGGCAAAATTGTCACAATTTCATTTATTTGGTCAAAATGGACTTATAAAAAGGATCAAATTTTTGGTCAAACTCGACTTATAAATAGTACAGAGCTGGTACTTACTTCTATGCCGTAAATCAAGGTTGAAAAGTTGTTTTTAGTGCTCTAATCGTTTATTCCAAATAAAACTAAAAAGAGTTACTCCCTTTGTTTTTATTATAAGACACCAACTAAGTAATTGTATTTGGTCCTTTTTATAAGGCACTTGCGCATTTTCAAAGCTTATTAATTATTTTTTTCTATGTATGCCCATAATTAATAAGGTTAGTGTATGAAAATATTAATATAATATAATATTAGAGTTTATGCAATTAGTATAGGTAATATTGGAAGTTACTTAAATTGTAGGACAACTTTATTAACTTTAATTGTTTTTTATTGATTTGTGAAAATTATTAGTTGGTACCTTATAATAAGAATTAAATGAAGTACTTAGCTTTAGTTTACCCCCCACATTTTTTGGGGGTCAAAAATAGATGTTCATCACTACAAGACATTGTCAACACTCAACATGTAACTTCTGAAATTGGGTGAATGAGAATATAGCGATTGAGACATTACATGTGCCATCTTCTTTTTCAACTGATTCCCAATTATTTTTCTTTTATGTTCTCTCTTTGAAAGCCTTCAACTCAATAATCACATAACAGAAAAGGCTTTACCTATGCTTTTTTATTTTAATTTTTTTATTATAAAAATTTATCGAAAGGTTTGATTTTTATAAAACTTTGCGATTCATATAACTAATCTCATATAATGGGGTAAGAGTATAATGATTGTTCGTTGTTGATAATATAATTATATGTTAATTCCTTGTGTTTTATATCATTTGTAGGGCATATACATATACACAATATATATATATATATATATATATATATATATATATATATATATATATATATATAAATTGAAGAATTTGATTGCACGAATACAAATAATCAAATTTATAATAAATGAATTGCAACCATTAACGAATAAATAAAATTCGTTTGGTAATTCAATTAGTGGTTTAAATTAAAAAGGTCAAAATTTCCTTAAATCAAATCTTGAACATTGATTTAAGGAATTAACACTATTGTTAATCCTTATAATTTGATTGAAGTGTAGTTGATCTTTGTAGTTTTATAAGGATTTAATTTGATTTTAACGAATGGTCCTTATACTTTTAACGAGTTTTAATTTTAGTTCTTATACTTAAATTAAGACCAAATCTTATTAAAATTACAGGTACCAAAATTAACAATTTGAAACTATATAGAATCTAAAATTAAAATTCGATCAAATTATAAGGACAAGCAATAATATTAACCCTTGATTTAATAAGGGTTAAGTAGCAAATTTGCTCCAAAAGTTTTCGTTGAGGAGTAATGTTACCCTTGAAGTTTTTCTTGTCTTAATGTTTTCCCTAAAGTTTCAAAACATAACAATGTTACTTATTTTTGTTAAAAAGTTAATAGTCAACATCAATTTTTTTATTGTCAACATTACTTTTTTAACTAATATGACTCCTGGGAAAACATTGCTCTTGAGCCATTGCTACTTAACTCATTTAATAATGAAAACATCATATAAATGATTTATCCAAAATAATACAATGTTATCAAATCAAAACAAACTGTAAAAATAAGCTATTATTAACTAATTTATCTCAATAGTTATAAAATTTAAACTTTTGGCTTATATGTTTAATCAATGTTGAAGTGGACAAAATTGTCGTAATCAAATATGATTACAGTTCGCATTATTGTCAAAGATTATTGTCAAAGATTTGACACTAAGTCAATATCAGCATAATGTAACACTTGTCCTTTGTGTCGCCAATTGCAATTATGTTCATACACATCTTTTAATGCACAAGACTCAATATTGAGGAGAATTATTTTTTAAATTTTTTAACTTTTTGGTAAGTATTATTAGTAGTTTTTATGACGTGATCAACCCCTCACTAATTGTTCATCACTAAGTTAACTAACAAGTGATTAGCAAAGAAACGGTGATAAGTTGGGGTTAAGGTGCATTTTTTTCTTAAAGTATGTCTTTTAGGAGCAATTTTGCCCCTAAAGTTTTAAGCGTAGCAATGTTGCTCCTAAAGTTTCAAAACTGAGCAATGTTGCTACCTTTTTTTCGGGAGCAATGTTGCCCCTAAAGTTTAAAAATGGAGAATATTGCCCTCCGTTAAAAACCCTAACGTTAGAGTTTTTAACAGAGGGGCAACATTGCTGTTTTGAAACTTCATGGGCAACGTTGCTACGCTTGAAACTTCGTAGGCAAAATTACTCCCGGCGCATACTTTAAGGGCAAAAATGCACCTTAATCATGATAAGTTGTTTAGTCTAAGTTACACGAGTGTAAGAATGCCTTTAGTTAAAGGTAATTCATTGTCAATTCATCCAATGTAACGAGGATGGGTTTTTCCCCCAAGATATATCACTAAAACAAAATCATCAATTAGCTTTGATTAAAAATATATTTCATAAAAATCATGTTCACTCAATAAGGATAATTTTTAGAAAATTATAAATTTGAGAGATAGAATGCATTAAAGTCTTAGACTAAAACAAACCTATCACATTGTATGTGTGTTTTTTTTAAGACCAAAGGGAGTAGTATTAGTATTTGTTTGGTATCACATTTGGGATCTCTAAAAGTATTTATTCATGTAAATCGAGACAAAATTCCTCTTATATACGTATCTCATAAACCATAAATCACGATTGAAAAACTACTTTTAAAAGCTTTAATCACTATTTCAAACAAGCGCTTCATTGCATACACCCACTAACTATAAAACTTCCTCTAACTAATAAGTAATAGCTTTCGTTGATGGTAAAATTAAGATTTTATAATAAATAACTAAATTTAATGTGTGCTAATAAAAAGAAGTGAAGTAATATGGAAATCCGGACATATGAGAAAGCAAGACTCGTGGCCTAAGACACCAAATCATGCACCGCATGAATTAAGATCAATAAGTGACATCAATGAAAACACATCACTCTTATCCTATTTATTTATGTTGACATTGAAGGATCACATTGGAGCATAAGAGAAATACTAATATTATTGATCCTTCAATCTCAACATGGTCAGAGCTCTAGGGTTCCGATCTAATTCCCTGAGTTCTTCGGCTAGGCATACGTAGACTGTGACGCCTTCTCGGCACGTGATGGCACGCTCCAATATCGACTTCCTTCTCCGGCATCGCGTCTCTGAGTTCGGCTTGCCCCAGTAGGTCTGCATTCTCGGCCCGTGATGGCACGTTCTGATGTCGTCTTCCTTCTCTGGCGTCGTGTCTCTGAGTCCGGCTTGCCCCAGTAGTTTTGTGCTCCATTTTTGTGCTTTCATTTAGTCCAATACGAAGTATTGGGTATTTGGTTGCTGTTCTCTTTGGTCTCAAGGCGTTGTTTGGTTGCTACCCTTATTTTCTAGTCATTCTTCGTTCTTCGACGTCAAGCCCTCATTCCCGATATGTGCAGGCTGATTTCTGCTTCGAAGGTTGTGTTGTGAGACTGGGTTTAGTTGCTTTAAGTGTTTTTGGTAGTCCTTGTGTGACTTGTATGTTCTTTGCTTTCGGTGTGGTGTTTGGCAATTATTTACTGTTTGGGGTCCTTGTGTGACTCATTCGTTATTTGCCTCCGGTGTGATGTTTCGTTGCCTCTGGTGAGGTGTTTCATTTGGCATTTGGTTGTTAAGGTCGTGTTTGGCATTTGGGCTGTTAAGGCCGTTTGGTATTTATCTCTAGTGAGACGTTTGGAGTACTGTTTAGTCTCAGGTGAGGTTAGTTGGTGTTTGTCTTTGGTGAGACGTTTGGAGTATTGTTTGATCTTAAGTGAGACCATTTGATGTTTGTCTCTGGTGAGAAGTTTGAACTATTGTTTGGTCCCTTGTGAGACCATTCGATGTTTGTCTCTAATGAGACATTTGGAGTATTGTTTGGTCCCTTGTGAGACCGTTCAATGTTTGTCTCTAGTGAGACGTTTGGAGCATTATATGTTCCCTTGTGAGACCATTCATACTGTTCATTGTTGCAGCTTCTACTCTGGTTTAGTTTTCTCTTTGTTGTTCGAACTCCTGGTGAAGCTGATGGATCATTACCTTATTGAAGAACAATTGCTGTATGTGCAAGCTGCTTCTAGTTTGAGGGGGAGTGTTAGGAAATATATTAGGGATTGCTGTTAGATCCATATAATTAGGAATTACGGTAGATCTATATAACTAGGGATTACGGTTAGCTTATTAGTTTGCCTATATAAAGACCTCTTTGTACTCTCTTTTATTCTTAAGGATTAATAATATTCAAATTATTCAATTACAATTTATAAGCCCAGTTTGGGAAAAAGAAAAATTGTCTTTATTATAAGTCCACTTTTAAAGTACTTCATCTAGTTTTAAATATAAGACAAAATTGACTTTTTTATAGAAACTAAGGAAGCTAATTAAATTACTTTAGAATATTTATATTTATATTTATATATTTTTCTTCAAACTAATTAGTTTGACTAATAAACTAATATATAATCTAAGGATACACAATATATGACATGATTAAGTATTTATTTAGTTTCATTGAACTCTCTAAAAAAGTCAATTAAATTATATTTAGGACCGATGGAGTAATAAATGAGAGTGTTATAATTTTACCATAGTAAAAAGAAAAGGAAGGGGTAAAAAATATAAGTTTTATTTTATGTTTATCTAACTATTTATTTCATTTTTTTGCCAATTTTACCCTTTGTTAAATTTATTTATTGCATCAATTCTCTCTCACTTATCCTCTCTAAACATAAGGGCATGTTAGAAAAAGTAATAAATATTTATTGTCCTTAACTAATGTATTTTTCTTATTGAACGCAAATAAGTTATTTGTAACTTGTAATAAGGAATAGAGGGAGTATTTAAGTAAATCCCTCGAGCCCAAAGAAGTATACTGGTTGAAGGTTTTTGAATTGGAGTCCCTCAACCCTCATAGTTAGTCACAACTGTCTGCACAATACATCCCTATTAATTCAAATGCTTATGATAACAACATCCCTGAATAACTATTTACCCAATTCAATCAAGAAATTATTAGTTTAGCTGCACCAAACATGAATTTTATCCTCCTTATTGGTAGTCACATCACAAGTCAAACACTTTTTGCAAGATTACAATAATAACTTATAACACTCCGTAAAAATCGCTCATTAAATCGAATGCATAGATATCATAAGGTAGAAATCATTTCTGTGTGATTCATTAGTGACTAGAGCTCATTTCTTTTCTTTCGTTTTAATGGAAAATTGGAATTCATTAAAACGCCTAATAAAGAATTGCAAACATTGGGGAGAAGATACCTTTATCATCCTCCATCAACAACCGCCTCTTGGTAAGAAGGTGGTGGTTGATTAAAGACCTGTTTGGCATAGCTGCAAGAACAAAAAAAAGTCCAATGGCAGTGAAAAACGTCTAATGGAAAAGAAAACATGATTTTTGTGTGTTTGGCATGGCTTCAAAATATAGTAGACTTTTAAAAATGAAGTGGTTTCTTAGCTGAAGCTAATTGTTGGAGCTTCTGATACCATTATAATGACGTGACTTATCTTTTTAATTTCTGTAAGGTTACTGTCATGCCCTTTATTTCTTTTCTTTTGCCACAGATTTCGAACCTCACTCTCTTTTCCTGTACTGGGTCATTGAGAATTGAGCACAAATCTTCTTATTGGTCTTCAAAGTTTTAAGCTTGAAATTTACTTCTGCTTTCATCTTCTTGACTTTCTGTTTGGTCTATATTGCATTTGTTTTCTTTTTCTGTGTGTTCTGTTTCTGAGCTTCTCTTATCTGAACTGGGTGAATGAGAATTAACTTTTAAGGATAGAATTTTCTGGTTGGTCTTGGAATTTTGAAGCTTCAAATAATTTTGCTCCTTTCTTCTTTCTCTGGGCTTATTTCTGCCTATCTTATCCTCAACTGGTTTAATGATATGCTCATTTGCTTAAATTTTCAGAGTTCTCTGCCTCCTCCCCAACTTTCAAGTTTGTCTTATCCTGAATTGTTCTAATGAGAATCTCAAAATTTTCAGATTCAAAATAATACTGGGTTTTGGCTTCATGGACTGTATTAGAACTTTTGTTACACAAGTGCCAGAAAGCTTTACAAAGCCTCAAGTTTCTTGTTCTTTGCTTGTTCTGATGCATTTCTTTTATTCTGTCTTTTGAGCTTACCTTATCCTGAACTGGGATAATGAAGATTAAGCTCAAATTTTTCTGACCAATCTTGAGAATTTTAAGCCATGGCTTTTAAATTAATTAAGCTGCATCTACTGGAATTTCTGTTATGTCAGAAAGCTCTAGTTTATTTTTAAATGAAACTAAAGCACTTAATTATTTTAATTAATTGAATCTGATTTGGCTTTGTTCAACAACTATTTGCAGTTCTTCCTGTTGTCTTGGATATCACCGTAAACCTTCCTGATGAAACTCATTTTATTCTCAAGGTTTGTTGCTATATAAAAAAATTGAAATTTTGTCCGGATCATAATCTTATCGGGAGATATCCCACACTGAAGTGGAATTTGGTCAAGCTAGACAAGAAAATATAGGTGATGAAATAATGATGATCCACTTGATAAAGCATCGTTATATTATCTTTAACAAAAGGGATAGGTTTATTTAAACACTTCACTGTTGTAATTTTTTTTCATGGTAATTCTACTGTTTTTTTAAGCAAATTTATATTTAAATTTCCCAAAGGATAGATGAGGCGATTAAGGTGAGATCCAATGTGGATCCAACTTTCTATTCACTAGTGGGATCCAGGCAGTCCGGGGGGACCACCACGACTCTATTACATAATATACAACACACACATATATAGTATTCGATAAGATTCATGCACCTTTTAGTTATTTTCCATCTCAACTGACTTTTCAAACACTATGCCAAACAAATGCCCATCAGGAAAAAAGTCACTTTTGCCACCTCTATCCTAAACTACATCAACAATCTGAATTTTAGAAAAAAGTCCATGAGGAAAAATCTAGCAGGCAAGGAAAAAAAAAAAACCACTTCTACCCTGCTATCCCAAACGGCCAAGAACAAAATTCCCTATTTTCAAGTAGATGCATCCTGCCTTTTTAGCTCTGCTGACAATGAGGCGAGATAGCATCTATTTTTCATTGCCATTGGGCTTGTGCTATTTGGTTTTGCCCTTCCGTTTGGTCTTCATTCTGATCTTGTTCCGGAATCACTTTTCCATTATTGGATTTTGAATGCCCATCAACAAAATAATGTGACAAACTATTTGTTGGGTTCTTTATCATGCTCCTTCCCCTATTTACCTAATTTGATTAGGTGAACCGATGGAGGTTGGCACAAGTGATAAGTGATTAGGTCTCGAGTTCGAGCCTTGCGAATGCAGAAAACCCTGTTGGGAGACTCTCCCACCATAGCCAGGTGCGCGACACGAGTCATATTCGGATTAGTCAGGACGAAACTCTGGATACCGGATAGGCAACCAAAAAAAAAAAGATTAGGTGATATGTTTTTGGGTTGATACCATATTTGGTCCCTCGAGTTAACCATTATTTTGGTTTCGGTTCCTTTAGAGACAAAATGGTCCATATTTTTATTAAGTTATAGGAACCAATGTTATAGACAAACTAAAATCTAGAGGATCAAAATCTATGACTTGAAACTTGAGGTACTTAAATCAAAATGAGGGTAAATTTGAGTGACAAAAAAATTCTATTAATCCTATGTTTTTTCTAAAACATTCTAACCATCTTTCTTAATTCTCTCGTTCCCTCTTCTCCTTGATCCTTGATTACTATTAAGAAAGCATTAATAAGGGTGCATTAGGGGAAAAAAATTGACAAATATAATAAATAGATGTTACATTTAGAACTAATATCAACTCCCAAGTATGTCCTACATTTAGAGTAATGAAGTTCAACCACATTCGGTTATACATATGATCTTTAGAGAGCTTAACTTTTATCAGTCTGTTACAAGTTGGGCACTCATAGGAAGATTATTCGTCTCCTCTTTCGGCTCATCAAAGTTTCAGTGAGTCAAACTCGCCTGGTGATTGATTTCTACACATCACTAAATTATCAAAATCTAGATTCACTGGCCTTCCCTCTCTACAAAGTTCCATTTACTTTCACGGTACATTGTTAGAAGATTCTCAGCTAAAATGTCAAGAGGACAGGAAAAAATGGGTTTCCATCTTTTTTCACCCTCGTCTAATGTTGCTACTAATTCAGAACCTGAGCACAATTTCAAACACCTTTCAGTATCGGATTCTTATTGATCAATTATTTTTCCACGAAAACAAGTACGGCAAACCTCATTACCATTTAATTCCTCCATCGATGGACAAAAACAGCACAAGTAACAGTAACATAAATGTGTTCATCCCTACCAAAATATCATAAATATATAAGCTCAGATCCAATAGATGCATTAAAATACAAAAAGCTTGAACCCAATGACAATGTTCCAAGACTCAAACAAAATATCAGCTAATCAAGAAGCCGATGGAACGTTACTACCACAAACACGTTACATAAACAAGTTAGGCTTTTTGGCTTTGAATGTTGTTTTAAGCTTCCTGGTGGGCGGCCTGACTTTCCTGTAAACCAATGGGAACTTGATCTTTGAGTTGTGGAATTGCTTGCTGCTCTCCCTCTTGCAAAGCTTGGCTGGGATGGTGGCCGTCTTGATGATCTGAATGCAAGGGAACCGGACCCTGTGACGGGAGGCCATCTCAGTGTACATCTGCTCGACACCACCGTTTAGAGTGGTATCACGGTACTCTTTGTACATGTTGTGATACCCAGTCCTACTCTGATAACGCAACCAAATGCCATAGTTCTTGATCTTTGTCGGGTTCTTCTCAAAAATCTGTACAAGCATGGCAACAATAAGCCTCAGAATATGACAGAAATAAAACGGAAGCAACAATGTTTTTTAGATGGGTACACATCATGCCTTTTGCCTGCTATGAATTAATTATTTAAATAGATGCATCACATTGTGAAAAATAGAGAATGGCTTACTTCTAGCAATTAAATTTGCATTACAAGGTCAATTGAATATACAGATCCCTAGGCCCAAATCCAGTAATTTCTTAACAAGAAATACAAACGGAAGGGCAGGAGAAGAAATAAGCTGAGGCTCAAACTTTCAATAGCTAGAAAATATTTTCTTATTATCCAGGAGCAATCATGAAAAGAAGATCTCTTCCTATTACTGTAATCCTCACCAATAATTGGATACTCTCCACTGATATTAGCAATCAATCCAGCAATTTATACAGCTCTAGACAATAGCAAACAGTGGCAATTGTTACATTTTCAGACAAGTTGCCTTTTGAACAATTCTTCCGATGGTAACTACCACCTAAATCATTAGGCTATCAGCTAAGAGTTCCATGATATGAAAGCACTTAAAAGCTTCTTCACTTAAGGGGATGCACTACAAGTTCAAGGCTTCGCCCACTAATATCCTAGGGCGTATTAATCTTAGCCACAGGTCAACTATCGCAACATTAAAGACCCACACCACAGACAGCAGTGAAGTATTCTATAGAATTAAAATTAGAAAGATGCTGTAATGAGGATTAGAGTTAAAATATTCTACAGTGCAATAACCAATAATAGTTTCTAATAGTTAAGCCGATGTTGCCAAATATTAATACAGCAAAGGAGACCAAAATTGCGAAACTCAACAAGATACATTGCTAGGAACAGGAAAGAAATTTCTAGGTAATACTTAATAGGATCATCTTTCCATGTCTTTAAGCTTCTCAAATTGTGTTTCCAATTAACAAGGAATCGTTATTGTCAGAATTTAGAACGGATACATAAAACACTCTGATAAACAAACGCAAAAGTAAAAAATCGCACCTCATTGATAGCAAGCACTTGACCATTGCTTTTCTTAACCTTCTTCAGTTTCCTCAAAAAATACCTGAATCAAAGCAATCAGCCGAGATGAGACAAATATTACCAGCCTCGACCTCTGGGACAGAGAAATCTAGAGTACCAAATCGAATAAAACTTCTCTCAAATCAAATGACCTCACAGGAATAGTACAAACGAAAATTTCCAATAAAAAATATATAATAATCAAATGAAATCACATTACCAGAACTTCGACTTGGCGCGAACTTCGTTCGTAGCCCAGAGTTTCATTCGATAGATCTTAGGGTGATCATCGGCTTCCGTGGGCAGAGCTCTCCCAACGACCTGGTACTGATGGAACTGCAAGAGCAACCAGAGAAACATCAAATCAGCTGAAAAAATAACATTTATTTGGCTGCAATTAAAACAGAGGAAAATACGAGAAAATTGAATATCCAACCAAAACACCAGATCAAAAATTCAAACAAATTTCAGCCCCACTTAGTTACAAATCCGAGGCATTGATTTAAGAAACGAGACACAAATACTCACCCTGAACGCAACCATTTCGGATAGAAGATAAACACAGGAAGGACTCTGACGCCTCTCTCACTGCCGTAAGACCACAGAAAATGGGGTTTTCGTTTTATTTATATACGATGAAGGAAACCCTAGTTCTGGATTTAAGAGTTCCGGTGAGGAGCGGCCTATCGAATTAAAATGTTACTCCCTCTTTTGGGCCTCATGAAATATTTCTAAGTCTTAAGAAAAGGGCCCCTTAGCTTTTATCGTTGTCCAAAAAAAAAAAAAAAAACACTATTCTTCGTGAACATTTTTCTACTGTTTTTCTATCAAAAAAAAATTCTACTGTTTATGGCTGAAACCAAAGTTGGAATTTAATATAAAAATAACTCATTTCGATAAAAAAATTTCATAAGAGAAATTATATTAATATATTTTATAAATAAAATTTTTGCTCCTTTTAAATTAGTTTAGTGATGATACTAATTAATATAAGTTGAGTTTTTAAAGTTGGCTGGTCAAAAATACCCATTCATATTTTTTATATTTAATATATAGATATATTTACACACGCAGAGATATACGTATAAAATATTTAAAAATTGAATATGAATCCTTTTATATATATATATATATATATATATATATATATATATATATTTGTCTATTTCTCCAAATGAATAAATTTATTTGTTACTTTGATCATTAGAGTGTGTTTGGTTTAAGGGAAAGGGGAGATATTGTTACCAACTTGTCATTAATGAGGGGAAAAAGGGTTTTTTTGGTTGAGAGTGAGCTATGAAATATTGAAAAAATTTCATGGGCAATTTGGTCAAATTGAAGTAAAATTTTTCTCTCCCCTTACACTCTTAGGGGTTTGTTTGATAGGAGAAATTTCGATTTTGAGGGAGGAAATTTTTATAAATTGGATTTAATAAAATTAGAGAAGTGTAGTTATAAAATAAAGAAGATATAAGATAAAAGGATAAATAAAATTTTTAAACCCACCTATAAAAAAAAAAAAAAAAAATTCCTTCACCACCCCCCCCCCCCAAAAAAAAAAAAAAAAAAAAAAAAACCAAAAAGCCATAGAAGAGAGTACCACTCATTTATTCTTTATTAGAACTATTTTTTTTTTTAATTCATGACGTGTGATTATTCATTCGTTTTGGATTTGTATGAATTTTTGGGAAGTTGAAACCATTTAAAAGAAATCATTTTTCTACCATAAGATGAAAGCATTTTTTAAGTTTTTATAAGAAACAGAGAACTATTTTATGAAATCCTTTTCTAAGATGCAATACTAAATCGCACTAAATGTTGACACGTGCCAAAGTAGACCGATCAACCGAAATTGTCATATCCACTTTTATGCATTGAGTAATAGCATCAGCATGTTCAGGAATCAGTTCCATAATTTTGTCATATTTACAATATCCCCCAAATCTATAACACTTCATAGGGAAATTTTTTCACTTATATTCTCTTTCTGTTTCGGAACCCTTGGCATCTGCTAACAAGTAGAAAATGCATTCTTGTAGCCATTTACAACAACAACAAAAGGAAATTGCAAAAACATAACCATATATATGAGTTCCTTGGCGTTGTATGCTTTCACCAATCTTGAGCTTTATTTGTAACACCAAAAGTCACAACTATAATAGCAATGATTGCCTGCAAATTAATAATTAAGAAACACAAGTTAAGTGGGAATAGGCAATCATATAGAACCGTTTTCTAAATTGTCAGAGAAATAAGGGAAAATAATCACTATAAGGTCTCAAAAAAAGAAATGTAATAATTAAAAAGTCCTACAACAAGTGAGCAGTAAAGACCTGTTATCATTTTCTGCATTAGAACTTATTATTGCATGCTGCTCACTTGTTATAGAGCTTTCTAGTGATTACATTATTTCCTTGAGACCTTACAGTGATTAAATGGAAACTGTGATTGTTATAGACACTTACAGCAACTGTGCATGCAACTAATCCTGGCTTTTCTCGGTAATCCATCTGTACACAGAGTAGCACAAGAGTTCCAGCATACCAGGGAATTCCACCAAGAAAAAATCCAGCTATAAACCTTGCAATACAAATTCAATTATGGTCGTCAATACATCTGTATCCTAGCTGAATAGACAAACTTCTTGAATTCCTAATGTCAAACACGGGAAAAGAATAATCAGAGAGTGTCTTCTAATTACCCTAGATCCCACAAGAGCATTTGAGTCCAATTATATTCTGGTCCCTTACAATTTTTGTGCTTAGTGTAACTTTAGAAGTTTCCCCTCTTATTTGATGAATGCAAAATCCTTACATGATAATATAGAAGTGACTCGTTGTTTCTATGAGCTATAAATAATCATGCAGAAAGTTTGCATTCGGTTTCTTTCACTCGATAATCACCGCATATACAGGGTTAGATGGAAGACATCATGTAGTTTTAGAGCATGAGTGACCCTTAATATTTAATTATAGATGCCGAAAAAGGAATTAAATAATGGAGTGTCATTAAACTCACAAGAACCAACCAAGACCAAGTCCACAACAAGGAAGACGATGTTCTCTTAAGGGCATTCCTTCAGCAACGGCATAACCTTCACAGCATCATAAAGTAGTTATGATGTGGACATAGAAGACAAAAACAAGAGATATTGATAAATCTTCCCATGCATAACGTAAGTGATCTCAGATTCTGAGATGCCAAGAACAATATCGGAAAGGTTAGAGAAGCATTTAGGAATAATACATTATATCATGAAGAAGCCAAGAATTTTTTTCCCGAATGAGCTTTCAACCCAAATAGGGAAAGATAGAATAAACACGGACTTTAGATAATTTTACATGGATTCAGAAATTTATGCATCTCGTGAAATTTGTCAATAGCGCTTTGAATAAAGATATGTCAAAATGACAAAGGAACACATAATAGCATGAAATAGCAGTTTATCGTTTCCTATTTTAAAAGCTATATTAATGTATTATGTATCCTAGCAGCTTATATCTTCATAAACCTTTCCAGCAATGTTTTGAAAACAAGACCACAACAACCATATGGACCATTTGATTTCGGAACTAGCTAATCACAAAGTCCAAATAACCTCTAAAAACCGTTATAATAGTTGGAAATTTTCAAAATAGTGAAAGCATCTATCAGGCTATCTGCCAGTTAGAACGCCGTTTCTAAGACATGTCCATAATACCAAGGTTACTGCAGCATACAATTTTAAATGGCAGTTTGCATATGTCAACCTTCTGGCCTCTACAACAAAGAACTTACTTCTTACTCATATGGCCCAACTTATTTAGATATGAATATCAGATATTTTGTTCACAGTCGTAGCTCTTAGTGCACAGTCACCTTCTTCCATCCCAGTAAATAGTTTGCCCAAAAAATTTATTAGCCTACTTTAAACAGAGCTTTCCTTATGATCTGAGTCGTAATGTTATGTCTTTGCCTTCATGCAATTTCAGGCTTTAACATTTAATTTTCAAGACAGAAACGGAAACCTCTTCTCCTATGAATTGAGTACAAATCAATACCATTGAAGTTTAATAATCTTAACGAATTTCTTAAATTAAAATTATCAGACTTGTCAGTTGTGACACAGAATTATTTATCATCAAATCATTCTCTAGTTGTTCCTGCACTCACTAATGGGGACGAAATAATAAAACCGATACTTCAGCAAAAATCAGCTTAGAAGGTCTTCATGTTTGAAATGTATAGATCATAAAACGTAGCGTATGTATTGAACAATATCTTCCGTTTTGGTGCACTTTTTCTGATATCACAGTGTTATTTCACAGTACTCGTAAGCCTCGGCATCTCCCATAGCTGCCAAGCATAAAAAAAAGTTTACCTGCCAATATTCTTTTCCATTTAAAACCCATGATTTAGAAAAAGACACAAGATGATAGATTCTTTAAACTTCCAAGTGCCAAAAATTCATAACCATAGCCTTAAAGCAATATTATGTATTAAGAAATAAAACGGTCACAAAGAAAAATTGAAAACGCCGTCAAATAGTACTAGAACCGATTTGCCTACAAAATGCAACAGAACAACACCTCAACCCAAACATTGCTCCCCAGACAGATTACAGCAGATATCAAACTGCATCAAAATTTCATAAAAGTGAATTCAGATCAACCATGGGTAAGCAACTTCTCCAATACCAAATCAAAACTTCTGAATTTGGAACTACTTCAAATACCCAATGAGAAAAACAAGTTGACCCTATCTAAATAGCCAATCCGAATAGAAGCATTGGCATTCAATTCAATCCATAATTAATGACAGAAGCGTTATTTAAGCCCATAAATTGTAAAGCAATCGACATTTCATACAATACCCAAAAAAAAAAAAAAAAAAAAAAAAAATCTCAACGCCTACCTGGAACGGTTTGATATCCTTGGAAATAATTACCACCGTAAGCTGCCGGAGGCGGAGCGGGATGAGGAAGTCCTACAACCGGCTGAGGCTGTCGCTGCGGCGGTGGAGGTTGAGCAGTCGGATAGTAGTTGGCGACGCCTTGAAAGGTGCCATAGTAAGGCTGGTTGGGGGGATCGGTGGCGAAACCCCTGTTCTTGCCTTCCTCGCTCATGATTCAATCGGAGAATTGCGCGAGAACGACGAAATTGGAGCACCACCGTCTTCCGCCGCCTAATTGCCCCGGACAGAGCTCCTTCAGAGGCCTGTTTTGTGCGGAAAAGTCTCCGTCTTGGTGGTGAATAATGAAGTAATGATTATGTCCTCTCCTTTCTGGCTTGTTTGGATTCTTCCAGTTCTTATGTAGACCTAAAATTATATGATTTTCTTCAAAAATATCCCAATATTGTACCTATCGAATCAAAATTATAAGCTTAAAACCAAAATCAATTAGTATAAGATTAATATTGGCTTGTGATTAAATTCATATACCATGTGCTTTGTTCTCACATAGGGCATAGAAGTTTGTTAGTCTAAAACGTTTTTAGGACATTTAGCATTTACTCGGGCCCAATAGAACATCACACGCACCTTTCTCACTTCTTTTTTTAGGTTGCCCATCTGGTTCACCTTACCCTAATAATCTGGATCGACCCGGTCATGACACCCACCTATGGTGGGTGAGTCTCCCAATGGATTTTTTTGTTTCACGAGTTGAACTCGAGACTTTTCTTGCGATCTAGCGAATTTTCTGCACCATCTTAGCTAACCCCCGTTGGTTCTCACTTCTTATTTTTAATATTACCTTCAATCTTAAATATAGAACATAGTTTAGAATGTAATTTACACTACAAATTACCACTTTAATTCTATTTATAAGTCTTTTTTAACTAAATCATACATACCAATGAGAGGTCCTAACTCAATGATTATGGGGTACATTTTCAATACTTTGCCCTCATTTATAAATGAGTCTTTTCTAACTCTTTTGTCTCTCTCTATTTTCATTGGTACAATTAATATGGGCAAAATTGTCATAATCCATTTACTATCTTGAACCTGGACTTATAAATAGGATCGATTTTTCTGGTCAAAATAGACTTATAAATAAGACCAAAATGTTATGTTATATATTTAAGACCGGATGAGTAGCTTATAGCCTTACCAACAAGCTTGATGTGGTGAGCATCATCACCCTTGTAAGGAAGAGAAAATAAATTCCAATCATAAAAAACATGTTTATTAAAATATGTGAAAACCTTTGACCTGGCTCAAAAGTTGAAACCCTTCATAGTATCCAAAAAAAAAAAAAAGCTTGTAACACTTTGGTCAAGCAATACCAAATTATTGAATGGGGGTAGTCCAGTTATAAAGACAAACCCTATTAAGCATTTGTAATCTATGAGTTCAGTCAATGAACTCAATGATGCTGTAAACAGGGACGGACCTTAGATTAATTTCTTGGGGGTCAAATATATATTTATTAACTAATTAAAATTTTATGATTATAAAAATTTTATAATTATATAACATTTTTAAAATTATCTTCTCTTGAAGTAGGATAGTATTTTGTAATAAGAGTATAAATATTATCAATGTTGAAAGCTTTATAAGCAACCTTAGAAATCAAATGAGAGCTAAGTGTCAAAAACTCCAAAATTTTGTCCTTAAACCTCATACTCCTTAGCATCCTCATTATTGTTGTTGTTGTCTGCCATGTTAGTTTACCCCAAGATTCTCCTTCCTAATAAACCCTTTATGTTTTTCCGTTCGTAAAACACAAAACCCAAAAAAATAAAATCGAGAATCGAGAGATAAAAGACCCCGAACTTTTTTCCCCCTTTTTTGAAAACCCGGAAGGGAAAAATATATATATCAAAACCCGAGACAGATTACGTATACTTACAATCCAATCCCTGGAGAAAATCTTTGAGGGTGAGAGAATTGGAAAATATAGAGAAAGAGTGAAGAACACAGCTGGATTCAGAGGCCTTATAAAAGGATGAAGACCACGCTACTAGAGAACATCAGTGCACAGTGCACACGTCACAAAGTATGGCAAGAAAGCCAATAGGAAACTTTGTATAGGTCATGGCCTTTAAAAAAAAATTCTTGAATTTTTTTTTTTTTTTTTTTTTTTGAAGGGGGCCATGGCCCCCCATTGTATCTTCCAAGGTCCGTCAATGGCTGTAAAGAAGGTTTTGGTAGGCTTCATGCATTATATGCTCTTGTGAGCTTAGTAAGGAGGCTTTGAAAAGTATGCATTGTATATGTATATCCTTTCATGTACTACTATTAAACCCATTTAACTGTCTTATGATCACTTTGTAGGATGGGTTGCATTTCTGAGAAGTACAAGAAAAAGAGATGAAAAAGAAAGCAGTGTATAATGTTTTTAAGACATGAACAACACTTTCTTTTAGGCTTAATTCACCCTTACCAGTACCTATTTTATAAGGTGCAATTTGGATTGACAGTCAAATTTTCTATAGGATACAATGAAGACCATTAAGTACGGATTGTACTCACATACACTCAAGTCAAGGCAACAATGTCTTTTACAAAGTGATAATTTGACTTTATCTTTCTGGACAATCAATGACAAAGGTAGTGAGTTTGATTTCTTGTTGTTGTGTAACTTCTAATGTCTGATGTTGTATTATATGTTACAAATGAAGTGATGGTATAGGGTATTTATATACCATAAAATGATGTCTTGAAGTGACATCTTTTGAAGCATCAACTCTTCAATTAAAAGTTACAATTATATGTTAAATTCATAAAACCTCATGAACCAATATAACTAATGGTTATTTAAAATAACTCTCCACTAATGGTTATAGTGTGCAGAGTTTTCTTGAAAGCTAACACAACCTTCCACCAAATAACAGTTATCTCACATCTTCACGTGTCTTTAGAAACTAAAAGGACATCACCTTGGTGACATTAGTGTTATAACTTTCTACATACCTTGTCACATAAATTCTTTAATTTATAAGGATATGATTTTTCAACAAACGCATCTCTTCATTTTAAAATATTCCAACAAATTTCTCATTAAATTGGGTAAATTGGATTGGTTGTTATAGGGACAATTGGGGGTTCATGCGTGGACTCCATAGCCTGTGAATTTAATTGTTAACCGTGTGAGGATTCTTAATAAGGTTATCTAATGTCTCGAATTGGTCAAGTTACGGGATGTTATTTCTCAATTATATTCTGTACCGTAGCTTTATTCAAGTTTAACTGGAAAATAGAATACTACCTCACCCTATAATGTACTTTTATTGGACGATAGTCGTTTTGATCATGATAGTACTATTTGAAAATAGAGTATGGTAAGCTACTTTCTTTAACCATGGTATATCCAATGAATTAATACGTTTAATCTTTGACATCGTGATTAAATTATAACTAATTAATTAAACTCTTTTTTTTTTTTTTTTTTTTGGTTAAAGAGGTTCAGTTATTCTATACTACAATAAAGTTAAAAAGGGTTATAAAATTTTTCAGGTATTATAATCATGAAAATGAAGTGTTGCATACCTTAAATGATACTCATTATGTTATACCTAATTGGAAGATTGATATATGTTCTAAATGTCAGATTTATTTATTTTTTATTCTAAATGTAAGAATTTTTTTTTTGTCAGTTTTTTTTTTTAATTTACCTACATTAATGCTCTCTCGGCAATAATCAAACAAGAGAGATTGAGAAAATAAGGAAGATTATAAAGGTTATTTTTTAAAAAAACAAACATAACATATTAACAAATTTAACTAACTTCTTTAATCCAATCAAATTAAGTAGTTGGGTCTTTTATTAAGGATAAAAAATAACAAGAGTGGTTGAGAGGATCGCAAAGTTTTTGCAAATCAAGGTATGAATGATCCCAACAATTAAAATCAAATAGAGTTCATTTCAAAAGTTAAAGTAAAATTTTGAAGTTATCAACGTGTAACTAGGACAAACCCACGTGATGGATGGATGAACGAATGAAATAACTTCTAGAATTTCAGAGATAGAAAAATGAAATAAAAATATGCACAATGTGTTTGGGTTTGGGTTCACGGTAGGAGATCGGTGGAAGCGGAAAAGCTTAACAGGAAAAAAAAAAAGTAATAATAGTGCTTGTTTGAGTAAGTGTTTTACATAACTGGGCTTCTTCGTTCAAAGCTCGGTGAAGACTAAGCTGAATTATAGAGCGTAGCAAGAGTTGGGGCTTGATATTTCACACTTTTCTCTCTCAGCTCGTTCTCTCTTTCTTATCTCACACCACCATGTCAGTTCTTCTTTCATCATCATCATCCTCTCTATCTCCGTTGTTCGTTACCATCGATGAGCAAGGGATGAGAAGAAGTGCCGTGAGGAAGGAACAAGACACTAGAGGCATCATGTGAAGAGCTTTAGGGGCCATTGACCTTTCTTCTTCCTCCACCTTCACTCCCATCGATCCTCAACGCCGACGACCTTTAGTTTCAAATAGGGTGGCAAAGAGAAAGGTGTGAAATCAAGAGGGCTACTGTTTCTCATCGAGAGGAAGAAGATGGCCTTGGTCAAGCTATTTTGACCAGGGACCATTTTGAATTTTGAAAAATTTCTCAATAAAGGACTAAATAGAAAATTGTTGAAATATTTTGAAAAAAAGTCACTTTTGTTATCGTTAATTCAAACGCAAATCACATTTATTTGACTTTTATCCTATCTTACTTCTACAAAAGTTAAATAGAAAATAAGTAACCTCTCTCACCGCTAAGTGCTCGTAGTTGTAGTGTAATCATGAATAGGCAAAGGAAGAATGAAGTGGAAAATTTAAAAATATATAAAACCTCAAAAGCTAAAATCCATGTATCTCACACAATCTAAAATTTAGATTTTTAATTATGAATTTAAATAATCATATATATTTTTTAAAATTTTAAATATAAATAATACATAAAAAGGTAAAATCTCCATTTTTCCAGTAAAGAATTGAAAGGAGAATTGAATATTTTGTAAAGAAAATGTCCTGTATTAACTACAAAAATTGTCACATAATAATCATAGGGGAACAACCACATCAGTGCCCAAAAAATAGAAGCCCAATACCAAAATGGGCTACAAAACCCTAAAATTATGGCCGTATATAACATGAGTCGACCTTGATCCGGCCCCTAGCGAGGGTTTTCGAGTCGTCGGAGCACACAAACACAGAAGCCGCAAGCTCGACCCTTGTGTTCTACCCCGGCGCCCACAATCATGGTTAGGAATTGTGTTCAAATCTTTCGATGTGTTATATATGTTATGATTTGATTTATTCTGTGTATTTGTATGATGCGTTACATCTACTTTGTTTTCTCCTGGAAATCTCTGAATCTTCCCTTTGTGTCGAACATTCTGTGTTAGTATTTATGAGCTTTAGATTATTAAGATTAATAATCAGTGTTGTTGTGAAATTTAGTTGTCTTTGGTCCGTAAGAATTGGCATTTCTTCGATTTCTCATGCAGCTTAGTGTCATAATTCCGTTGGCATCTTCTGGGTTTATTTTTGAGTGACCTGATATTGATGGGAAAAATGTCTGCCGCGTTGGCGGTGTTCTCATTGGGGGTATGTCTAAGGGCTTGTCCAGAACATGAGATTTAAGTGATGTATTGTATTTTGATTTACTTTAGGGTAATGTAATCCATTTTGAAAGAAGATGGACCTCTTTGTTATTTGCCAGCTACCTATGAGGTTACTTGTTAGATTAGTATGAAATTAGATTTGTTGGGGCTCTTAAAGAAAATTAAGTCTGCTGGGAGATGTTTGTTAGCTTTATAGCTTGTTATGTTATCCCTCTGCGGAATTTTTTTTTCCTTGCATTGACATATATTTTTATCTTTTTGCATGTTTTCAGTTCTAATTCTATTGTGTGATTTGTGTTTCCACAGTCAAGGAGTAGAAAGACTAGAGAGCCAAAGGAAGAGACTGTTACTCTTGGCCCAACTGTCAGAGAGGGCGAACATGCCTTTGGAGTGGCCCATATCTATGCATCATTTAATGATACATTCATTGTGAGCACATGAAGTGTATATTTTTCATATGAATATTCATCTTCAAAATTCTGGTTCTAATTGTATCGTTTGCTTTGTTGCAGCACGTGACTGATTTGTCTGGAAGGGAAACCCTTGTTCGCATAACAGGTAAAGAGTTTTTCTCTTTGTTGCTTAGTTTAATAGGTCAAATTTTGCTCAGACGTGCGTTTCCTTTTTGTTAATTCATTTAGACTTTGTGTTGCAAATAAGCTATTCTGATTTGATGAAACTGTTTGGACTGGTCATACTGATTATGTAATTATAGAACACTCTCAAAAGCAATGTTATCAGATAATGCTCTGAGCAGTTTAAGAAAGTTAAATGTTAACTTAGGGATGTTGAGGTTGTGTTTTCTAATGCTACCTGCTTCTTATCTTCAGGTGGAATGAAGGTGAAGGCTGACAGAGATGAGTCTTCCCCCTATGCTGCTATGCTTGCAGCACAGGATGTATCTGCTAGATGCAAGGTCATAAATTTCATTATGAAATATTTCTTTAAATTAACCTCATTTGATTCAACTGTTTCTATGTATGTTGATTTTATTGTGAATTGTGTATGATTCGTCTTGCATCACTATTTATGAGATTTTAGTATTACGTAGGTGTTCAATTAATTTGTAGTTAAAGTGTGCTGAATCATATCTTTTAGTAACTTAGATGTCTGTTTTGTTTTGTTAAGTAGTCAAAGGTTGTCAATTGACTTCTAGAGTTATGGAACAGGAGCTGGGTATAACCGCTCTTCATATTAAGCTTCGTGCCACTGGTGGAAACAAGACGAAAACACCAGGTCCTGGTGCTCAGTCTGCTCTCCGTGCCCTTGCTCGTTCAGGAATGAAAATTGGTCGGATAGGTAATGCACCTTTTGAAGAATTGATTTTCTTGTTTGAAGATATTATTCTGTTTCATGTTTTGTTTTTTGTTTACTTTTCGTACAATCTTCTGTAGCTAATTGCTAAAGAATGAATTACTAGTTCTAGTGCTTTGTTCAAAAAAAGAAATTGAATGTTATGTGATCACTCATGCTGTTTGTGTGGTTGATTCATGGGGGAGTGAGTCTTGTTTCCTCCCTTTACTCCAGTTTTTATTTTTATTGTTAAAACGCATTTGTGACTTCTGGGGATTTGAATTGTCATAAATTAATAACTGAACTTTTAATAGATGCAATGTCATCGTGGGTATGTACTGGAAAAAAAGTTTGTGGAGTGATTGAAAACTTCACCGTAGTTTTGGAAGCTCCAATGGGAAACCAAACCTGCTCTAAGTTGACGTGTGAAATCTTGTTTGTCTATTCCATTGTGTTAATAAAGTTACCTGAATAATGTAGGATTTGGTTGGCCATGTGTTGAAAGTGCCATTTCGCATTATACCCCAATATCCTTCAACTGCAATACATTTGTTATGTGTGATGTGTGATTTTGCAGAGGATGTGACTCCAATCCCATCAGACAGCACCAGGAGAAAGGGTGGTAGAAGAGGAAGAAGGCTTTAAGCTTGCAATTGTATCTGTGCTGGCAGTTGCATTTTGTTGTGGGTTTTCTCTTTGCCGCCTACCAAGACAATGTGTTGTGGCATATTTGACATTTAGCTTAAGTCGGATGTCAATTTTGGAACTATAATTATATTTCTTGACTCTTTATGTTTTTGCTTAGCTGTTGTCCGATTTCTCGAAGTTTTAAGTTTACATTGTAGAATATTTATGAAGTTGAGTTCATGCAAGGTTTTATTGCCCCAACGCTATCATTTTTTTTTTTTTTTTTAAGTAGCTGAAATCCATAAACTCGAGAGTTGCAATGACAATCCAAACAACCTAAGATTGAAAAGGTGGAAGTTGATAAAGGATTGAAAAATTGTCTTGGGTGTGGGATAGGTTGGCCATGCGGTCAGCTAAAATATTTTGTTTCCTCATCCCACAATATTTTACACTTAAATCGCTGCCTCTCTAAAGAGGTTTTTGTATTACCCTCACAATAAGAAAAGAGATCATTTTTGGGAGAATTTTATCATACTACCCTTAATGATCAGGTGTAGCTTTTCATGAACAAGTAAAATTTTCTTGTAAACAACACATTAATTTCTGGTAGTTGGAGTTTTGATGGCCAATTGATGGTGGGGGTTCCATCCCGGTTATTAATATAAGGCATATATACTTAATTTGACTAATTAATTAAGTTAGATATCGATTTAATTAATACGACGAGTATTTTTTAGGGAAAATTAAAATAAAAATTCTAGATAATATAATATTTAATTAGAATGACCATAAAAATTGTAATTATTAAAGAGAGCCAAATAAACTTAAAGATACTAAATTGTCCTTCAAATTCTCAGTTGCTCCCCAAATGCAAAAAAAAAAAAAAAAAAAAAAAAAAAAAAAAAAAGAACAAAGTGCCTTTTTCCCTATCGTGACGAGGACCAAATGTCAAAAAATAAAAATAAAAATAATAAATTGCAGTTAAGCCTACAGCCTTCTCACAATACAAAGAAAACAACAAACACTCAACTGCCTTCTTCCCTCCCTATTGAAGAATTGGAGCCGCCGCCACCGCCATGATCTTCATTGCCCCAATAAACATCCATTTTTGTGATTGTCACCTGTCTTCTATTAATGATTAAAGAATCTAAAACGAAATATAATATATCATCAAAGAACAATTTTATCAATAGTCAGACGATTGTACCAATGGAAGAAGAAACGTGAGATTGCTGCAATGCGGAGTTTGAAGGTAATAACACAACTGCTCATTATTTGCAAGGTATACAAGGATGTGGGATACGAAACTTGTTGTTTGTGAAAATGGCAATGACACATATGGTGGCACCGATAAATTGGTCATGGGAGGGAAGAAGTTGCTTTGTTCTTTGTTTTCTGCGTTGGGGAAGCAACTGAGAATTTAAAGGGCAATTTAATACTTTTAAGTTTATTTGGTCTTCCTTAATAATTACAATTTTTATAGTCCTTTTAATCAAATATTATTTTATCTAAGTCTTTTATTTTAATTTTCCATTTTTTTAAAAACATTCTAGTAGTCTTCTTTAACTCCCCCTCCAATTTGATTGTTGCTAGAGGGGTATATTATGAGAAGTTTGACAAAGATGAAAAATATGTTGTATTTAAGATTAAAATTAACTCGTAAAACATGTCTTATTCTAAGTACCGGAGGAGGTAGTAGGAATTAGCTTCGTTATGGTGCAACTGTTGTGAACTTGCAGCTAAAAGCGTAGATCCACCGGTCTTCACGTTCTCAAACAAGTCCACAACTTCTAGCCTGCGCTAGAAGAGTGATCACTGAAAACTAAATAAGTTTACACGCAAATAAAATGAACAATTTACCCAGCCAACCAGAATGGACTAGTCTTTCTATTATTTATTGGAAATAGTATGTACATTGATACAACACTAAATGGGCCAAGGCTAAACTTACAAGTCCAAACTATATAAATAACATATTCTAACAATCTCTTTAATAAGAAGTAATGTTACCGTGGAATGTACACTTACTCAACAGCTCTTGGTCTGCACAGACTCTAAATAGACTAGACTAGGCATTCATATATTCATTTCTATATTCTCAATCGAATACCTTGTTACATCAAGAGGTCCATATGTAACAACACACTTATGTCCAGTCTAGCGTAAATATTCTCAATCGAATACCTTATTACCGAGCAAAAAAGAGGTCCATATGTCTCAACACACATATTGGCCCATTTACACGGGTAGAAGTGGTTTTTGTTTTTTATAAATTTTTTTGATGTGATTTGTATTTAAGATAAGCGGAATAAAAAGTGACTTGAGGCAGAAACTTGGTTAAGTGGCTTCATAAAAAAAAGCAGTTTCAGACTTTAAAGCCCATTAAATAATGAAGCTATCCAAACACCCAATTATTAAGCTTCTATTTATGATAGGTCTCTATTGAACTTTTTTTTTTTTTTTTAGCTTCGAAGTTATGTCAAACAGGCCTATAGCCTAACAGTATGGCTTGTGTGATTCAAATTCTCTCCCACCTTCGCACTTTAAATTGCTTGGATGAGAAACTTGTCCACATTGAAGGAGTAACCACAGAAATTCAAGAAAATATTTAACTAAAAAATGTTACTTTTCTTACAAAATTAACATTTGTTTTGATGGGGTGGGTCATGAGACGATGAAGTGTGACACGAAAGAATCTAAATATTGTGGACCTATTTTCAAAGTAATTAGTTGTCAGAACCAAGACTTTGAAATGAAAACAGAATCTGAACTGTAGCATAGAATTGAAACGTTGACTTTAGAATTTGATCTTAAACCTCTCACTTTTTATATCTTCGATTTCATACTATAATTTCCGAACCATTAAAAAGGAGGGCCCATAGAATAATTGACAAGTTTATAGTAAAATAATAATAATTTATTTTTGCTAATTACTCCAATCTTTGTAATTTACAAACAGGTAGGATGCCACTACTATTCTTCAATAACCTTCCAAACAACTGAACGAATCTATTTCGGTTTTTTCAAAAAAAAAAATTGATTGTGTTTTTTTTTTTTTTTACCAAAAAATTTGATTCTGGTTTACTCAACTTATTAGCTACTATTTCAACAAATGGATCTATTAATCCAAGCACTGTCTTTTTTTTATTATTTAAATAAGAAATCTATATTTGTCCGCTAGACAAGTTCGATTATTTTATTTTATATATCAAATGACCTGTGTGATATGCTAAGAGACAAGGATTCTTGCTTGGTACTTCCTCCTATTTTAAATATAAGAAAAAGTTGACTTTTTTTTTTAGAAAGATTACGGAAGCTAATTAAATTACTTTAGAATCTTTTTATTTTATTTTTTTTCCAAATTAATTAGCTTGACTAATAAACTAATATATAATATAAGGATACACAATATATGATATGATTAAGTAACTTATTTACTTTTCTTAATCTCTTCAAAAAAAAGTTAACTCGTCTTATAAATAGGGACTTTAGGAGGAGTATTACAGAAAATGAAGAATAAAAAAACGTGTCATGTGCGTGAATGTGGCAAAAGGTGACATCAAATTTGTCGAAATCATTCACTTTTTATTATACTAAATAAACATGGATGGAATTGAATGTTCACTTGTACTATTATTCTCTTATACCAATTTTTTTTTTTTAAATTATTGCACGATGTTTTTTTTTTTTTTTTCATGATGCTTGTAAATATGTTCATACATTTTAATAAGAATGTATGTGATAAAATTTATATTGTATTATAATATTAGTTTACATATGTGATTAAGTCTTGTGGAGTTTGTCGAACAAGTTAATATGGATCATAGTTAAAAAATTGAAAAATTTGCATTTAGGTTCTAGGCAAAAGAAAATACAATTAAATTGTCTATTGAAATCTAAAAATTGCATTTAAATTCTTTGAGACTTTTTGTAATAAATTCTAATTGTCAAATGCCTATAGACTTGTCAATGGATACCCATGAACTTGTCGTGTAACACTCATTGACTTGTTAGTGATGACCATCCATAGGCTTATCAATGGGCGCCCTTAGACTTATTAGTGGAATTAGAATTTATTGCAAAAAAGTTTTATTTGAAATAAATGCAATTTTAACATTTAAAGAGACATTTTTGTTATATTTTCTCTTATTTGGGGCCTAAATGCAATTTTCCCTAAAAAATTCCAAACCTAATCAAATCATTGATCTTATCTATTCAATTTCTCTTGCATGAATATTTTTTATCGATTCATCACAACAAACCATAATATGGTTAGCTTCATTTCATTAAGCATAAATTAATCAAAAAATTCTTATGGGTATTATTTTATTTGTAAGAAGTCAAGTTGAAAATTATTCACATGAAAAAAAACTTAAATTGTGAAAACACACACACATTATGTTAAAATAATTAATTATATTACATCAACCTAAAGTTTGATTCTAAATTAATATTCATGTCAAATAAAACATAAAGTTGATATGAAATCATATCATACTATTTATAAGTTATCGATGATATAATTTGTTTCTTAAAATCCATGACATACAATTATACCCCCTAACGAGATGTAAATTAAATGAAAAAACAAAAATAAAATTTATTATGGTGGATTTGAAAGTAGATCAAAATACAAATATACATGTAATTAAACACAATTTCCAAATGTTATATAAATCTGATAAATGAATTAAACTGTGTGAGTAATTTGTTAATACTACAACTTTTTATAAATTTTAAATACATGATATATTGATCTTATATATAATTATTGATGTATGGGAATAGTTAATTTATTTATTAAAGATAACAAAGATGACTCATATCCATGTTAAAAGAAGAAAAAGAAGAAGAAAGATGACTCATATCGATCTGGATGACAGTATTATTATTTAAAGAATAAACATATTTAAAAAATAAAATATTGTTTAATTTATTAATCCCGCAAAAAGGATTAAATGATTAGAGAGATGAACTTTAATTAAGGCTTTAGCAGTGTTATATATATATATATATATATATATACTCGTTTAGCATAAAATAATAATAATGGAGATAACATAAATAGAATACGAACATGAAATGATAATAATGAGAAGATGTATGCCACGAAAGGAGAAGCTTGTATAGTTAAGCAACAATATATTTTAAAAAAGTGTTTAGTTACTTTAAACCAGAAAAAGAAAAGAAAAAGTAAGCTATCATTGTAAGATCATCATCATTGGATCATCACTCTTGCAAATAATTGATTCTATAAAACAATAGCCAACCAAATATTATAAATACTGCTTTCTGGTTGCTGTGAGGGGCGGATCCAGAAATTTTATGAAGAGTGGGTACCAGTGGTGGGGGGATTCAGGGGCAGCGCCACTGAATTTTTTTTAAAGGAAAATTTTAAATGTATTAAAAAAAAAGAATATAAACAAGAAAAGAAAAAATCAAAAAAATATTCATGAATTACAATGAAGGATGAATATTCAATAAGTTCAAGTACATATATTTTAATAACAAAAGTATATTACAATAAAATAATTACAATATCATCCTTCTAGGCCCTATTTTTTGGAATTCCATCATAATTGCCTTATTATCAATGCTATCAAATACATTTTTTTTTTCAATATAAAGCATTAAACAATCATTCAATCATTCATCCCCATCTGATTACGAAATGCAGTCTTTATGTAGTTCATAGATGAAAATGCTCTTTCCACAGATGCCGTTGCTATTAGCAAAGTTAATGCTAACTGTACAAGTAAATAGACCAAAGGATATACAATATGTTTTTTTTTCTCCCAACCATCCTCTTAGCAAGATCAGCTATTCCTTGCAAATTCAAAAAATCAGGATCACTCTGCACATCAGCAATATATGTGTTGAGCTGATATTCAAGCATAACAAAATCATTCAAATCAAAATATGAAGGATAATAGTCAGCAAATTCACATAACTTATTCTTGTCAAGTCTTGAGAAAGAGTTGCACATTTAAACATGTCATGCATTCCAACAAATTCGAACTAACTTCACTAAAACGATCATTCAATTCTTGAAGTTGAGTATCGTCACTGCATAAAATATGTCAACCTTAAAATGATGCAGATGAGTAACTGGACTTCTATGTTTTGTTCTCCCTTGTAATGCAAGTACACTGTCCATATTAGGGATATCTATATTATGTTTTATATAAAATTCAGAAGTCTTCTGAAATAGATTATCCCAACCATTATCTCTCATCTTTAGTGATAACACCTTTGAAACTTTTACAAGAGTCATAGCATTCACAATATCTTGATCTTTTCTCTGAAGTGCTTGTGACAACTCATTTGTTAGTGCCAAGACCTTGATCATCAGGTTCAAAAGTAATACAAATTCAAAAGTTTTCATACGCATCATAAGGCCAAAGGCTTCAGACCTTTTTGCATGCATAAGGGTTGTATCGTCTTTTATAATTTCTAGCACATCAAGCACAGGATCAAACAATGTACATAGACTTACAAATGATCGGTAATGTGAGCTCCAACATGTGTCCCCTGGTCGTGACAAACTCATTTCTTGATTCAAGTCTTTCCTTGATTGAACATCATCTCTTGCAATACTTTTGATTAATTCTTCCAATTGCTTTTCTCTCAAAATATCCGCTCTTTTGCAAGAAGCACCAACTGCATTACACACCAACGGTATAAAATTAAAGAAGTCAATCAATGCGTAAACCTTTTTTGTACAAGCTACTAGAGTTAACTGAAGTTGATGTGTAAAACAGTGAACATAGTAAGCAGAATTATTTTCAACTAAAATCAAGCTTTTCAGACTATTGAATTGACCACTCATATTGCTTGCGCCATCATAACCTTGACCATGAATCTTTGTCAAGCTCAAGCCATTTTTGGCAAAAATTAACTTAATCGTTTCTTTAAGTGCACTAATTGTAGTATCTAAAACATGAACAAGACCGAGAAAACACTCAATAATGTTACTGTTGCAGTTCATATATCTTAAAACAATGGCCATCTGTTCTCTAATTGATATATCACGAGCTTCATCAACTAGTATAGAGAAGAAATTATCCCCAATATCTGAAATAATAGCTCTAGTAACTAAACTAGCAGCAACATTAGTAACATAATTATGAATTGAGGGAGTTATCATTTTGAGATTCTCTGGGGCATTATTCAAAGATATATTATTTACCTCCTCATTGCTTTCACAAAGGAATTTTACAAGCTCCACAAAATTTCCTTGATTCTTTGAAGCATATGTCTCATCATATCCCCGGAAAGCCAAACCTTGTCGTATGACATATCGAATACATCAAATAGAACCGTTAAGGAGAATACGATAATCATGTTTGGCTTTGTCAGAAATTCTAGACATAACAATGTCAATATGTTGATTTTGATTATCAAATCTTTGGCAGCACTGAAGCACAGCTTATGAGGACTTCCAACTTTCCTAATATGTTTAAGAAACCGTTGTTTGTCCTTCCAAGTGCTAAATCCTTCTACCACAAATGAATCATGACCACCCCTTCCATCACCATGCTCACAATGAAATAGATAACAATGCAAGCAAAATACAACATCTTTTGACTCACTATACTCCAACCAAGTGCCAAACTCATTGTACCATTGAGGATTGAATCTACACATTTTATCCCCAATTAAGGATTGAGGAAAGTTGTCAAGTTTTGGTTGACAAGGACCATTCGTTAGATAAATTTTCGAATCATTTCCCTTTCTTAAGCACTCTTTGCAAAGCTCATAATAAGAAGTCTTTTACCTAGATCAGGAACATATAAATCCGATGGACCTTCTACTGTTGGTTTGTTTTAACTTGAGGGAGTAGCAATAGCACACTCATTTTGTTTATCTTGAAATAAATCAATAGATGAAGATTCCGTTCAAGAACGTTCAGTATTACTACCTCTTAACTTTGTAAAAAAAGAACCTAAATATCTTTCCATCCAATGTTGATTGAACAAAATTGTGAAGGTAATTTGGCTGAATGAATACTTTCACCTGAAATGATCCATCCAATCTATATGTTAGATAGAAAAAGGAAAAAGCAAGGAATATACACAATTTTATTGTGAACGTGCTTCAGCAACAACAAAATCTATCCAAACTCTAATTATCCTGTTTGTCAGTCCCAAGCAATCAATGCAAATCATAGTAATTAATCTTCTTCACCATAAATTCATCACATGAAATTTGTAACCTTGGAGAAGGAATCTACAGCACATCCACAAGAGCCAAAAACCCAGGCACAATTTATAAATAACTTGTTTTGTTCATAATTTATAAATAATGTGCTTCTTCATATATGTTACCTAATATATTGATATCGGTATATGGATGCCTAGCATAGTCATCCATTTCTTCCATATAAATTGGACTCAACCCATGCAAGCCCTAAAATTCATTACTTTCTTCAATTGCTCTACTTAACTCTGTATATCTGAATAAAAGTTGTGCCAAAAATGAAGCATTCTTATGGCATAGTAGATCATCTAACTCCTTCCTTTATCACGATTCATCACAGTTAAATTTTTCAAGATAACATACAAGCATTCAGTTATCAATCAAATCAAAAGATCGGATACAAATCAAATTCACAATGTCTCGTTTCTAGGTAGGATCTAGTAATTCAAACCTCAAAACAGAAAATTCAGAGAGAAAGAGATTAAGATCCATCAAATATATTCAGATCAGACAAATGATCATTCAACAAAAAAAGATACCCAAATCGCAGAAACATGATTGAAGAGGAATTCCAAAATGAAACTATAAGTCTAAGGAAATTCCAAAATGCCACAGACCAAATCGCAAAAACACACAAATTTGAGATATGATTGAAGAGGAATATAGAGGGGAAAAAAAATACCTGGCTCGGAGTGTCGGACGGTGGTCGCTGGCTCGTTGCCTGTTGGTCAGACGTCGTGCAGAGTCTTGGAGGAAGAGGGAGATTGAGAGACGAGAGTGGAGGTGGAGTCTTAGAGGAAGAGGGAGACTGAGACTCGGAGCCTGAAATCTATTTTTGAGGAAGTAGGTGGAAAAAATAGAGAGAGGGGGAAAAATGAGAGATTGAAATTTAAGGGTGGGCACTTGCCCCCCAACCGGTAATGTGGGTCTGCCCTTGGTTGCCGTCCTCCATGTAAGGGCGTCTCCATACATACACATTTTTCTAATTTTATTTATAAGTCATTTTGACAACAAGACTTTTTTTACGAGGGGAATTCCATAACTTATTCACAATTAATCACAAAATGAGGGAAATTGGGCGTGAGACTTTTTTGTGATTAATTTCGTATCTTGAGACCTAACATTGATTTTCTCTAAATTATTACCTCCAGTCCTAATTATAGGAACACTTTTCTAGTGCAATTTGTACTATAAAAGCATTCTTATAATTAGGACTGGAGGGAGTATGTTTTGACTCTTCCTGTTTTTGCTTAGCTTTTGTCCGATTTCTTTAAGTTTTAAATTTTCATGGTAGAATATCTATGAAGTTTAGTTCAGGCAAGGTTTTATTGCCCCAACGCTGTCATTTTTTCTTTGAATAATAATAGCTGAAATCCATAAACTCAAAAAGAGTTACAATGACAAGCCAAACAACATAAGCTCCTTCACCCCTTGCTGAAAAGGTGGAAGTTGATAAAGGATGGAAAAATTGCCTTGAGGTGTAGGTTGGCCATGTAGCCGGCTAAAATATTTGCCAGTTCCTATGAATTGTAACCTAGCTTCAACCACTGCCAAGGGCGGAATCCCCAATCGGGGGCCTAAAATTATAGAATTGGACCCAAAATTTTAAAAAATTAGATTTTGGTCTTATAAAAGTTTCAATATTTTCAATTTAGTCTCTACTAATAGTTTCATAGAGGGACTAAAATGAAAGAATTGAAATATTTATAAGGTTTAATATAATTTCCTAAACTTTTGGGTCCAATTCTATAATTTTTACCCCTAATTTTAAATGCTGACTCCATTGTGTCCTATTCTGTAATTTTCGCCGCCCCCAAATTTTAAATCCTGGCTCTGCCCTTGACCGCTGTGTCTCTAAAGAGGTGTTGGTATCACACTTAAGATTCTATACAATCAGGAAAGAGATTAATTTTGGGAAAAATTCATGATACTACTCTTAATAATCATGGATGCTACTTTCACGAACAAGTGTAACATTGTAAATTAACACATTAATTTTTAGTGACGCATTAACCATCATGCTAAAAGCATATGTTGTTAGTAAAGATGCACCACATATTATATATGCCTAAAAAATCTTTCAAATCCAGCTTAATGTGGGACTCGTCACGGCCAGGTCGTGACAACAGACTCTAAATAGACTAGACTAAGCATTAATATATTCATTTGTATTTTCTACGTCGAATATCTTGTTACATCGAGAGGTCCATCTATATGTCCCAATACACATAGCCCAAGAGCGCGACCAGTGAGATTCAAATTCTCTCCCACCTTCCCACTTTAAATTGCTTGGATGAGAAACTTCTCCACATTGAAGGAGTCACCACAGAAATTCAAGAAAATATTTAACTAAAAAAGGTTAATTTTCTTACAAAATTATTGGTTTTGATGGGGTGGATCATGAGAGGATAAAGTGTGAAAAGAATCTAAATATTGTCGAGATGTTTTCAAAGCAATTAGTTGTCAGAACCGAGACTTGGAAATGAAAACAGAATCTGCTTGTCAAAAAAAAGAAATGAAAACTGAATCTAAACTGTAGCTTAGAATTCAATAGTTGACTTTAGAATTTGATATTTTTACCATAAAACTTTAGAATTTGATCTTAAAAAGGGACGGCCCATAGAATAATTGACAGGTTTATAATAAAATAATAATTTATTTTTGCCAATTACTCCTATCTTTGTAATTTACAAACAGGTAGTATGCGACTACTATCCTTCAATAAACTTTCAAAGAGCTGAACGAATCTGTATCGATTTTTTTAAAAATTGATTCTGGTTTACTCATCTTATTAGCTACTATTTCAACACATGGATTAGGCAAATTGAGAATTGATTATGGTAATACAATTCTCTGTTAATCTAAGCATTGTCTATCTTTTGATTTTGTTTAATTTAAATAATAAATATGATGTACTTATTCAGTTATTTGTCGGCTAGACGAGAGCGATTATTTCATTTCATTTTATTTTATATATCAAATGACCTGGGTGATATTCTAAGAGACAAGGATTCTTGCTTGATATTACAGAAAATGAAAAATGAAAAAACATCATAATCATGTGCGTGAATGTGGCAAAAGGTGACATCAAAGTTATCGAACACGTAGCTAGAATCATTCACCTTTTTATTATACTAAATAAATGTTCACTTGTACTATTATTCTTTTATACCAATTTATGTTTTTTTATCGCACTATTTTTTTTTTTTTTTTTTTTTTTTGCTTTCATGATGCTTGTAAACATGTTCACACGTTTTAATAAGTATGTTATAAAATTTCTATTGTCTTATATTATTAGTTTACATATGTAATTAAGTCTTGTGGAGTTTGTCGAACAAATTAATATGGAGCATCGTAAAAAAAATTCCAAACCTAGTCAAATAATTGATCTTATAAATATGGTGTTTCTTAATTTATTCTTGAGAAAACGATCTTATCTATTCAATTTCTCTTGCATGAATATTTTTTTATCGATTCATCACAACAAACCATAATATGGCTAGCTTCATTTCATTAATCATAAATTAATTAAAAACTTCTTATAGGTATTATTTTATTTCTAAAAAGTCAAGTTGAAAATTATTCACATGCCAAAAAAAAAAAAAAAAAAAAAAAGAAGAAGCCTAAATTGTGAACACACACACAGACACCTTATGCTAAAATAACTAAGTATATTACATCAACCTAAAGTTTAAATCTAAATTAATATTCATGTCAAATAAAACATAAAATTGATATCAAATTATATCATACTATTTATAAGTTATAGATGATATAATTTGTTTCTTAAAATTCATGATATACAATTATACATCCCCCTAACGAGAAGTAGATTAAATGAAAAAACAAAAAATAAATTTTATTATGGTGGATTTGAAAGTAGATCAAAATGCAAATATAAATTTAATTAAACACATTTTCCATATGTTATGTAAATCTGATAAATGAATTAAACTGTATGAGTAATTTGTTAGTACTGCAAATTTTTATAAATTTTATACATGATATATTGATCTTTTATGTAATTATTGATCAATATGGGAATAGTTAATTTATTAAGGAAAAGTTGCACCTAAGTTCCAAACAAAGAGAAAATACGACAGAATGATCTCTTGAAATAAATTTACAGTGAAGTCTCGTGGGCATTTTTGTAATATATTCTAAATGTAAAAAATCCAAAATTACCCTATTGATTGGATAAAGAGAGGGGGAATATGATTTTGTATTCATTAAGGTTATTTTGGATTTTTTACATTTAGAATATATTGTACAAATATCACATGAGACTTTACTGTAAATTTGAGATTTGAAGGAACTTTATGTCTTATTTGCTTTTACTTGGGATTTAGGTACAATTTTTCCATTTATTAAAGATAAGAAAGATGACTCATATCTGATGCGGATGATATTATTATTTAAATAATAAACATATTTAATTTTGAGCAGCTCATGATCAACTAATTCATAAATTAATAATTATAATGGTAAGCTAGGGTTGCTATTTTTTGTGTATTCTTTGTGCCAACTATTTTTATTTATTTATATATATATATAGTAGTAGTATTTATATAACCTAAACTCTCAACCATCAAACAAAAGTAAGGGAAAAAGAAAGGACAAAAAATATACCAAGTTATTTAGGTGAAGTATGTTTGATCATCAAAAATAAAATATTGTTTAATTTATTAATCTCACAAAACGGATTAAGTGATAAGAGAGACGAACTTTAATTAATGTTTGAGCAGTGTTATATATATAAAATACTCGTTTACAATTGAAAAATAAAATAAAATAATGGAGATAACATAAATAGAATATGATTATATGAACATGAAATGATAATAATGAGAACACGTATGCCAAAGTAGAAACTTGTATAGTTAAGCAACAATATATTTAAAAAAGTGTTTATTTACTTTAAACAAATAAAAAAGCAAGCTATCATTGTAAGATTATCATCATTTGATCATCACTCTCGCAAATAATTGATTCTATAATACAATAGCCAACCAAATGCTATAATTACTGCTTTCTGGTTGCCGTCCTCCATGTAGGGACGTCTCCATAGTCCATCCACACACTGACACACATTTTTCTAATTTTATTTATAAGTCATTTTCAACTTATTTAATTTATTGCCAAAAACATTAAATATTATTAATTCTCCTCTAAAATTTAGACAAGAAAATAACAACTAAACTTTACAATCCCAAATCAATTTTGTATATAGGTATTAAGTAAAAAAATATAGCAATTGACAACTCATTTTAATAAGAAATTATTAATTTGAGATTTTAAAATTTAAGTAGTATTTTTTTATATTTTTTCCTAATATTTAACAACTTTTTTACTTTACCCTTATTTAACATAGGGTTAAGGTGTAAAAATACATATGATATTTTTTTCAAAAATGTGTTCAACGTCAAATGTTTTTTTTTTAAGGGCTAAAGTGACTATATATGAACTTCCAAAATATGTGCAAAAATACATATTGACCTTTAGTTAACCGTTCGTTTGAATTTTTTTTTACGTGTTAAGGTGTAAAAACACATGTGATTTTCCCAAAACTGCACCTAATACAAATATTTTTGGAGGGGTAAAACCGTAAAAGTAACTATAAACTTTGTGTATTCTTTGTGCCAATTTTTTTTTTTTTAAAAAAAAAAAGAAGAAGAAAGATGACTCATATTGATATGGATGACCGTATTATTATTTAAAGAATAAACATATTAATAATTATAATGGTAAGCTAGGGTTGCTATTTTTTGTGTATTCTTAGTGCCAACTTTTTTTTTTTTGACGTAGTCGTATTTATACTCCTTCTCGATTTTTATTATAAGGTACCAACTAACAATTCTTACAAACTAATTAAAGTAGTTAAAATCAATAAAGTTATCCTACAATTTAAGTATCTTCCAATATTACCCCTATAATTGTATTAAACTCTAATATTATATTAATTATTATTCTCAACCACTACTATTATTGATTATGGGCATATATGAAAAAATAATAATTAATGCGCTTTGGAAACGAAAAAGTTCCTTATTAAAAGGATCATATAAAATATAATTATTAGTTGGTACTTTAAGGATCGAGGAAATATAACCTAAACTTTCAACCATCAAACAAAACTAAGGGGAAAAGAAAGGACCAAAAATATATCAAGTTATTTAGGTGAAGTATGTTACAAATTTTATATCATGCCAAGAAAAATAAAAAGAAACTCATGATCATCAAAAGTAAAATATTGTGTAATTGCCAATGAGAGTTGGCATAGATAGTAAGGGATCCAGGACTAGGCCTAAATAGTCGTGGGTTCGATCCCCTCTCGTCAGCCGGGCTAGGACTCCTTTGGTAGGCGATCTCGTAAGTCCCGCAAGTGCTCATATAAATGGGCCATGCCCCGACCTTGGTGGGGGACTGATGTCGAACCCCTCCAAAACTTTTCTATAGCAAAAAAAAAAAATTGTGTAATTTATTAATCTCACAAAACGGATTAAATGATTAGAAAGATGAACTTTAATTAAGGCTTGAGCAGTGTAATATAAAATACTCGTTTACAATTTAAAAAAAAATATAATAGAGATAACATATATAGAATATGAACATAGAATGATAATAACGAGAAGATGTGCGGGAAAAAAATATAAAATAATAATGAGAAGATGTATGCCACGAAAGGAGAAACTTGTATAATTAAGCAACAATATATTTAAAAAACAATTTCGTTATTTTAAACAAAATAAAAAAGTAAGTTATCATTGTAAGATCATCATCATTTGATCATCACTCATGCAAATAAATGCTGCTTTCTGGTTGCCGACCTCCATGTGGGGACGTCTTCATACACACACATTTTTTAAATTTTATTTATAAGCCATTTCAACTTATTTATTTTATTCGAAAAAACCATTAAATATCATTAATTCTCCTCTCAAATTTAGACAAGAAAATAACAACTAAACTCTAAAATCCCAAATCAATTTTGCATATAGGTATTAACTATAAAAATATAGTAATTGGCAACTTATTTTAATAAATAATCACTAATTTGATATTTTAAAATTTAATTGGTATTTTTTATATTTTTCCTAAAATTTAACAACTTTTTGACTTCACCATTATTTAACATAGGGTTAAGATGTAAAAATACACATGAGATTTTTTCAAAAGTGCTCCTAAGATCAAATGTTTTGTTGAAGGGCTATAGACTATAGTGACTATGAACTTCCAAAATATATGCAAAAATACACATTGACCTTTAGTTCACCGTTCGTTTGAATTTTTTTATGTGTTAAGGTGTAAAAACACACATGAGATTTTCCTAAAAGTGCACTTGACACAAATAATTTTTGAGGGGCAAAAGTAACTATGAACTTTCAAAATATATGCAAGAATATAAATTATCCATTAGTTGACCGTTTGTTTGAATTTTTTGAGTGAAAATGGTGATATAGAGGATGACATGGAAGATTAAGAAACAACTTGGAGAGAAATGTTTACTTACTCCAGGAGTATCACATTATATGAACCATGTTAAATAAAAACATAACAACTCATTTAATTTTAATCCTAGTTTGCTTTGGTGACTCTTATGAAAAAAATTTAAATTTTATCATGTTTTTAAGAAAAATATTATTTGATCATTTTGTTTTATTTTTTTAATTAAATATTTTTTTTCTTTAAGAAAAACATAAAATTTGAATTTTTTGATGTGAGTCATCATTAACTAGAATCAAAATAATATGAGTTTTTATGTTTTTATTGGATAGAGTTCAAATTACATGGGACTCCTAGAATACGTAAGTATTTCTCCAACTTTGAATAATAATTTACTAACTGGGTAAGAGAAATTAATTTCCTTATAACGCTTTATCTCCACCTCATCACTTCTTTCAAAAGAGAGGGAGGGAGGAGAGGAAGGGTTAGGACGTTAGGTGTAGATAAAGTGATGAGGTGGAGATAAAAGGATTATTAGATGAAAATAAATTCTCTTTACATAGTCAATAAATTATTGTTCCAGGTTGTTTCTTAATTATCCACATCATCCTCCATGTCACCATTTTCAGTCAAAAAAATTCAAAAAAAGATTAACTAATGGTTAATGTATATTCATACACATACATATTTTGAAATTTCATAGTCACTTTTGTCCCTTAAAAAATATTTATGTCGTATGCACTTTTAAAAAAAATCACATGTGTATTTTTGCACCTTAACTCTTAAAAAATTCAAACAAACGGTCAACTAATGATCAATATGTATTTTCACACATATTTTAAAAGTTCATAGTTATTTTTATTAGTAAAAAATTATTTGGTGTTGAGTACACTTTTGAAAAGATCTTATGTATATTTTTACACTTTAATCTCTTAATATACAATATATCTCAACTAAAACCTAGTCAACTTAATAGGTTAGTGGTATAATTGTAAATTTGTATGAACAATTTAATGATGTACTTTATGAATAAGACCAACATAAACATTCTCTCAGTGCCTTATAAATAAGATAAAAAAGTGTGTGTTAGCTGTCTGTTTCTATTTAATTATAAGGCTGATGAGAGAGAAAAATTCTCTTAATTTTGATGCATTTTGTTAGTTTTTTTTTTTAACAACAACTAAATTTTCTTTTCACCACTCATTAAATTTTGATGTATGTCATTTAGTTTTTTTTAACAAATATATATTTAATAGGGATAAAAATAAAAATTACTAAAATTTTAAATAGAGTTAATGAGTGAGTCATAATAAGAACCGAAGTGGTGTGTGTTTTAAATTAAGAAAATTTGATTCACTGTATATTTTGCATCATCCTTATTACTTGAACAATCTCCAATTGTTTAGAACTAATTATATATTATTTGTTATAGAAATGATATTATTTTTTGATTTAAAACATTTTTAATCAATACTAGTTGGATTGAGGTTAAAAAAATCTCATGTGAAAAAAAAAAAAATCAGGTGCTAGATAATCATTAAAAAAATTTATGTTATTTGGGAATTTGATTTTTTTATATTTATAAAATATAAATATAAAAAAATCAAATTCTGAGGATTTTATATTTATATTTATAAAAATATAAAAATATAAATATTTATGTTATTTGGTAATTTTATTTTTTTATATTTATAAAAATTTATGTTATTTGGTAATTTGATTTTTTTATGTTATAAAAATAATTCTGAGGATTTTCTCATTATCTCAGTTTTTAGATGGTTTTAGAAGATCGGGTCCACTCCACTAGAATCTGCCAAGATCACATTCAAAATATTTATTTATTTGTCATGCACTTGTTGTTGTTGTTGTTTTTTTTTTTTTTTTTTTAAAGAATTAAAAATAATTAAAAAGGAGAGTATTTTCTACTAAGATCACATTCACACATGCACGCACAATAATAGGGGACCAATTGTTTGCTGTCAATCCCGAGCTTCAAGACAAATCGTTCACACTCTGCTTGTGAATATATTAATACAATCTTCATGCATTTCAACCCCACATTCATAAAATCTACTTGTATTTCACACTTCCCTAATCCATAATATATATATATATATATAAGGTTTATCGTTTGTTATGTCACTGACATAAGATTATGTCAAATCACCCAAAACTATGTCGTTTTGAGAGTTAAAGAAATTAATAAGGGGTGTTTTTGTATTTGTTATATGAATTTTACCAAAAGATCATTCATTAGTTCCTCTAACCCAAAACTACGCGTTTTGAAATTCATTAATTCCTCTAACCCCAAAATGACATAGTTTTAGGGTGATTTGATATAACTTTATATTAAGTGACATGACAAACAATAACCTTATTTATATATATATAAAAATACGAGTCTTGATTCAATTGGAAAAAAGAACCTTAAGTATGAATTTTTGAAAAAAAGAAAAAAGAAAATGCGATGAGTCTTTGTTTCATGTATGAATAATATTCATTGGAAAGCTTTTAAATCTTATAATTTGAAGACACTAGAACAATTGACGGGACAAAAACAAGACACTAGAACGATTGAAAAGTCTATGTTGCCAACTAAGAAAGGATATTTAAAGACAGACAGTTGAAAACAATTGAAGATATGAAGAGTCAAAGGCTCAAAGCCATCGAAAGGGAATTAACATTTCGCCACATGTATTCATTCAACGATGAAGATGAGAAAAACACGCAACATAGAATACTTAATATCATTTTATATTACCAAAGTCATTACATTCAGATTCGGACCAAGCACATTGAATTGGGTTGAGGGTCACTAGGTAAGATCAAGTCAAACTGAATCTAACTTGAGGTCAAACTGATAAAAAAGTAAAGATTTTAAGGTTATTAATATGAAATTATATAGAAGAAGAAAAAATTGAATTATTATTATTATTATCTTCTTTTTAAAAAACTAATAGTGAACCGGTTTAGTGGTTCACCCGAACCGTTCGCTCGAGTTTTTAAGTTAAACAGATAGACTCATTTAGGTTTTAATAACCTTATATATTACTCCTTCAGTATAAGATACATTTATCTAATTTAATTACATTATGTAAGTTAGTTACTATGGTGTATGTCTTCTAAAAGGAAATACTTAGGTCAAGTTTCTAATACTATTTCATCAAGTCCTCTAATCATGTGACAATGTTTTCTATTTTTTTAAACTATTATCATTTAATTAAAAACCCATAATTTAAAAATGGGATAGGATATTGTCACTACCAATTTTATGTCACTACCAAGTCACTACCACTTTTTCACCGTTAGATCATAATCTCAATAAGAGAGAAATGATAAAGGTAGATGAGATTCTGATCTAACGGTGAAAAAGTGGTAGTGACTTGGTAGTGACATAAAATTGATAGTGACAATATCCTATCCTTTTAAAAATAGGACACAAAGTTAAATGTGATTAGAGAACTTAACAAAATGAATATAAGGAATATGATGTAATTATAATCATTTTCTAAAACACTATAGTCATCATCCTTAATTCCCTCATTTTCTTTCCCCTTGATTATTGTTGATGAAACATCAATAGGGGTAAATTAGAAAAATACTTTGACAAATTTAAAAAATATGCCTTATATTTAGAACCACGAACAATTCCCCAGACATGTTTTATATTAAGGACCCAGGGAGTATATATATATTTTTTATATGATTATCTAATTTCATTTTAATTTCTTAAGTTTATAAAATGTATTATTAGTTCTTTAATCTTAACACTGTTTGTTTCATCTAAAGAAAAATGTTAACTAAGGGTGCTTTGTCAACCTTTAATTACATAGTTATTGCTTAAATTTGCTGAGTCAACATTTTTCATTAGATGAAAGTAAAAATGTCATGATTTTTCTATTTGTTTATGAAATACAAGAATAAAATTTTGAAATCATTCTAAAGTGCGTCCTTTAAATTTTATATTTTCTTTTTTTAAAAAACCTCAAGTAAATCTTCCAAATTGTGTTAGAGATAAATTTTAAATAAAAAAATTTTAGCCACCCGAATTCATAGTGTACATTATTTTTATTGAACGGGATATAAATAAGAGAAATCACCCACAAACAAAGATAATATTCTACTCCAAATATCTCTTAAAACAAATTAAGAAAAATATCTCTACGCATGCATCTACAGTCGGTGGAATTTAACAAAGTATAGAAAAATTATAAATCTCTTACTAACTTAAAAAAGAAAAAAAAAAAAAAAGAAAAAAAAAGCTAAGGTATACTTTTGATCCTTTAAGTTTTACATAAGGTATACTTTTGGTCCTTTAACTTCATAAAGTATATTTTTTGTCCTAAAATTCTAACACCGTTGATGTTGCTAACGGAAAATGATGACGCAAATAATTCAAATGATGACTAATAGCATTTAATTATACAAATTTTATATATTTGTTAATTTACTCATAAGCTTAATAGCATTTAATTACAAAATCATAACTTAAATTTATACCTTATCACTTGAGTTAACATTTTCCGTTAGCAACATTAACGGTGTTAGAATCATAGGACTAAAAGTATACTTTATAAAGTTAAGGGACCAAAAGTATACCTCATGTAAACTTAAAGGACTAAAAGTATACTTTAGTCAAAAAAGAAAAGAAACCTGTCATTGTTAAGAAAGCTATCGAAAATGAAAATAAAAATCTGAATAAAAAAAAAAAATCCTATTAAGGAAAAGTTTGTTTCATTTGAAGTAGGACACATGAATAGTCATTCAAATCAAGAAAGAAACACATCGATATGTACACTGTTGCCACGAGGTGCACAAGGAGGGGGAAAATAATTTTAAATTAATAGTGGTGACCTAATAAAATAAGGGTTTCTGGGTAATTTTATCCCGAAAATTTTTAACAGGAGAAAATTTTCTCTCGTAAGTTTAAAAAACGGAGTAATTTTACTTTGACTATAATCTCAGTTAAGTTTGACTACTAATTGACCAAATATATTGAAATTTGACAGTTCATATTTTATATACGCTATTTTTGTTAAGATATAAATTTTTCCTGAAACTCCATGTATCATCTACTTATTATTTTATCTTTGTTAAAGTCAGATTTAAAACTTCGACACAAATTTACATCTTAATAAAAATGACCTAAATGATATATGCTTTGTCACTTAATATATTTGGTTAATTAATGATTAAATTTAATTGAGATAGCGGTTAAAAAAATTACTCCTTTTTTATTAAAAAAATTGCCGTCTAAAAAATTTTTAGAGCAAAATTGGCAATTGAAAACTTCCCAATTAAAATTATTCTTTAACCCATAAAATTAAGACAGAACTTCCAATACGGCAAGCAATGCAAACAAAACCGGCTAAAGACGCGATATTTTTATCCTGATTGTGAAGCCAACGTTTCGATAATTTATTGTTTATTTATTTAATTTCCCATTTGAATGCCGCCAATAAATTAAAGCCAGCCCACTAAAAAACTAATCTCAACAAAACTAGTACAGACTGATCTACATCTTTTCATAGGTGTTTTTTCATTGTCTCTATCGGGCGTTAAATCTGAACCATACATTTGATATAATTGCCCACATCAACAACCTCCCTCTCCTAAAGATTAAATCAAATCAATGGTTTGGATAGAATGATTAAGATGAGAAGGAAGTTAGCCAATAAAGAATCTTGTTCCGCAACAGACAGGTGAGTACACGTTTGGATTAGTTTTAGATAATAATTTTTACGATTTACATAATAATTTTTTATGAAAATGAACTTCTAAAAAAAATGCATGTTTAAATTAACTTTTAGAGAATATTTTGTATGATTTATAAATATGAGAAAATTTTCGTGTTGATTTTATGAAAAAAAAAAAAAAAAACTTCTAAAATCATAATTTTATTATTTTTCAAACGTGTTGAGTAAAATGTATCTTAAAATATATATATATATATATATATAGGGTTTATCGTTTGTCATGTCCATTTGACATAAAGGTTATGTCAAGTTACCCCAAAACTACGTCGTTTTGGGAGTTAGGGAATTAATGAAGGATGTTTTAGTAAAATTCATATAATAAATACAAAAACAAAAATACCAAAAAACCTTTCATGAATTCCCCTAATTCTCAAAACAACATTGTTTTGAGGTTAGGTGAATTAATGAATTCCCAAAACGACGTAGTTTTTGGGTGACTTGACATAACTTTATATTAAGTGACATAACAAACAATAAACCCATATATATATTGGAAAAATATAAAAAATCAGTTCATTCATGATGGTAGCGGGATTTAAACTTATGATACTGTGGATATGTTATTTATCATAATGTAACCATATCTTTTTTTCCTCAAAAATACCAATGAGAGAATCAAGGTGATTTAATCAAATCTGGAATGTAAATTAACGGTACGGTATCATCGAATAACAGGAAAGTAAATTAACGACTTTGGTTTTAGATAATCTTTAAAAGAATATACTCTCTCTGGCTAGCTAACAAGTTTAGATAAAATCAAGGTTTTTTTTAACTTTTTTAAGGAAAAAATAATACCTATTCCTTAACTAACGGATGCAAGAAACTTAAGAGTACTTGCTCAGCTTTTAAAAAAAATAAAGAAATCTGATTCATAACTAGAGAAATGTTTTTTTTTGTTTCTTGGTCCAAAGTATTACTTTTTTTTTTTTTTTAATCAGACAAAGATGTCATGAAAACGAAAGGGGGAGTATATCTAGTAGAACCTAGCTTTACAAGACCGATGACTATGATGAATAAAAAGAAATAAGAAACCCATAAGTACTCCAATATAACTGATTTTAACTAATTTATTGGAACTAAAAAAATACTCCTTCCTATTCTAACTATAAGAATACTTTTGTAGTGTAAATTACACTATAAAAGTATTAATATAATTAAGATCGGAGGTAGTAATAACTAATTACTTTATAAAAAATTTAATTTTACCCATATTAAATAAAGTTGTAAAAGGGAGTAAAAAAACAATAAGCCATAGGCAAAATTGATACTCTTAAAGTTGTGACTTATATTGTCGACCAACATAGATTTTATTTTAGCATTGTAAAGCTCTACTCGATCCTTTAGGTTTCAAGTTCAAATCCCAAAATATGTATTTGTGTTAAAATGGGCAAACACGATCCTCAAACCTTTATGGTTTATATGGATGATGATATAAAAAAATAGATGGAAATGATAACAAGGTCTCAATTAAAAAAAATAATATCATAAAAATATTAAAACTTATCAACTATAATTCATTCCCTTGTCAGTGATTGTTTCTTTACTTATTATTTATAAGCTATAAGACTTTTTTAATACTATATTATTTTTTCCTCAAGGGATCTTGGTGTGATTTGAAAAAACAAAAGATAAAGGAGTTTGTACTTGTGTATGTTATATGCTTTCGGCAAGAGAATCCAACCACATCACTCCTCTGCTTCTGTCTGCTCTCTCTGGTTCTCTGACCAGCTGGAGTTCAAGTGTTCAACGCCTCCCTCAGCCCCCAATCCCGCCATCTTTCTTCTTCTGCTTCTTAACTCTCTCTCTCTCTCTCTCTGAATCTGCAAATTCCCAATTCATCTGCAACTCCAATTTCCAACCCCATTTCCTCTCCCTCCCTCCCTCCACTTTCAATTTTGAACTAGTAATCATTCATCATTTCACATTGTTGACCTTAGTGCAGCACATTTTGAGTTTTCCCACCAAATTCATTCTTTGAACAGTCCTCTCCTTTCTCTCATTCTCTGCATTAAATTCTCTCCTCCCAAACATTCCCTCTGCCCCGGTCGGAAAATGACTATCTCACTATTCAACTTCACACATCTAGCTCCCTACTTCATCTCTTTCATCCTGTTTCTCATTCTCTTAGAACAGATCTCGTATCTAAGAAAGAAGCGATTTGTACCTGGGCCTTCTTTGGTTATTCCCTTTGTGGGCAACGCAATCTCATTGGTCGGCAGCCCCACCAAGTTCTGGGAAGTTCAATCGGATTTCGCTAAGTCGTCCAAGATGGGGTTCTCTGCCAACTACATCATCGGAAAGTTCATCCTCTTCATCCGCGACTCCGAGTTGTCTCACAAGGTGTTTGCTAACGTCCGACCAGATGCGTTTCACTTGGTGGGCCACCCGTTCGGCAAGAAGCTCTTCGGCGAACACAATCTCATCTACATGATGGGACAAGAGCACAAAGATCTCCGCCGTCGGATCGCCCCAAATTTCACCCCTAGGGCTTTGTCCACTTATACTGAGTTGCAGCAGATTATTATCGTCAAGCATCTCCAGATGTGGGTGAAGCTCTCGTCGGAGAATGCACCGAACTCGATTCCGCTTCGGGTTATAGCCCGAGATATGAATCTGGAAACTTCTCAGGCGGTGTTCGTGGGCCCCTATTTGGGACTGGAGGCTCGAGAGAGTTTTAAGCAGGATTACTTTTACTTCAATGTTGGAGTCATGAAACTGCCTTTCGATTATCCCGGGACAGCGTTCCGAAACGCCCGGCTCGCCGTTGACCGGCTGGTCAAAACCCTAGGGACGTGCACAGGGCACAGCAAGGAGAGGATGGAGAAAGGCGGAGAGCCTTCATGCTTGATCGATTACTGGATGCAGGACACACTGAGGGAGATTGCCGAGACAAAAGCCGCCGGCAAACCTCCGCCGCCATACTCCAGCGACATCGAGATAGGTGGATACCTGTTCGATTTTCTCTTCGCCGCGCAAGATGCTTCCACCTCTTCACTTCTCTGGGCGGTGACGCTGCTCGATTCGCATCCCGACGTTTTGTCAAAAGTTAGGGAGGAAGTAGCCGGAATTTGGACTCCAGAGAGTGATACTCTGATAACGGCGGACCAGTTGAGGGAGATGAAGTACACGCAAGCGGTAGCACGTGAGGTTGTGAGATACAGGCCGCCGGCGACGCTGGTGCCGCACGTAGCGGGGGAGGATTTCCCGTTGACGGAGAGCTACACAATCCCCAAAGGGTGCATTGTGTTCCCCTCCGCATTTGACTCTTCGTTCCAGGGCTTCACCGAACCGGACCGGTTCGACCCCGACCGGTTCTCGGAGGAGAGGCTAGAGGACCAGGTTTTCAAAAGGAACTTTCTGGCATTCGGAGCTGGGCCCCACCAGTGTTTGGGCCAGAGATATGCGCTCAATCACTTGGTTCTGTTCATAGCGTTGTTTGTGTCGTTGATTGATTTCAAGAGGCACAGATCGGACGGCTGTGATGAGATTGTATACGTTCCTACCATTTGCCCTAAGGACGATTGCAAGGTTTACCTGAAGAAGCGATGCACACGATATCCCTCCTTCCCTCAGGTCGGATCGCTGTAATGACGAAAATGCCCTCTGTTGTATTCTGCAAAGTTTCTTATTTTTATTTTTTATTTTTTAAAAAACAACTTTTACTCTAGTTTTTCTTTTATTATTATTATTATTTTCTTTTCGTTACTTTATGCTTTTTCTCTGCGCTGTCGCCTGAAAGTGACAAGGCAGGGAGCGGGTGCTGTCTGTCTGTTCTTTTTTTTTTTTTTTTTTTTAAATTAATTTATTTGTTTGAATCTGGGAAGAATGGGACCGTTAGGTATTTTTATTTATTTTGTTGTTTTGTTTATGTTTTTTAAATTCCTGTGGTATTATTGTAAGAGTGAATGTGTAAGGGATCATTGGTTGGTGGTGGTCATTGGCAAATTCAATAAAAAGTTCAAAAAAATTGAAGTTAAAAGCAAACTTTTAGAGATATGGCTGTTCTCAACTTTTGGGTATCCCGGCAATATAGTCACTTTGATTGAGATTTTTTAAACTAGGTAAAATTTAAATATTTCCCGTATTAAATAAATTTGGCGGGTCCAAAATTTGATGATATCCTATTAAAAATTTAAAATGTCACCCCTCTATACCACTTTATTCTTATTTATAAATCTATTTTAACCCGATCTCATATGGGGAGGTAGTTAACTAAATAATTATGGGTTAAATTTTTAACTTTGTCTTTATTTATGATTGTGTATTTTTCAACTTTTTTTTCTCTATTTTCATGAGTACAATTAATATAGGTAAAATTGGGCTTTTTTCCTTATTTGCCACCTTTTTAATAATTAATTACCATTTTGCCACTCTTTTCAAAATATTTCTCAATGTGCCACCATTTAGTCGACTAAACCACCAAGGTTTAGTCGACTAAATCGCGGGTGGTTGATTTTTTTAAAATTCCCCAATATTTAGTCGACTAACTCACTTGGGTTAGTCGACTAAATCCGAAATTTAGTCGACTAACCCACTTGGGTTAGTCGACTAAATGTCGCAGACTTTTTTTTAAAAAAACCCCTGCGGATTTAGTCGACTAAATATCGGGGCCATTTTTGAAAAAATCAGCCACTGCGATTTAGTCGACTAAATCTTGGTTTAGTCGACTAAATGGTGGCACATCGAAATATTTTGAAAAGAGTGGCAAAATGGTAATTAATTATTAAAAAGGTGGCACATAGGAAAAAGCCGATTTTTAATTTTATTTATTACATGAAAGTAGACTTATAAATAAGACCAGATTTTTTGGTCAAAATGGACTTATAAATAAGATGAGAGTGGTATATATGACCTACTTTACTCCATCCGGTCCTAATTATAAGACGGGTTGAATTTTTTGGAAGAGATTAAAGAAATTAAATAAATTACTTAATCATATCTTATGTTGTGTATTCTTAGATTATATGTTAGTTTTTTATTAGTTAAACTAATTAGATTGGAGGAAAAAAATACTCTAAAATAATTTAATCAACTTGCTTAATATTTCTAAAAAAAGTCAACTTAATCTTATAATTAACACCGGAAGTAATATAATTTTGCATTACAAATTAAGTTTTATATTTAGGACTTTTGATAATAGCATGTGGCTCTTATTTTAATACAACATTACAACTCTCTCAAATACTTTATTTAAGCATTTGTTTGATTTAAGTGAGCACTTCATATGCTAATATTCTTATTGGTTAAGAAAATAGTGAAAACAAAAAGGGATAGGATATTGTCACTACCACTTTTTCACCGTTAGATCAGAATCTCATCTCCATTTATCATTTATCTCTCCTATTGAGATTTTGATCTAACGGTGAAGAAGTGGTAGTGGCGTAAAATTGGTAATAACGATCCCCATCGAAACAAAAATTGGACAAAGGTTTCTCATTGAAGATTTCATTAGTGAGAAGAATTTGACTAGATTTTATACTCCAAATTTTGCTTAATTTAAGTCATTCCCAATAAATTGTTTTTTGGATAGACTCTCAATAAATTTTAATGGGAGACTATTTCGCAATTTCCCCTGAAAAATAGAGCGATTAATATTCTATTAAAATCTTTAAATGATAGTAATTTCTAGGAAAATTTTCAGAAAAATACCAAATGAGTGATTTTCTATCATAATGAGTTGAGTTGTCACTTGCTAATTAAGTGTAACTAATACCTAAACTATTATAGAAAAAACCTGATTTGGGATATTGATATTTTGAAGGTGTTTTTTTTTTTTTTTTTTTTTCTCAAAAATAAAAATTTCCTAATTTTTTTAATGAAGTGGAAGTGCCATTTTCAGATATCCAAATGTTGTGGGGGCAGAAATACTCAGTGAAAGTGAGCTTTTGTATTTTATTATTATGGCGGGAAAGGTGGGGGCTCTTGTGAAGTGCAACAGCAGGCAGGGCTATCAATGTGGCCTTACCCACATTTACTGATTTACCCAAAAATAGAAATAAAAAGAAAAATGTATTTATAAGTTCTTTTCCTTGTTTCGTGATAAAAAAAGAAAAAGGACAGAAGGGAATACGGGTTTAAGGTGTAAAAATATACATGTGAGTTTTTTAAAAGTACACCCAACACCAAGTATATATATATATATATATATATATAAAAGTAACTATGTGATTATAAAAGTTAAGTAAAAATACTCGGTGACCGTTAGTTTGATTTTTTTTTTTGTATTTTTTTTTTTTTTTTTTTGTATTTTTAATTAGTTTGATTTTGTTTGTATTTTTAAAGTGACATGGATGATGACTCGGTTAAATTACATTTTCGGTTTGGCGGTGGAGAACTAGAAAAAATTACGAAAAATGGCTCGGATAGTTTTGAAAATCACGAGAAAGGAGGCAACGGCGACGAAAGGCGGAGATGGGTGGCTGATGGATAAGATTGAGATTGGGAAAGAGAAGGGGAATTGAAGAGAGAAGGGCTAAATTGTAATTTTTAAAATATTTATGCCATTTTCTATAATTTTTTTTCTAGTTCTTTATTGTCAACTAGGATAAAATTTAGCTAAGTCATCCTCCAAATCTATTAGCGCTTAAAAATACAAAAAAGTCAAACTAATGGTCAATGAGTATTTTTGCTTTACTTTTATAACTACATAGTCATTTTTACATTAAAAGAACAGTACTTTGATATTGGATGTACTTTTTAAAAAACCACTAAGTGTATTTTTTTACCGTAACTCGAGGGAATATAAAAATGCTGATTGATGGGGAAGACACGAGTTTAAAAATTGAAACCACGTGAACTTTTCTAAATTATTCAAAGTTGCCACGAGCTCCTCGCCTCCAATTATTTGTTTTAAGCTTTTGATGAAGTTCTGCATTGAATGAGCAGCACATGCTCTCGTCTGGATGCTTTTGAGTAACTGAAAAAAAAAAAAAACTAATTAAAATTGGGAAAAGATAAATAAGGGTCCAATATCTGAAATCCCAAATCAGAGTGTAAGGAGGAATTTAGCATTTCCAAATCTCCACAAAAGACCATTATACCCTTTTTACTTTTTTATCTTTTTCTCTTCTCACTCTTCTCTCTTCTTATTCTCCCCATTGGCCTCCATGGCTCCACAGAAAGCTTCTCTTCTCATATTTATGTTCAACAAAGCTTCTGTTCATCTTGCCGATAATGTTGTTCTTCCTTGTGACAACGACGTTGGCGGCGAAGATAATGATCATTCCTTTATTAATTATATGTATTGTATCAATTAAAATGCTGGTGATACTTATAGTTACTTTATCTCTCTCTTACTTGTCCCTTGTAAATAAGGTATATTTGAAAAAGAGAGTTTGTATCATACATATTATTTTTTAACTAATTTTAAACGCTTTTTTAAACCGCTTAATCTAATTATTGAGCTTTTATAATCAGGATCGGAGAGAGTACTGTCTCCACTCCTAAATGTAGGACTTAGGCTAGGTTCTATATTTAAGATCTGATAAGTAATAAGTTAAAGTTGTAACTCCCTCCGTCCCATATTATAAGCTTTAAATTTGTGAACATGTGTCTTAAAATGTAAACTTCATTTTAGTTTTTTTTTTTTTTTTTTTTTTTTTTTTTTTTTGTGATACACATAGTAGGAGAGGGGGCAAGGTTCAAACTTTGGACATGGAGGAGGGGAGCCAAGCTCCCATGCCACTGCGCTACTAAAGCGCTGGCAACTTCATTTTAGGTTTATCTCAACATTTATTGTGTTTTCCCCAAATTTACCTTTTGATTATATTTATTCTCTTTCACACCTATCTTCTTTACAAACAAGGGCGTACATGAAAAAAATGCACATTCATTACTTATAACTAATTTTAATGAATGAGAGACATTTTCGAGAATTATGATGTGAATTCTCAAGAATTATCATTGGAGCGGAAGAACTGAATTCTCAAGAATTAAGTTGGTTGTTCTCGAGAATTATAGAAAGACTGGACTTTGTTTTTCATTTGGACCTTATTCTCGAGAATCACATATTGTTCAAAAAAAATACTCGAGAATCACATGTTGAAAACGTTTTTCTTAAGCTGTCAATTCATAATCCATTCTCGAGAGTATATTTATCATACTCGAGAATCACTTAAGTGCAAAGAGATATTTAAAAACTAAATCTTTTGACTTACTCTCGAGAACCAATGGTAGAGTACTCGAGAATTGCTCTGCGATGAAAGCCTTCCTTGATTTATTATCGATGTATTTCATTCTCGAGAATCCAAGGCGTATTCTTGAGAATCTTAGCCAAGAGAGCAAATGTAATTTTCTTTAGACTACCATTCTCGAGAACCTTAAACCCATTCTCAAGAATTCATGCTAAGATCAAATTTCCTCAAGTTCTTCATTTTCGAACTTAAACTCTTTTCAAAATTTAAACTCTTGTTATCGTCAAAACATTTGGAGCTAACAATTTGGTTTATTTTTATTAAGGATATTTATATAATTTCACTATAAATTTAATATTGAACTAATTTCCAAGGACTTTACGGTAATTAGGTTATTATTGGATCCAAATTAAAATTCGGGAAATCCCCAAAAAATACTTCATACATTCCTAAAATCCCAGAGGCCACTTGGACATAAAAAATACAAATAAGGGAGAAGAAGGAATATGAGATTTTAAAGTGTTAGTAATTTTACAAAATTTCCCTCACTGACTAAATTTCTTAAAAGTAGTAGTAAACAACGTCAATGGAATGGTAAATACCTTTATAAATGTTGTTATTCGCGTTATAGGTGTAGTCCGTGACTACAAGTAAATATATAATGTTTTAATTAGTGGCTATACTTATAACTTGAATGACAAAATTCGTAAAGATATATTTTCCCCCTCAATATTTGTAAAGGTATTTACCATTTTAACAATGCTATTTATTATTACCTCCGGTCTTAAATATAGGATAAAATTTATAGTGTAAATTACATTCTGAAACTTTATTCTATATTTAGGGCGGAAGAAGTATTACTTTTAACAAGTGTAATTGAGGAACAATTTTGTAAAAGTACCAACACTTCAAAATCTTTGATCTTACTTTTTCCCCTATTTGTCATTTTGCTTATTTGCTTGACTTTTTAGGGATTTTGAAGTCTGTGAGGTGTTTTCTTGGGATTTTCCCATTTAAATTTGCAGATTTGGGAAAAAATTTATGCATTTCTTCCATGTTAGAATTAAATAATTATTTTAGAGAAAATTATATCATCTTGTTGAATGATAGGAGGGAGCAAAAAATGCTGATCGATGAAAGAGACACGAGTTTGTAACCACGTTAATTATTTAAAGTTGCCACGAGCTACCGGTGTCCAATGATTCGTTTTTAGGAGAATTACTCTGACTCAAAATATAAACTTCATTTTACGTTTGTTTAAAAATTTATTGCGTTTTTTTTTTAATTTTTTTTTTAATTTTTTTTTTTTACCTTTTACATATTTATTACATCTATTCTCTTTCAAATAAGGAAGTTGGTAAAAAAAATTATATGTATTATTTTTAACTAACTTCAATTATTTTCTTAATCAATACATATCAGTTATTTGAAGTTTACAATATTGATAAAGGGAGTATTTGTTAAACTGTTATGTTTTTTTAAAAAAATTGAATTAAGGATATTTATATAATTTCACCATAAATTTAATATTGAACTAATTTCCAGGGACTTCACAGTAATTAGGTTATTTTAGGATCTAAATTATAATTTGCAGATTAGGGAAAAAATTTATGCATTTTTTCCTTGTTAGAATTAAATTATTATTTTATACATACTTCCTCTAGTAGTTCTTATTATAAAGTACAACTAACAAGTATATTTGATCCTTTTTATAAGGCACTTGCTTATTTCCAATAAGTATCAATTGTTTTTTTACCATGTCTGCCCCTCATTAATAAGGGTAATGGGTGAAAGTAATAATAATACTCACGTGGGTAATATTATAATATTAGAGTTTAATGCAACTAGTAGGGGTAATATTAGAAACTACTTATATTTAGGGAAAATTTTATTGACTTTAATTATTTTTATTAGTTTAATAGTTTGTATGAATTATTAATTGATGCCTTATAATATAATTATATCGTCACATAACAGTTAAATGAATGTTTAGGTTTGGTCTCACGTGGGTAAATCAAAATCAGGGACCACCCTTTCCCAAAGAACATGTGGCGTGGTCATTGTCGCACAAGACAGTTCATCATTTCATAGTTCCCACCATGCATAATTTGAAAAAAATAGCATACACCAGCACATTGATTTTAGCTCAGTAGAATACACTATCATAATCTTATTTATAATGTATTTATCACCTTGAGATTATTTTCTCGATGCATCTATCACCCCTACTGTTATTTTTTAATTACACCCACCACCTTAATCTTATTTATGGGTCAGAGTGTTTGAAGCATTATTAAAAAAATATCAAAGTACTTGATACGCTACAAATAAGATTAGAATATTGAAAAATAATATCACGGTGTTGGATACAACTTTACTATTTTAAAAATGAGATTTATATCACCACTTGTAAACTTCATTATATATATATATATATATGTTTTGATTATATTAACTAATTATTGATATATTGAGAAAAATATATTCTTTAGTTCCAAAAAGTATAGTCAACTTGGTCAAAATCTGTCACATTCCTTTTGGGTTAAGGCATCAATTTTTGGAATTGTGTTCTAGACAAAATTTCTCCTACCAGCAAACCTTAATTCCATATCAATAATGTCATTGTCACATCAACCACATGCTGTCTTAAGATTTTAAAAATGCAAATCATAATCTTAAGAACTAATTTCTTTATTAAGAAACTCGAAAAATCTTGATCGAGGTTGACTGCAAATTTAGAGAACAAAACAATAATTGATAATATTGATATATGTAGATAAATAATTGGGATAATATACCAGACTTTGAGGTGATTTTTCAATATTTTTAAGGGTGAAGGTGCAGATTTGCCAACCAACTATTACCCGAGGAAGCGCTTTTGGCGTAAATAACTATTGAGGGGACTAAAATTGTCAATCAACAATTAAAAAGTGAAAAAAAAAACACCAAATAACTATTTTTTTTTAAAAACACCAAATAATTAAGTTAAAATATGAGACATTGGCGTAAGGCGGTATTGAAACGCTTATTTGGAGAAAATAGCGGTTAAAAGCCTTCTTGTTGGAAAAAGCAAACACCAACAGAGATGGGACCCATGGGAACAGGCATTGTGGCAACAGCGGTTGCTGCTTGTGGCATCAGAGGGATGAAACCAGGGTGCAAGATGCGTGCCAGTCGAACACTGTGGACTACTAGATGAATTCAAGAAGGTGAGTGGAACACCCCGCAACAATAGAAGCTTTGGAAATGCCGACATCGCTGACACTGTGATAGTCAATGGAAGACGGAGACACCAAGACAGTGACGGGGTAATAGTTCGTTGGCGAATCTGTTCCAAATTGTGTTGTTTTTCACTTTTTAATTGTTGATTGACCATTTTGGTCCCTTCAATAGTTATTTATGCCAGACGCTCCTCGGATAATAGTTGGTTGGCAAATATGCACCTTGACCCTATTTTTAACCTTTAAATTGCACTATAATTACAAGAGTAATATATCAACTTAATTCCATGATTTTATCATATACTAGCAAGGAGCAACGCGTGAGCCAGATTTGAATCTCTCCCCAAAACGACATTAATAGAAGTCAACACATACTGCAAAAGTTGATTTTAGCTGAATTCATTTAGAAATACATTATTTTTAATGGTTCAATTAATCCACATTTTAATTGTTTGATACATTTAGATTTATGTGCCTTCTTTTTTCCACATTTTTTATCATAAAGATCTTTACCAAAATATGATAATTAGTAGAGTTCTCTCTCTCTCTCTTTTTCTTTTATTTTCTTTTTTTTAAAAAAAATAAATAAATTATTACATCAAATGGGTGTGAATCCCATATACTACTATCCACACTTTATATTACATCAGCTGGCTTTAAATTCAGATGGTGATAAATATATAGTTCTATAACGTGACAAGTTTATGGTTTCTTATAATAAAAAAGAAGCTCAAGGAAACAGTGAAGCTTGTTAAATTGAAAGTGAAAATATGGCTTCTCTTGTGGCAAAATTTTTTGTTTAAATGAAACCTCTTACAGAATTCAGCGACCCCCAAAATTTAATGATTCTGCTAATGGTTTTGTAAGACAAGTAACTTATGAAATTGACTATAAAAAGAAAGGCAAAAAAAGAACAAGGTAACTATAGAACTTGGGCCAATCTTTTCCTATGTGAGTGCAATGAATAAAAGAATGCAGTACTAAGCAGAGATGAGCATATAACCTTCTAAGGATGTTAGGCTGAAACAAGACCAACATAGCCAGCAAGCAAAGCTAATAGTGATGAGACAATATATGCACCTGCTACAATAGTCGGTTCCTTGAAACCAGATAGTTGGAGATGATGATGGATGGGGGCCATACGAAAGAAGCATCGCCTTACTCGCAGCAGGCCTTTTGTTATACTGAAGTAGATTGCCTGATAGATTTAAAGAAAAGAAAATGAAAAACAATCTCATTGGATTTACAATGTGATATCATCATAAATTCCTGGTTCCAGCAGCATTACCCAAAATTAAAATAACCCAATTGGTGACACAGATATGTGTAGAAGCGGCAAATAAATGTAAAGGGGGTAAACTTCATACTACCTGCAGTTCTTAATATAAGATTTTATTTGTAGTGTAAAACTAAATCTTATATTACGCACCGGAGGTAGTATGTAACAGAAGTGGGAAATGTCTTGGAGGCCAGCAACAAGTGATTCAACAACAAAATCATGGGCCAAACCTGAATCACAACTGATGATGCTTCAACAAGAAAAACTCCAGAAGAAATGAGTAGTGGAAAGAACATTCCAGTACATGCAGCCATTGAAGCTAATGCACCGCCAAGTGCCAAAGAGCCGACATCACCCATATAAACAGATGCTTTGTATCTGTTGTGGAGGAGAAACCCAACACAAGATCCAGCCATTGAAGCTCCAAATATGGCAAGATCTGGTTTAACATGTTTGAATATCAATAATGAATACATCAAACAAAAAGCTAGGTTATAATAACTTCCTGATATACTGTAACCAAACCTTCAGACGATGAGCAATGATTTCTTTTAGTGTCCTATAAAAATGGAGGGAAACTTCATTTACCCTCTCCCCAGTCTCAGAGAGATGACTATGATTTTCTCTCCTGATCAGTGAGAACAGGCATGCAGTACTACTATAACGTCATAAATGACAGAATTATATTATATTAAATTTCTAGATGATGAACAGAGTTCCACTGATGAAGGTGCACAGGATAACAATAAATAGATGTGCACTTAGGATGGGTTTAGTGAGGCATGAAAAAAGCAACCCATAAAGATAACAATTTGGGTCTCAACTATGTTAAAATGTCAAATATTTCTTTATAGCATAAGCATGATGGACGTTTGAAGAATGAAACCAGAATGATAATTAAGGAGTGCCTCACACATTCTACTAACCAGAACATACTGGAAGCACAGCAATCGACATTCCAATGAAGGCCAATGCAGCAAGACCACTGGCTAGTCCATCAAGACCACACGTTATTTCAACCCCATGTCCCATGGAAACAAAAGAAAATGAAGTTAACAGCTGATAATATCGTCCCAAGTACATAAGGCCAAGCGGTAGAGGAACCAGCATCTTCCTGCATTTAAGAAAAAGAGGCAGAGGAAAGAGGGAGATGAGTTATATTGAAATCACAAAGGTGGCATATTGTTCAACCAAATAAATGGCTTCATTTTTTTTAAACAAATAAAATTTCCCTAAAAATTCCTTAATACAGTACTTGAGTTTCAGTACATAATACGCAGGCTACATTTCTGTTCAAGCAGTCAGGTTTGAATTCTAAAAGGATATATTTCACTTTTACGCAATGAACTAAAGCACCCATGAGAGAATATGATATGCAGTGATTATAAACTAAACATTTTCCTAGCTCCATGAGGAATAAAACCAAGTGATGCTATAGCATATAGCCAGATTCCACAGCATCAAAAACCTAGATCATAATATGATGAGCCGACCAACATTTGGGGCCAAGTACACAGAAGAAGGTCCAAAGGGAATAGCAGCCAAGGAGTAGTAGGCCTGGCCCATAAAAGACTTGAGACAGCATGCAGAGGTGGAAGGGCAGAATGGGGAGAAGGAGAAATAACGGATCCTCCTGACAGTTTCAGAGTAGTGGGAGTGCATGAAAGGGTGTCAGGGATGTTTTGGGAGGTAGGCTAGTAGTATTGGCTGTGAGGAGAGGACCCGGTCCCTCAAAAACCAGGCTATGTGAGTGCTTTTCTTTCATTTTCTGGTCTGCCAACCAACTTCATTTCCTTTGTTGTGAGTTCTGAGATTATAGAGTGGCAAACAGTAGCCAGAGTGATTGGTAATTGTATTCCTCTACATTTTCTCCACGTAATAGAGGAGATGCATATATTTTCTTCTATTCTAGCTGTTTTCATTTGCAGGTTCTATGATAATATATGACTAAAATTTATAAAACATGACATGTCACTCAGGCAAGGAGGGGCCCAGACCTGTCAGGTCAATGCAAACAAAACGATATTCTTTGAATGTATTTTTTAAAATTCTTGGAAGAATTCAAAAGCACAAAAGGGACCAAAATTCTAGGCAACGGCCTGTAAAATTTCTTGTTAGGGAACAGATATGTTAGTTACCATCAGAAAAATGTTGTCAGATTAGTACAAGAAGATATACATGCCATAGGGTGATGATATACTAGAGGTATCCAACCAAGTTGAGAATGACGTTCCAACAGCTACCTGTGTGGTTTAAAAATAATGTCGATTTGATTAAAGACCGTTCAAAAATAATTCTAGTCAATAAAATGAGACACAAAACAAATTAAAACATTAAAAAAAAAAAAAAAAAAAAAAAAAAAAAAAAAAAAAAAGGAGTTTAATGAAGAGGTGGTCACCTCCAAAAGAACTTTCGCCCATGCGGGCAAACCTCTCTTCTGTTTTGTAGTGAGGCTTAATATATCATCAAGTAAACCAATCGCAGCAAATGCCATGGTTGCACCAGCTGCCCCAGTCACTTCCACAGAGGAGAAACCACCAACAGCTCTAGTAACAAATATTCCGATCGGTACAAATAGCAAACCACCCAATGTGGGCACACTCTTTTTTAATAGATGGCTAACAGGTCCTTCTTTCTTAAATACTTGGATAAATTCAAAAAATTGAAAAAATGGGACGCAAATATAGCCAACAAAAGCCACCAACGAGGCTGATATAAGAAACGGTCGGGTCATGTAAAAGGGGGCCAAGGGCAGTCTAACAATTCTCCAAGCACACCAATCAATGTATAGAAGCAGCACTGTCATGAAGATTATGAGGCTTAAACTAATGAAAATGCCAAGTCTTCTCCTGCAAGATACATTAAAAAAAATAATCAGGCTCAAAGAAACTTCATATAGCAATTGAATAGGACAAGTAATGTACATGTCAGAAGAGTTGACAATATAACTTTAATCAATTACAACTGAAGTTGGCAGTATAGCAGCATCAAAAGCAACTTATAAAACATTCTGAAAAAATAATTGGCGATGCAGGAACAAAGACAAATGGCACTGACTAACAAAGTAACTGGGATACACGCACATAATAAAGCAGTTACAGCATTAGCAAAGTTTGAGACAACATTTGAGGACAAAATAGAGATATTATTGTAGTTAGATACTTAGATCCAGTGCACTATAATGCAGAAAAACAGTTTCATTCAGAAAATAAGGAAAAAGAAACTTGGGGAGAAATGGGAGGGACACTAAACAATATATAATTCAAAGATTCAGTTACATTGTTAATATTGATGTCTCTGCTCCTTTTTATTTTGATACTTTTCTGAATTCTTAGCTTCCCAAACTCTTGATATCACTTAACACTCACCATCAAGGGGAAGCTTTCAAAGCTAGAGGCATGTTAGAAATAAAACTCAATTAATGAGAAAATAAGACCTAAAGACACCTAAGCATTACACAGCAACCTATAAGGTTGCAATAGTTACACGTACACCAAACATGAATGATCAACAAAGAATTACTTATCATTAACAAGGTGCAGCTGAAGGAAAATCACATCCACAATATGATGGGTTTATAAGACCAAGAAACAAATAATATGAAATTTCCTCATTGCTCATGGAAGAAGTAATTCTTTCGGACTCAAAGTGTAGACCAAGATATTTCTAAAACGCAGATCTCCTCACATTTACATTAACTCCCTTTCTCAACATTTCTACCACATATCATCTCTTCAATCTTTTCTTTTTCTTTGGGTAAGTAACAAAGTCTCCATTTTGAGTGATATATTCTCTTGTTATCTATTCATAAATTAGAAGTTATAAAAATAATATAAACCAAAAATTTTGTTCGTTTGAGGTTTTCCACATCTTTGATGCCTTGTAGTCTTCAAATCCTCATCAAGTGCCTTCAATAAAATTCCTATGACATATCATATCATAAACTATAGCATTATAGTAAGGTCACACAGTTTCTAGCAAAAACACTGCAACAAACCCTGACCTCCTTAATCTATCACTAATAATAGAACCATTGAAACTAAATAAATTTTTTATTTCAAAACAAAACATTGACAAGAACACTTGCTTAAGTTCTGCATACTTGCCTGTGTCTCCCATGTCCCCTTCCAAGAGTTGCAAGTCGATGAGCAGTCACTGTTAAAGCATCCTTATTTGAAACAGAAATGGAAGGTAAATCAACATCATTCAATGAAGGAAGCACTATTTCTCCATCACTCTCCTCACCATCGCTGGATGAGAGGAAATATCCAGAAGAGTTCTCATCAGGATCCCATCCATCAAGCAATGGCAGGTCAAATGAACCCTATAAAGCATAATCAATGTCATGACTCTTGATATAATACCAGTCTAGATAAATTGCAAAATAAATTGTAAAACCTGAAAGGATTCATTTTGTTGCATATGTGATGCATTACCCTTCCCATTGTAAACCCTGAATGGGGTAGAATGTTATACAGGCAAAAATGCACAGACAGAGAGAAAGGTTGAGGAACACAGATGGCTTCAAATAAGCATGATCTAGATAGTTTCTCCTTTCCCTCTGGTATTGGCCCAACATAATGTCATAAATTCAAAATCAAGAGCTTCAAACTACATATAAACTGAACTTAACACGTGATTAAAATGGTACTTGGGACAAACCATCATAGTTTTATTTAAGACTCAATATCTGTATTTTCAGTGGAAAAGACAGAACAAATATGGGGAATTAGAAATAGGGAGGCAATTATGCTAATAATTGTAGAGAAGAATATCTGCTATCCTGCGCATATTTTTTAAGAACAGTTAGCAAGTAGTGTCAAATATATTTATAATCATAAATATAAAGGCATAGTGCAATTATGCTAATAATTGTAGAGAAGAATATCTGATATCCTGCACATATTTTTTAAGAACAATTAGCAAGTAGTGTCAAATATATTTATAATCATAAATATAAAGGCATAGTTTTTTTTTTTTTTTTTTGAAAAAAAAAAATCTTGGCTTTAGAGGAATGGCAACCTACCTCATCAAAGGCTCTAGTAAGAACATTATATCGACCACAGCAGCTATATGGTTGAATAATCAATGGATTTAACTACAGAAAATAAAGCAGGCCTTAAATGATTAGTACTAGATGCATAATAATTTCATAAATTTAAATTTAACGGTGATAGCATGGTAAGAAGTTAACTGGTTTCCAATTTGGGGAGGCATCTCATAAAAAAGGCTAGAATGAACATCACAGTATTAACCACGGGACCTATGTTTCTGAATAACAGAGAAACCCTCCCGGGGGTAGGGGATTGGAGAAGAAGGGAGGAGAAAAGATAAAGGTCAGAGAATATATGAGATGCTACTAATTTAATCAAGACTGACCAAGCCTAATCACTAAGGACTCTGTATAGAGCTCAAGAGGTAATAAGCCAGCTAAAAAATAAATTAAATAAAAGATAGTTACAGTGGAAGCAAAAGAACAACAAAAAGATAAATAACCTGAATACCTGATAATTAAAGTGTTTCAAAATAAAATAAATTTAACTTCCCGATACTATTTGTCTATTTCCTACGTTTAAAGTAAGTCTTTCACTACTTTTCATCAAAAGTCCTGAGCGATGTAGAATTCTCAATTTAAGATTCTGTTTTTTACTATATAGTGCCTTAGGTATTGAGTACCAAGCTTTCAAATTAAAATATATAACAGGAACTCAAATAAGGAAATTAATAATCAAAGCCTAAAACTTACGACTAAGGTTTTTCTTGGTCGAATATTACTGCAGGAGGAAGGTAAAAACAAGATTGTTTATTCCTTGTTCAACGTCTTCAATCTACAATCAGAGATCTATTAGACTTCAAAGGCCACTCTGAGAAGTCTCTTCAATGAGTAGTTTCAAATATTTATGAATGCTGATTGATATTAGTCAAAATTATTACTATGAGCAAGATCACACAACCTCCTTGAAGTTAAGTTGTTCTCACATTTATATGTAAGGGATCCAGAACTCGTTCTTTGTAATACTTCGAGGGCTCAAGATCACAGGCTTACACATTCGAGTAAATAAACTGTTTTAAACTTCCTTCATTATGATTGTTGTCTAAACCAAATTATTAGCTTCGCCAACAGCGGTGATCGGCAAACAAGAGTTCAAGCAACCACAGAGTTTATTCTCAGGCGGGAAAAAAAAAGATAACGAATTAAACAAAACAACATTAGAAAAAGCATAACAGCATAAAAGGAAGTCTGAAGTAGGGAGATCAGCACGCAAATATACCCGAGGGGAACATGATTCGGAACAGCGGTAACGAATGAACGAAGGAGATCCACCTTGAGCAGATATAGCACGTGAGAAGTGTTTGTGAGATGCGTGGAGGAGGAGGTGTTGGCGGCTGAGGAAACGTGAATGAGAATACATCGCCGCCACGGAATCGCCGAGAAGAAGATCTCAGAAGAGTAGGTGAGATGAAATTGAAGAAGGAGAGGGCCAAGCCATTGAAGACAAAGGAGCGAAAAGGCATATTCGAGGGAAAGAAGCTTATATATAGGCAAGCATAGTAGGGAAGGGAATGTGCACTGTGGAGATTATGAACATCGTGTTCTTTAAATTGAGACACTTGCCAATGCTCGCTTTGAAATCATCGCAGGCGTTTTGCTCATCAAAACGCGCCTCCTGGAGAGAATCATGTCACGCGCTCTTATAATTTGAAGGATTAAAAGGCAATTTTGCCGAGGAATTTTTCACCAAACAATTTTAGCTTGAAAATTTAAAAAATGGAGCAATTTTATCCTTTTAGTTAATTTTGAAAATTAATTAACTAAATATGTTGAGTGACAAAACTTATCATCTACGCATTTTTGTTAAAGTGCAAATTTGCGGGGGAAAATTTTGAATCTATCTTTGAAAAAAATTAAGTAGATGATACGTAGACTTCCCAGGAAAATTTGTATCATAACAAAAGTGATGTAAATGACATGTCGACTAACCGCTTAACATATTTGGTCAACTAACATTCAAAATTAATTGAGATAACGACAAGGTAAAATTGCTCAATTTTTTAAATTTACAGGGCAAAATGGCCCTTTCAAAAACTACCAAGGCAAAATTTCTCCTCAACCCTATTTTGTATTGTATGAATTAATGCTCATGTGATATTTCTAGGAACTACACATGATTAATATAAACATGTTTATCTAATTTGATTATATTAAGGAAACTAGTCAATATTATATGTATTATCTAAAACAATACAAAAAACTATGTCTTATATTTAGGATCAAGATCAACTCCTAAATATGTTTTATATTAAAGGCAAGAGGGAGTAGTAAGGAAATTTAAATCATAATAATAATAGCAAACTAGGTTTTACATCTTTATATCTCAAATAGTTGAGTAAAAGGTTAAAGACCATTTTTGCCCATAAGCTATGGGCACCTAGAAGTATATTTTTGTCCAATGTTACCCCTAAAGTAACAAAATTGTAGCAATGTTGTCCTTTTTTAACGAATAGAATCAGGCGATCAATAGTAAGTTTGACCAATAATTATTGATGTGGCTCTGTCACACACATACAATGCCATGTATTGTGACACATCATCTCCTTCTTCTTCCTAAACTTCCTTTTCCCTCACCTCTAACACTCCCCCCCCCCAAAAAAAAAAAAAAAAAAAAAAAAAAAAAAAAAAAAAACCGCAGACATTGAAGAATCTAGAAATCTAATTCACATAATTCACAACAAGAAGACATAAAAAGCCCCAGAAATCTAATTCACAACGAGAATAAAATGACCAAAAGATTTAGCAAAACAAAGAAAAATCTCCCATTCTTCAAGGTCATCGCCACTACCCTCATACCCTTGGCTTTGTCTCCATCTCATAAACCATCTTCCCCCAACCAGTGTTCCTCTAGACATTGCAAATCACAACTACAATCACACAATGAACAATATAATAAGAATCACCAAAACCTAACAATTAATGAAAAAAAATCAGTATGGCAAAATCGAACTTTTCGCCTTCATCATCCTCAACATCCGTCAACAATCAATGGACAAAAAAAAAAACCCTAAACCTTGTGACCCATTCCTAATAATTCTTCTGAAAATGTGAGTTTGAAATTCATCACAAGTGAGGGTGTCAATAATGACCAAAAAAGGGTCTTTGACCCATTAAATATAATATTAGTCACCGAAATACACCACCAGCACTTGGTTTTGTAAGATTTATAGTTCGACATCATACTCACTTATTTTAAATTATTTATTTTGTCATCTAATTTGTATCTAGCTTATATTCTTCGTATTTCAAATATGGTTTTGGGTTGAGGTCGTTATCATTGAAAAGTCAACTACATTAAAAGTCAACTTCAATGGAGGTTAGTAGCAGCATTTGCCCCTTCGAAGGCTGAAGAGCTTCTAAGCCTGTAGATTAGAGAGGGGTATAGTAATCCCAGTGTCAATCCTTCACTTCCCATTTTTATATTATTTTCCTAATCTAAGTGCACTGGTCCATGATGTGTATATAAGAGTTAGATAATTAATTCACAGATATTAAAAAATTAGTTGAGTTAATTATTTGTAATAAATGTATAATAGTCTCCTTATTCATGTGCATTGGAACCATCATTGATGTAAACTTTATTTACTTCTATATTTATAACAAGAGGTAGTACAATTTATATGAATAGTTGTATGATTTTTTTAAGGGTTAATATAATCTTTAATCCATCAAATTTAAACTCATTTTAATTTTGGTTTCCAAGTTTCAAGTCATTGTTTTTAGTCCATGTCAAGGTAAAATAATCCAAGTTTTTTAGTTATACAGACCAATATTTTAAATAAAATGAAACTTGAGGGATCAAAATCAAAATGAAGGCAATCTTGAAAAACAAAAAATTATATTAGCACTTTTTTTATGAATTTTATTAGGTATGCAACATATTTTCTTATGTGAATAGTATTATAAATAATTTATACTTCATGTCCTAAATAAAAAAGTCTAATTGATTTTTTTGACATCAAATTAAATTTCTTTTAAGTATTTTTATTTATCATCTACTTCCAAATTAATTTGTTTGACTTATAAACGATGTATAATTTAATCATGCACATATGATTAAGTAACTTATTCAACTTCTTTTAATCGATGGGGAAAAAAGTCAACTAGTCCTTATATTTAAATCTTTAGATAGTACTATCTATAACCTGTCAATAATACAAATTAAGACACCCATACACACACAAATGTTTATGTTGAAAGACTTTTTAAATGTTAAAAATAAACAATAGAGACAATGACAAAATTGACATTAAAAAATATAGGGACACTTTTTTGATTATATCAAACTCAGAAGGATAAAACCAAACTGAAATTAAGAACCAGATTGTAAAATGGATGAGCAAGGCGTGCATTCAAGCTTGAAGATAAAAGCTCTTTTTTATTTGCGAAGAAGGGAAAATATCATTCCAGCCAGCAAAGAATACAAAATGTACAAGACAAACCAGCAAGCCTTGGGAAATAAATAACAAAGAAGTATGATCACAGCCTTTTAATTTGGAAAACTTGGGAAGGAATGCTTTCACTAGAATGATTTCATCAACCACTATGTCACCTCACGACTGATCATAAGGATATTCTGTACAATTATTTCTCAAAAGCAATAATAAAATAAAACGCCTTATCTTTCATCAAAGTAACGAATCTTCAGCCAAAAAACAAACGTCTGAATTTGGCCACATGAATGAGAGCAAGTAGCCACACTAAAACCCAATATGAAGCCACCAAAACTAACAGTGGAAATAAACATCTCTTGGATGTTGACTCCTACAGACACTGATATAACAATACAAATGGCAGATACGTGCCAAACAAAATCCTTAAACATCTAGCGCAAAGCTTGTTTAATATATAGACATGGATCTATGTTGACATGAATCTGTAATACAACACAATAAACAAATGACGATATAATCAAGTGACAATTTTTTTGATTTTATCAAACTCAAAAGGATAAAACTAAACTAAACTAAAACTAAGAACCAAATTGTGAACACAGATGAGCCAGGCGTGCATTCAAGCTTAAAGATAAAAGCTGTTCTTTATTTGCGAAGAAGGGAAAATATCATTCCAACCAGCAAAGAATACAGAATATACAAGACAAACCAGCAAGCCTTGGGAAATAAATAACAGAGGTATGTATGATCACAGCCTTTTAATTTGGAAAACATGGGAAGGAATGTTTTCACTAGAATGATTTCATCAACCACTACGTCAACAAACGACTGATCATAAGGATATTCTGTACAAAGATTTTTCAAAAGAAATAATAAAATAAAAAGCCTTATCTTTCATCACACTATCGAATCTTTGGCCAAAACAAAAAAGATATCTGAATTTGGCCATATACATGAGAGCAAGTAGCCACACTGACGCCCAATATAAAGCCACCAAGACTAGATGTGGAAACAAACATCCCTTGGACGTTGAGTCCTGCAGACACTGATATAAGAATACAAATGGCAGATACGTGCCAAACAAAATCCTTAAACATCTAGCGCAAAAGCTTGTCCTAGCTACGTAGCATATCGACATGGATCTATGTTGACAAGAATCTGTGATACAACACGATAAACAAGTGACGGTATAAATATAATTAAGTGGTGAGTCGTATTTAGTATTGGCATTGAATTCTTGTTGGCAGCTCCCATCTTAATACATCAGCAATTCATGGATCGCTAATTTGGAGAGGATCCAAGAACCCTCCCTCGGCCCATTGTGAATCCTCTAGTGCCATCGGGCATTTTTGGTCCCGGAGGCGGTTTTGGTGCTTCAGTGGCATGATCAGAAGAGGACGTACTGCCATGGCCTGAGGGAAGCAATGGTAGAAATTGTTAGGTTCAGTCCCAAGGGAACAAGTTATCCACAAGAGAGGCTTCAGCTTTCATAGAAGTTTAACCAAATAACAAACTAATTATAGAGGATGAAGGAGCTAGTAAAAAGTTCCCAAAATAGTTAGCTTTTTGCCACAGACATACCCATTCCATGCATGCCTCGATAATTATGTTTCCTTGAGCCGCGCCCCCGATTTCTATTTCTCTGCCCGCCTTTATCTTTCGACACATGTTCTCCATCCTGTAATGAAAAGAAGACAACTTAAGCAAATCTAAACTGGTCATATTATCAGTTTGTATTGTGGGTCCATCAATGATTGCAAAAAGAAGTGCCAGATTGGGAGAGCTTAAAAAAAATACTTTTAGCCTATAATTTGAATGGAGAGAAAAGCAAGGAGAAAATACTAGGAAAGGAAACTTCTATAAATGGTTAATTCTTTTTTACTATTTTTGGGAGTTTTGCCTCTAGTCCACCCCTACCAAAATTCTCTCCATCCAAACGTAGGGTTATACTTTACAAAACAAAACTCCCCTAACATATTTACTTCATACAAGACAAAATCACTTTTAAAAAAATAAAATAAAATAAACCAGACAAGCACAAGAAAGAGGATATTGCAGTAGGTTGGTTGCACTGTCTAGTGTCTAGAATTCAAAAAGATTAGGGAGGGAAAATCACGATTGCACAGAAGGGATCAATAATAATAAATGACAGGTGCTTGTTTGAAAGAACTTGTAACTTCATTAGAACTATATGCTTTGTATTGAAAAAAGAACCCATTTAAGGTCAATTCTAATATGACTTCACTTAGTCGATATCTAGCAAAAGGATGCAGCCAAAGTGGGAGCAAAAATGCTTGTACGAATGCATACCTCTTCATCATGTGTATCCTCATTATGCTCATTAGAGCTATGATGCTCCGCGTCGCCTGTTAACTCAGATGCACGGCGAGTGCTAGTGCTATTCTTCTCGGAATCAGACCCCTTCCAAGCTTGCTTTTTATGTCCATGCTTAGTCTACATAATTTAATCACCATCAAGACCTTTTACTTTCAAAGGAAGAAAAGAAATTTGGGACTAACCGTTTTCTTAAGAACTTTAACCCGCATGCCATTTCTCCAGTCCTGTTCGTCATTTAAAGTAGCCGCCTAATTTAAGAAAGCACAAACAATATGTTAATCACGAGGGCAACACAGACCATATGATGTTATAAATATAATATATAACTTAAAACTCACAGCCTTCTCAGCAGCCTCAATAGTCTCGTATTCCACAAGAGCATGTAACTACACATGTAGAATGATGTTGTAAGTGAAAGAAGTATCTAAACAAATAAGCATATACCAATTCCAATAGAAGAGCAGAATATAAAAGGGATGATATAATGCCTAAATGCTAAAATGATTGTATGGATAGTTTTAAAAAAGAACAGATAAGAAAGTTGTCCCATTTGAAAATTTGAGATAATTTCCACAAAAACTGAAACAAATAACTCAAACAACCTCAACTGAACTTGCTAAGCATCTAGCAATAAATAACACATTATTCAATTTTTAAGTTGTTGTCCTGCTCACACATCAGCATTATCAAAGCTAAATAGGAGAAAATATTAAAAAAGAATCAAAATTTGATATATCAACAACATAGTAAAACGTAACACTTCAATGTTGCAATTCATGCAGCAATTTTCCTCGAGTACGATCTCAAGGATATTAAAATTTATCATAGCACCAAAATATATAAAGAAGCCGCAACGAGTATTGTCATCTTGATCAAGTAATAATTCACATAATTTAGAGTTATAGAGTACTTAAGTCCTAAACATTAAGGATAATTAATCTCCATATCCTGAAGCAGTATTAAAAATATGTTATTTTCACCTCTGCTAATAATTAAGACAATGGGGACTGTTAAGTTTCTCGATTTTGTAAAGATAAAACTCACAGGGCAAATACTACAAGAAGGCAAAAAAAAAAATAGTCGATAGCAAACCCTTAACCTAGGACTGGGTAACAAGGACGTGGTTGGCACACCATAGTCTTTTATGCAAATAACGTTCCTTAACATCTTATATACCTAAATGAGATATAAATTATAGCACTGACATCCAGGATGCCTGCAGACATGCGATTCCCATTAAATACATGCAGTTCAAATAATGCGAGAATTTGGGATACCTGAATAAAAGGCTTCATCAACTCTAGTAAATCACCATCGTGCTTTCATTAAGAACTTGAAATTTCTAGTTCAATTGTGGATCTTACATACCTTTATCCCCTTATATCTTAGGTTCACGACCTAAATTCCCAAAGACAGAAATAATATCTAACAAAACATTTAAAACTTTCATAGGAAGATCAGGAAAGAATTTTACAGCAGCCAGACTTATGAAAATAAATCATTTACATTGTTCAAATAAGATTAGGAAAGTGATTGATCTCCTAGTCGAATGAAGCAAACAGAAACCACACTGTTGACCTCAAAGCAAAGTCATCGAATATTCAGGGTCAATCGTCCTATATCAGTTCCACAACTTGAAAGGGTGATCCTGTCCCTGAGTTGAAAGGAATTTGAAATCCTTTTTTTTTTTTTTGGGTATGGGTGTCTACAATATTTCTTTCAATCTATATCTTCTAGTTTCCTTCCTAAAATGATTTGCAGCAATTCCAAGTACTCTGACAAAACACCTCCAGCGGAACTCCCAACTCATTCTTCCAGAACTATCACTTGATTCACTCTTATCTGAATTTCCAGCAAGCTGACCTAAAACTTCTCTCAAATCTCCCTAAGATGTTTTCCTCCCTTTGAGAGAAACCTCATCCTCTACTGAAAAAGCTTATTAAATTGTCAGTTCTTTCTAATAACATATAACTCCTATCTTCTACAGCGAGAGGAGATATTTATCTCACTTTGCTAGATTAAAAAAACAAAAACAAAAACAAAAACAAAAAACATCTTGCTCCAAATAAGTTATCTAAGGATTTCAATATTTTATAACAAGAACCCAGCTTGCTTCAGTTCTTCAAGAGGACTAGTAATTTCTAAAAGGCCATTCCAAAGAAGCCAAATCTATTTCCCAAGAGGAATGAAAATCTATACATCCCCTATTCCTCTTGGTAAGGATGTGATATTCAGATTTTTTTTTTTTTTCCACAGCTCTGGAACTTCAAACATTTTGTGTTGGCAAGTTGAGCTGGACCCAACCAGGCTAATCATCTAAACTACAAAACACTTCATGTAACTCATTGTGAAATCTTTCTAGAAGTTTTACTCATTAACATCTGCTCCCGACACAGCTCAAATATTCAAAACAAGAGTTTAAGCATACACAAGACCTGATTCCCTACCTTGCGACTAATCATCATCTGCTTCCTAGACCTTTGAGACCCTTCAATAGCACATGGATCATGGATGCTTATCTTTTTTATACTGCATTTCAAAAGACACAAAAATCTTGAGCAACTGAAAACCAACATGATAACAAGATTATAGCATAAATTGAGGAAGAAATCATACTTTCCGGCTTCACTAAAAATACGCCGAATGTTTTCTTTTGAGCGGTCCTCTGGCAAATTCTCTACCAGAACAGTAAAACACTAGAACCCAAGAATAAGATTCTATAAAAACAAAGAATAGCATTATAATAAATAACGATTTAGTGCTCCTTGAAGTAAAAACCTTGGGGTCTCTAACTTTATCCAGTTGAAATGGATTGAGCCGCTTAACACTTTTCTCATCACCACTCACAACCTACATTCACAACGAGACAATTTCCCACAAAACTTCAAATATAGAATTCCAATGCAGTTTGTATAGACAACAGAGTGAAAGAGGATTATTACAAGTAGGGAAGATTCCTTCAGCACAGCAACTATTAATGAATGATCTCGAGTAAGCTTCTTCATTTTTTTAAAGGAAGCAATGACTGATATAGGAACTGCATGATCAATGTAAGAATTGCATCATAAGATAAAAATATACAGCAGAGAGCTACAAAAAAATAAAAGTGATCATTCATGCATTAAATTGAGTATCAGATTAACTAAACAATTAAAAAAAGTTGAGAAAGTAATCGTTGTTTCCATAATCATTAAGGTCAAAAGGAAAGCAAAGTAATATCCTTCCCTTGTATTGACATCACTTAACCATTTAATAATAACTGAAAGAATATAATGCAAGTAGAACAGAAGATAGACATACATTTACTAAGACAGTGCTAAAAAACTACATCCCATCAGGCTCAGGCCACATCAAGATAATAAAGATGAAAGGTATTCTTGCCAACAAAAGTCCTGACTTTCATATAACAGAACCGGTCAAGCCTCATATTAGGCTGAAGCATCAAACTAGCCACATCAAATTTACCAAAGCTCCTGTGAAAAACATTTAGGACTTGATAAAAAGTTTGTTTTCCAGTTTTACATGTTAAAACTGATTTCACTAGTCAAAATAATAAAATCCTAATAATAACTGAAAACTAATGAACACAACTTTAAGTTGATTATAATTATATTGATTATGAACTCTAAATAGATAAGTCTGATTTGAGATTGGGTTTACTTGGTGATTAGTGCATTGTAATTCTTCCTATTTCAACTAGTTAGATTACTTGAAAAATACATCAAGGCTTCTAATCCTGACATAATTTGAATTGGATGAGCTTCATAAAAAAACGGGATTACAGTAATTCCAAGTTCCTGTAACAGTTGAGTAATTTACTATTTATAATAAATTATCCACTTGAATCTAAATTCTCTCACCTCTCACCCTCTATCTTCCCTAAAATATTACTCTTTTATCCTACATGATGGACTTTAACCAAAAAAGGCTCAAATACAGCCCTAGTCCTTCCCAGACATCAAGAAAATCTATGAAAGGAATCATCTTTCACTATACAAGAACTAACCTATTTCCTTATGCATTTGTTATTTCAGAATTAAAAATGTGCTCTTTATTTAATTGGTTTTATTTTAAATTTGGTTATGCTTTTGTATTTAAAAATAGCCTTTTCATTCATTATCCATTATTAGTAATGTTCTCTTGGCTTATCAACTATCCCTCCTCTCTCTACATCTCCCTCATTCTCTTCGTACTTTTTCTCTATTCTTTGCTACTAGTTCTACATCAGAGAGAGATTTTATGTGCACTCCAAGACTCAAGCTTTCGTAGAATGTTTGATCATGAATAAATTCAGAAAGATCCGTCTTCCACTGACAAGATAGTTTTAACTTCTTTTTCATTTTAACTACTTAATCCCCTAATGTAAAGCAGAAACTCTTGTAATATAATAACAACCAGACATGCAACTGAAATTCTCAAATTTACTTTACCACAGGAGTAACTGGTTCAGCACTTAGTGTAAAGAATCTGATTTAAAAAAAATCAGGGGTTTCAAAGAGAGATGAATATCCAATGATTGACTTCAATATGGACCTTGCACAAGATGTTAGCCATTTCATTCTAACTACCATATACTGTTTTATGAAGGAACCAGTATATAAACGGCACTTCAAAAGAAAACCTCAAAAAGGAAGAACCGTTAAGGGGCCGAAAAGCATGATGAACAATATAAGTGAATAAGTCAGGCAATATATGTCATAAATCTAAAGAAACCGAATTATACCAAATCCTTCCTTGTTCTTTCTGAGGAAATCAATCAGGAACTTGTCAGTTGGCAGATTTTCATCACTGAAATAATACTCTACCTGAATATCCACATAGATGTTCAGCAAGTAAGATCATAGTGATAAGGTAATAACTAAAACAAGGTTAATTGAAGTGGAGATGATATCAAGAACCGAATGATAGAAACAAAAATAAATAGTTGAGAAGCATAACAATATGCGATTCCTTCGGAGACAAAAGCCCCAACTCAAGTGCTTAAATAAATGACTTAGATTTAGAGGTCCGCGATAATATTTTTTCATAGAATTAGTTCAAATCCTTTCTTGTCATGTCATCTGGTTACTGAGCAGAAAATTCATTCAAAAGAAGAAGTGATGTTCAAGCTTTTATATGGTCTTTTGACTACCGAAAAGCCTGATCTTTTATTTTCTTCCTTCTTTATTTATCACCTCCCTTTTGACACAGAAATCAGGATCTCATAATGATCCTCCTTTTTGTCGGTTATTTAAAAAGAATACACTAGATTACATTATAAGTTAGTTAAACAAGAAAAAAGATGCAATGATTGTAGAAATAAACAGTATACACCATTCAGCTCAATCAAGCTCACATTTTTCCAACAATTTCCGCAACAATCAAACAGCACAAAGCGAATTCCGCACTAAAGGACAATACTTAGAAGATGCTAAGCAGTTTATTGAAAATGGGCTAACTAAAAATTCAAAAAAGAAACAGATGGTCTTGCCTGCTTAATGATCTTGAGCTTGAGATCATCCGCGGAGGTGACGGTCTCAGCCGCGTGATCCTGGTCGTGGTCTTGGTCGTGCTCATGCTCTTGATCTTGATCTTCGTCCGACACCACCGGAGAAAGATTTTCAAGCTCGGCGCAATCATCCACGGGATCGGAACCACCGTTATCGTGCTGCAGAGGCGGCGAAACGTAGGAGTCGGAGGCGGCGGAGCTGACCCTCTCTTCTTCGCCTTCCATTTTTGACAATAGTGGGGGAGAGAGAGGGGAGAGACTCCGGAGAAAGGGAACGAAGAAAGGAATTTACCCGCCCTTTCTGTCTCCTGCTCTGATACGTTTCGCTTCGGTGGATCCTTTTATAGTGACGCCTACCTTCTGCCATTTCTTTTCCTTCACCCCCACGCACGCTTTGCTAAAAAAAATAGGCTTCAAAATATAATAAAAGGAAAGATAAAGCCAATTAAGTTCATGAAACTCCTAATAAGTCCCCTAATTTTACAAAATCCCAACTCAGTCTAAATTGCAGTGATTTAAAATTAGGAGAATGATAGAAAAATATCATTTGAATTTCAAAATCAGGTTGATAACAACAATAATGAGATTAACAACTTATTTTATTGTGAAATCATCTATTTAACATTGTTACGGACCGGCCCAAAGCCCAAGTCCATGGCGCGGCCCAAACGGAACCAGGAGGTATGATCCGCTAATCATGGGGTGAGATCCAGAATCTTGGCTAGGCACGATCTACCCATATCATAACGGCATTCCGAGACCCTCGCCCCGAGATAGCGCGGCCGGATATGCGCGCCCGGATATCGCACCCGGTAGAGATATCCGCCTCGGACACCTCTATAAATACGAGAGGTCGGGTAACCGGTGCACGATTCTAACTCGGACTATTTACATACGGTCTCACTTTGTGCACACACACCACCCCTTTGTCGTGTACGGTGATCCCACGCTCTCCGATTATCTCCTCCATAGATATTCGGGCGAGCCTAGCTATCCAAGATCAAAATACCGCCCTTAGGCTGGACATCGTGTTCTACACGAACATTGGCGCCGACCGGGAGAACCTTAAATTTCTATCCCCGTGACTACTAATGGCAAACACCGAAGCCACGAGGCAAAGCCGGCGGTTAGGCCGGCCGCGGGATGAATGCAATTTAGCACCAAATCAACCTCGGGCGGACCAGAGTCAACCGAGACTCATGATCAACCTCCACGAGAAAAGACTCCGGAGGGTCACGTTCGCACACGGCAAACACATCTCCTTCAACCGACGAACCTTCGCAAGAAGAGCCGCGAAGAGTCCAAGCTCCGATAGTCCCGGCTCTAGACGCTCAGGTACTAGACACCGACGTCCGTATTTTGAGGAGAACGTAGGAGTCGATGCTTCAGAGGTTCGAAAACAAGGAAAAACGAGATCACCTCCAACGACAAAAGGATTTTCACGCTCTGGAGTTAATGATCGAGGAAAAGCTCGAAAACATGTTCCAACGCGGAACTCAGAGAAGTTCTCGGAAGGGAAAGGAGGTTATACGCCGGATAGCAGTAGTCCGCGTAGCAGCCCAGAGTCAAGTCGACGGGCCCGCGGCAGGAAAAATGGGGAAGTGAGAAGGGAGCAAGAACGCCAGCCGACCTCCACACGGAAAAAGGAGAGGCAATTGCGGATCCAGGATGCTGAAGACCGAGGCCGAGAAGATCGCCATGACGGTTATAAAGAACGAAGCCGTGATAGTTATGAAGACCGAGACCTCGACGTGGATCAGTACTCGGACAAGATTCGAGAGGTAATCACGGCGCCTCGGACACGTGGGTCACCGCGGCAATATAAGATGAAGTACTTGGCAGGCTCTGGTGGGACCCCATTCTCCAGAGCAATGGCCACGGCCCCCTACTCGAAGAATTTTGACCTAGCCGATCTTCCCAAGTACGATGGGACCTAGGATCCACGCCACCACCTTGAGATATTCGAAAAGCTGATGTGGGTCAGGTCGATAGAGGGTCCGGTCATTTTACGGCTCTTCTCGGCCACATTGACCGGACCGGCCCACAAATGGTTGAGTTCGTTACCCAATAATTCCATTCGGAACTTCGAAGACCTCGGGCGCAAGTTTGAATTGCACTTTGCCACTAGCAAGAAACAACCAAAATCTCAGTTCACTTTGAGTAAGGTAAAACAAAAGAAGGGTGAAACGCAGTTGCGAAGTACTGGATCGGTTCGGAGACACGGCAATGTAGGTACACTCATTATCGAAGAGGTCCACGTACATTGTCTCGTCAATCTGTCTGGACCCAACAACACGCTGGCTAGACATCCGTGCAAGAATCGAGTCTATTCACGATTGAATTCTACATCGAAAGCGAAGAAGTACCTGATGTCGAGCAAATGGAAATCGCCAATGCTGACGAACTGAGAAGGCCGAGGAATGCATCGCCGAAAGAAGGGATCCGACGGACAAGCGAAGGCGGAACCCGTAGACGCGACGGAGAGCCGACCTCGACAAGAGAGGACGGATAATAAGGCGAAGTACGACAACTACACCCCCTAAATGTTTCGCGATCGCGATTATGGAAGGAGGTAGCTCGGGCCGAGATGAAAAGGATTGTCAAGCCGAAGCCTATCGAAATCGGTCCACTACAGATCGGGAAAATTTTGCACTTTCCACGACTCCGGTCATACAACCGACGAATGTTATGAACTCAGAGATGCTATTGAAAAGTTCGTGAGAGAAGGGAAACTTCGCCAATACGTCATCAAAACTCAAGGGAAAACAAGAAGGCGGAATAATGGCCGCCGAAGCAAGAGTCCGGCTACGAACACTCGGGAACCAGAGAAGAAACGGAAAATCGGCCACATCGACGGTTTCCCGAGACGATTTCCAATGCAATGCCATCAGCAGCGGGTTCGGAGGAGGTGGAGATACGATAAGCCAGCGCAAGAAATACCTGTGGGAAGTGTTGAAAATGAGAGATATACCAAAATTCAAAGACGGCTCATCGAAACCGAAACCACCTCCATTAGTCTTCACCGACGAAGAGCTAAATGATGTTATTCCGCCACCGGGATGGTGGATATCACCGGAATCCTAGTAAATTGCCGAGTCAAACGGATCTTCGTGGATGCGGGGAGTTTGGCCGACATCATAAGCCGGGATGCATACCGGAGGATGCACCTCGATGTTGAAGACTTAAAGCATGCAAGTCAACCCTTATCGGGTTCAATGGAGAGCGTTCCTTCCCAAAAGGGTATATAGACCTCAGACTGACGCTAGGAACCAAGGAAGCTTTCAAGTCAGAACGTGTAAGGTTCGTAGTGGCCGACTTCCGCTCTCCCTACAATATTATATTGGGACGACCCACTATACACAAATGGGACATGCTAGCATCCACTAAGCACCAGAAACTGAAGATGATCAACGATAAAAATCAGGTGGTCGAAGTGTCCGGTGACCAGAAGGAGTCACGACAATGCTACTTTGAGACTCTCCGAGTCGAGGAGGAAGGACCTTCATCCTCGCCACGACTCCGGACCAACGAAGTTATGGCCAAAGTCAGAAATGATAGGCAGCCCTGGCGGTCGGTTAATATGGTAGAGCTGGATCTCCGTGAACCAGAAAATCCATGCCCAGAGCCGGAAGGGGAGCTGGAGGAGTTGACCCTGGGGACGGATCCCTCCAAGACAACCAAAGTCGGCAGAGATATGAACGCAGACTTAAAAGCGCGACTGATTAAGTTTTTAAGACAAAATCAGGATGTCTTTGCCTGGACGTCAACCGAAATACCCGGATCGACCCACAATTTTGCTTTGCCACAAACTCGCCATATGGCGGGGTCGAAGCTAGTGGCCCGAAGAAGAGGAATATCGCGAGAAAGGCAGACGTAAAGCCCTTGAAAGTCACATTGAGGAGCTCCTTGCTGCTGGATTCATCAGAGAGGTACAATATACAACTTGGCTCTCGAATGTGGTCATGGTGTTAAAACCAACTGGCAAATGGAGGGTGTCCACTGACTACACTAATCTGAATAAAGCATGCCCGAAGGACTCCTACCCTATGCCTAACATTGATCAACTCATTGATAACTCGGCCGGGTACCAGTTGCTTTCTTTCATGGACGCCTACTCCGGGTACAATCAGATTGCCATGCACCTGACGACCAAGAAAAGACTGCCTTCATGATTGACAAGGCTAACTATTGCTACAACGTCATGCCATTTGGATTGAAGAATGCCGGAGCTAAGTACCAGCGAATGATGAACCACGTCTTTGAGGACCAAATTGGGCGAAATGTGGAGGTATATATAGACGACATGATCGTGAAGTCAAAACAACCAGAGGAGCATATCCGGGACTTAGAACAGACGTTTGAAAAATTAAGATGACATCGAATCAGGTTGAACTCGGCCAAATGTGCTTTCGGAGTTCCCGTCGGGAAATTCCTAGGTTTTATGCTGACCAATCGAGGGATTGGGGCTAACCCGGACAAATGTAAGGCCGTCCTAGACATGCAAGCCCCAAACTCTAAGAAGGAAGTTCAGCAATTAACAGGTCGCTTGGCTACCCTGACAAGATTCTTACCCAGATCGGCCGAGAAGGCGTTACCTTTCTTTAAATTATTGAAGAAAGAAACTCATGGAGGATGGAATTCGGATTGTGAAGCGGCGTTTGAAGAAATTAAGCGATGTTTGGCAACCCCTTCGATCGACGAAGCCGGAGCAAGGGGAGACCTTGTTCTTGTACACATGTGCGTGGGAGACGAGGCGATAAGTGCAGCCTTGGTAAGAGAAACCGAGGCCGGACAGACACCCATCTACTTTGTGAGCAAAGCGTTACAAAACGCTGAACTTAGATATCAGAAGCTGGAAAAGATGGCGTTCGCATTACTGACGACTGCGAGACGGCTTTGGCCATACTTTCAGGGACACCGGATAGTAGTCCAAACCAGCCAGCCAATCCGGCAGATATTGCACAAACCCGACCTGGCAGGACAAGTGACAAGCTGGGCGATTGAGCTATCCGAGTTCAACATCACTTTTGAAGCCCAACATGCGATCAAATCACAAGCTTTGGTCGATTTCATCAAAGAGTTGACTCCGATTATGGCTAGCAAGGAATTCTGGAAGGTATTTGTAGATGGATCTTCCAATCCAAAAGGCAGTGGAGCAGGAGTCATCGTTGAGAGCCCCGAGGGGGTCGCTACTGAGCATTCCCTCCAGTTGGAATTCCCGACCTCCAATAACTAGGCCGAGTACGAGGCCCTCCTGGCCGGATTGTTTCAAGCAAAAGAAAACGGAGCGCGACGAGTTAAGGTGTTCACCGACTCACAACTTGTTGCCGCACAAATCGATGGCAGCTATCAAGCAAAAGGCCCCCTGTTGGCTAAGTACTTGAACAGAACAAAAGAAGTAATGACCGAGTTCAAAGAGGTGATTGTTGCTCATATCCCGAGAGAAGAGAATACCAGGGTCGATATCCTCTCCAAGCTAGCAAGCACCAAAGGTCCAGGGAGTCATAGAACTGTGATCCAACAGAATCTAGCCGAGCCCACCTGCGTCATGACTATCTCGTCCGCCACGGACTGGAGAAAGCCAATCGAAGATTACCTGGAAAGGAGGGTCATCCCAACAGATTCCACTGAGGCAAAGAAGTTGATCAGAGAAGCCGCCATCTACACCATGGTCGATGATAAGCTATACAGAAAAGGAGTGCACTTTGCCCGATGATGCGATGCCCGGGTGAGTCCGGCGAGGTACGTGTTGGCCGAGATACACGAGGGATGCAACGGCCAACACATGGGGCAAGGCTTTTGTAAGGAAGGCGTTACGCGCCGGTTATTATTGGCCCACCATGAAGCATGACGCCATGGAAGCCGCCAAGAGGTGCGACAGTTGCCAGAAACACGCCGGGATCCTATGGCTACCACCGACGGAGTTAAAAGGTATGCCAGCCTCCTGGCCCTTTTATAAATGGGGAATGGACATCCTCGGACCATTCAAACCGGCACCTGGACAGCTTAAATGGCTCATCGTCACCGTAGACTATTTCACCAAGTGGATTGAAGCAGAGGCATTGACTACGATCACCTCGTCTCGAATTATGAGATTCGTTCGTCATAACATCTTTGCTCGATTCGGGATACCTGCTGAAGTCGTCACTGATAATGGGACCCAATTTACGGACCATAGATTCCAGGCCTTAATGTCCAACTTGGACATCCAGCAACACTTCTCCTCCGTCGAACACCCGCAATCTAACGGCCAGGCCGAGTCAGCTAATAAAATCATTATGGACGGATTAAAGAAACACATGTTAAAGGCCGACACCAGTTGGACCGAACAGCTCCACAGCGTTCTATGGGGCTACAAGACGAGTGTGCAATCCTCGACCCAGGAAACCCCATTCCAGCTGACCTACGGTTGTGAAGCAATGATCCCAGTCGAAATTGGGCAGCCATCATGGAGAAAGATCAGAGCCGGATAGGATGGGCAGGCGTCAAATGACGACGCCTAAAGACAGACTGGACCTAATTAATGAGATCCGAGTCACGACATATTGCTTGGGAACTTGCCGCCAAGCAACTCCTCGCGGCAAAGTATAATCGGAAGGTTCGACCACGATCCTTTAATCGAGGGAACCTTGTACTTCGGCGGGCCGACATCGGAAACAAGAATGCCCGAGACGGAAAACTGGTGGCAAATTGGAAAGGCCCCTATCGGATTAAAGAAAAACTCGATGGTGGGGCATATGTTCTCGAAACCTTGGCAAGGAAGCCGGTTAAGAGAACATGGAACGCCGACAAGCTAAAGATCTATTATAGCTAGGTCTAGGCTCGGCCCCATAGACACAGAGGCTACTGTTCGGTTATTTCTTACCTTTCCTTATGTTTCTCCAAACTTCAATTGTTCTTCATTTTTCATCTGAATAATTCATGACCATTTGTAAGCTCGTTAGAGCTGTTTTATTTAATGAAGAATTCTATCAAGGATTTTCATCAATGTGCACAATTACTTGCTTAAGCGTGAAACCGAGGCCATTAAGCCCGGTCCAAAACCTGACACCGAGGTACTTACACCCGGTTACTAACAAAAACAAAAAACATCTAGATGTATGACACCGGCCGTTGTACTCCGACGTGCATTGGTAAGAGCTTGGTGAAAATGCCATACGTGGCCTTCGCAAAATTGACGCGTCAATGCTCGCCCGATTTAAGAAAGCGGGCTGTCATTCCGACCCTGATCAAGTCAAAATGTTATATTAGAGGTGATAGACACCTCGGTTGACATGTGACGGCCTCGCCCTTAATCGGTTACTATCAACTTTTCGACTAGTCAAGCCGGAACGAGGTAGTGCGGTTAAGTTAACACCCCCGAGAGGTTAAAACATACGACCACGCCCCCACCCTCCCACACGTCGGTGTTGGTCGAGTAAACAGACTCGTATCTACTACGGTCAATAGATTTCAATCTTTGGAATTTACAAGATGGCGAAGGGTGAAGAAATAATTCATCCATTGTCATAAAAATTTGTACAAAACGACACAAAGACCGGAAATGTTCAAAATAGAGGGGCACGAGACGCCCGGAAGAACGAAGTGTAAAAATAAAAATTAACTAGATGGACCGGCCTCGGGAGCTCCCTTTGTTGCCTCACTCTCCGCATCCGACTCTCCTCCCTCTTCTTCGATCGGACGCGGTGGCGGTAGGAGATTGGTACGGAACTAAGACTCCGTCCTCGACAAAGGTGCGAAAATCATAGCCGTCCGGTTAAGCTTAGCCGTCGGATTCAAGAACCGGATCTGCTCCAAGGCATTGTCAAAGCAATCTTTGGCGATCGCTTTAAGAGCTCATCGGACTCCAAGCGCTCGCCGTGCCGCGGCGAGGGCCTCTTCAGTTGTTTTAAGCTTAGAGGACAGCGATCACGCTGTTTCTGAAGGGCTTTCACCGCCTCAAGGCTCTCGCCCAGCGCTTTCTGGGCCTGGGAACACTCGGAGGCCGACTTCTTCGCCCCCTCCCGCGCAAGTAGAAGTTCTTTATCCATCTTCACGACCGCGGCCTTAGAAGCATCTCGCTCCTCTTGCAAAATCTGCACCCTAGCCTCGAGACTCGCCCAAGGCCTTTTTCGTTGACTCGGCCTCCTCCAGAGCCTTTTGCTTGGCTGCCACCTCTTCCTGAGACTCTCTCAGGCGTTTATGTTGGGATCCGTACAACGCAGCGGATTAAAAAAAACTTGCGAATCCCGTCCCGAAGATCACTCAGGTGCGTTTAAACCTAGGCTAGGGAATCCGAAATTACCTTTAGAGAATTCGTTCGCGGCTCGTTCTTCGTTGAACAGGTGGGCTACCTCCTCGATCGATCGAAGACGACTCGTAGGATCGTCTTCCTCCACCGGTATCCACACGAACAATCCTTACACAAGGCTACGGCAGCGTGCTAGTGCCTCTTGTGCGTCTCTCTCTAAATCCTCTCTAGGGTTTCTCTTGCGGCTTTCTGAATACGCTCGAATGAAAAATCCCGTAAGTTTTTCCAAAACCTCTCGGCGTATTATATTCAGAATTTCAAATATATGGATTAAATAAATGTCAATTAAATCTATCGATCTAATGTAACGTTTTTATTTAATCCAATTAAAACCAGATCTGAAATTCGAATTTTGAATTTGAATGAAAACATATTAATTAAATCTACCTTATAGATCTAATCTAATGTATTTATTTAATTCAAATTAAAAGCCTTCGATTTAATTTATCTCTATAAATTAAATCCGAGAAATAATATCCATCTATTTAAATTAAATATGAGATACCCTATCTCAATTTAATATTAAATAAATATACGATATCTTTATTCGAAATTAAATGAGATACAATATCTCTATTTGTTTCGATATTTAATTTATCAAATAAATTAAATACAAAACAAATATTATATATAATAATATTATAATCTCCATTAATAATATTAATACATATTAATTTTGAATTTATTACATATATATACATATATACATATATATATATCCTAGATTAAATTCAGCATTCATTTAATCTCGATTAATCGAGATTCAATGAATTTGACACTTTTACCCGTGTTGGATTATTCTTGTGTGTGACCTACCCGCGGCCCATATGAGATTGGCGGTGGGCCAACACAACGTGTCGCCCACAAGTTGCAAGCGGCCTCTAGCAAGACATTGCGACTACCCAATTCACATGGGGATCGATGACACGATACAACCTATCGTACAACCATGTCACGTCCCTTTTGTCACGCGATAATTCGGTCAAGGATGAGGCATGGATAATGTCAACTTCCTTTTCTTGACCATTACTTTCTTGATTCTCGAGTAGTCTAACAAGTAAAATGGAAACTCCTTTCCATCACGGTATGGCCATACATTTCTTAGACACACTCATCGAGGGCCCAAGATATTATCTCTACAAATGTGAGGGACAAATTCCATCTTGACCATTCACATTCCTCCGCATGAAAACCACTAATCCCGATCTCAGCCTTTATCATCACCCAGTCAAAGGTGACTTTTGACTAGGTCAAAGGTCAGTGACTCATCATGTAGGAATCCATGATGATCTCAGGTCATAGGGCGTCGTGACGCGGTTATACATGAGATACTTAATCCATGCAGCTTTCTCATAATGGGTCGGTCCAGCACCTTGTACTCTTACAAGTGCACATGACTTTGATTGTATCTCCATACCTCATCAAAGTCATACTGGTCTTAATTCATCTTCGCTCCCGCGTAGATGACCAACCAGGGACATTTAGGATAATCTATAAGATGTATCCAGGGATGCAGTTATCAATACGAACATGCAAACGAAAAACGATAACAAAAGAGAATACTTTAAATAACTTAAATATCCAAAGTACAATGAATTGCCCCTAGGGCATAATTTCCAACAGTTTATTCTCTGCATCGGACATGGAATACTTCTCCCTCATGAGAATATAGGCTTGAAGTAGCCCAACAGATTTACATAAATACCGTTGTGCTGCATACACCTCATCAACGTTAGGCGGAGACAGAGGCCGGCTCTCCATAAATTCCCGGGGAGGAAGGAACGCAACGTCCGGTTCCTTGGTCACCCCTTATCCCATATGAAGCCGCGAGGAAGCACGAGAAAAGGACGAGACGACCGGTAGAAGGAGGTGGAGGAGGCGGAGGTGGCGGAGGTATTGGGAGCACCGAAACCGCAGGGTAGTCGCGATAACTGCAGACACAGATTCGTCCACAGACACAACGACCTGTTTCCCCTTCGGAGCTTGGGAAACAACTTCCTGAGAAGGCCCGAAGGGGATGGATGGAGCCGACCTTTCGCCGCCCGTGACCTTAGTTTTCTTTGTAACAACAGAGCCAGCAGTGGCCTCGGGCGTAGCACCTTCGGCATGGACGGCCCGTTTCCGAGTCCGACGACTCGACGATGCCGTAGCCGGATTCACCTTTGCCAAGTAACCTGGAAGAGCCCTCATGTCTTGAGCTGAAAGGACAAGTAAAGGAAGTCAGGAATAAACACAAATTACTACAACAGGATACTAAATTTTACGGAAAGACAAACAACATTGCAAAGGAGGGACTCCTACAAGTAGAGGGGATTGGCTTAGATCCCTCCCCGAAAATGAAAAAGGCCGCACTCTGGACGCCATACTCCTCCACGTAGGCGTCCAACCTAGGCACGAAAGGGGCTGTCTCCCGGGGAGGTCATCTTTGGAAATTTGGAAGGATGAGGGAGCAGCTTTATGATGACTCTCCATCCAATATAGAGGAAAACGCCACTCTACGTCGGCGGCCTCAACCCCTTCAAAAACCAGGTTTCTTTACCGAGCACGGCGACAACCTTGAAGAACGCATTTTTGAACCGCTTAAACGACTCGAGTAGGGCTTCATGAGTTTCCGATCTGGATTGCAGCGGAGAGATACCAACCCTTTTAGCTTGTCGCTTTCTTTGGGAGAGCCGGGGGTAAAGGGGTCGAAGTGATAGAAAAAGAGATTGGTCGAGCAGGGAATTGGGACGGGGAAGGAGCAACACAGTTGCTCGAACGCAACAAGATAAGCCCACCCGTTCGGATGAAGTTGGGACGGGGCAAGTCTCAGGTGCAATAGGGCCATTATTTGGAACTGGGTGAAAGGGAAGCAAACACCGACCCGAATAAGGTAATCCTGGTAAAAGAAAAAGAAATTGGGACTGCCTACTTCCCGTTCCGCGCAAATAGGCTCGTCAGCCTCCGGGCGGCGTATAACGCACCCCTCCATGACGGGTAGATCCAAACGTGCAATGTCGGTATCCGACATCAATGACCAGGTCTTCAAGACCTCATGGGACACCCAGGGAAATCTACGACACAAAGCCTCAGGAGGACTAGAAGAATCTAATTCCTCAGCCTCGGTCCTTTGCTTGGAGGGCACAGATTTGGGAGCCATTAACCTATAGGCAAAATAAAAGGAAATTAGCAGAGTTGGAAATATCTGGTAAAAGCATGTTAGAAGGCAAAATAGATGGCGGACTCGGACGAAAGGATACGCCGGAAGAAAGGCCGAAGGTTGCCGATCTTAGGCAAGAACCAAGAATCGAGGAGGCTGGAGTCTCCGCCGTGCGCAATGTGGAAGGCCCTCGGCCAAGCAGTCCCAGCAGGGGCCTAGGTAATCCTCGGGATAAGGATCCGAGCTCACAAAAGGTGGACCCTCACAGAAGTTGAGCGGTTGGGCCAATAAGACCGGAGACCCGGAGGGAGGAGACGGAACCAATCCCTACCGTGCGCGATGAGATAGGAACGTTGTGTGCGAAGCTCGGGCGGGAGGAGGAGACGAGCTCTAACAGCAGTAGGTTGGGGCCCGATTCGTCCTGATTGTCCGACCCCGCCTTGGAGTAAAGGGGCTGACCTCTCCGCTTCCGAAAGCTCGGTTCCAAGAACCCAATAAGAAGCTCGCGGGAAGCGAGTGCGAAGAAACTCTTCTTCCTCAGGGGTTAACATTGATCTGGGTTTAGGAAAATGCCTATCTCTATCCATAAGGAAGGAGCTAAGAACCTAAGAACTAAAGGTCTTATGTCGAAAGAGAGGCAAGTACAGATGCGGATATGTCAAAAGCAAGCAAAACCCAGAAAATGGTCCCAAAAGCTTACTCAGAAAACCAGAAAGTGGGAGGAATAGGAACGCAGATAAGGGACCAAAGGATACATAATCGGTAAGAAGTACGTTATGCCGTAAAAAAGTAAAGAAGAATAAGGAAAATACCTATATGAGTAAGAAGAGGGAAACTCGAACGATAGAAATGGAGAACAGTGGAGTTTTGGCATAGGAGATGATTCTACAAACCCAGAGCAAAACCAAAGAAAGGTTGTAGCGGGAAAAAGTGAGGAGCCAAACGCAAAAAAAAATTACTTCATAGGTATGATAGGGAAATGGAACGCGGGGTAATTCGGTCTTTGAACCTAGACACGATGGAAAATGCACGAACGACGTAGGAGCATTAAATGTGCACGCAAATCGAGCACACGAAGGGGCGCGACGGTGCAGACTCTTTCCAATCAGGGCAAGCCAGGTGTAAAACAACAATGATGGCGCCTACGGAAAGAATGCCAAACGATTCACTCATGAACAGGGGGCTAATTACGTAAGTCCGAGGCCGTTCGAGACGCCCCGGCTAGGCGCGACCCAGGACACCACCCGGACTGTTACGACAGGAACAAGCCACGACATTAGAAGCCGGTCCGGATGAAGCATAGGCCCCGGACCTCAACAGGGGCCGGGGGCATTGAACACCTCGGCCACCCGAAGCTGAACAACCAAGCCGGGGGCAATCAAGCATTACGGGCCGGCCCAAAGCCCAAGTCCATGGCGCGCCCCAAACGGAACCAGGAGGTATGATCCGCTAATCATGGGGTGAGATCTGGAATCTTGGCTAGGCACTATCTGCCTATATCGTAACGGCATTCCGAGACCCTGGCCCTAGAGATAGCGCAGCCCGGATATGGCGCGCCCCAGATATCGCACCAGGCCGAGATATCCGCCCCGGACACATCTATAAACACAGAGGTCAGGTAACCAGGTGCACAGATTCTAACTCAGACTATTTACATACAGTCTCACTGTGCACACACACCACCCCTTTGTCGTGTACGGTGATCCCACGCTCTCCCGATTATCTCCTCCATAGATATTCGGGCGAGCCTAGCTATCCAAGATCAAAATACCACCCTTACCGGACATCCGTGTTCTACACCGAACAAACATTTTGAATTTTAAATAGTATTTTTTTTATCATCCTCCCTTTAAAATTTTAGAATTTGGTAAATTGAATAATCTAATCTACCCCTCACAGAGAAAGGAGTCAGCCTCCATTCAGCCAAAAATCTTGTTATGAAAATTCAAATAAGTGCCTTTGAAATGATTTGAGATTTTTTGTGTGAAAGTAACGAACTGATTTAAATTTTTATAATTTTAGGGGTACTGAATTGGTTTTTTCTCCATAAAAGGTTACATAAGAAGAAAAATGCAAATATTAGAATCAGAACCCATAAAGAAGAAGATCATGCAAGTGAAAATAAAAGGATGCGAGAACCGGGAAGGTGAGGACGGAGGGAAGGGAATTTACGGGTCTAGAGTGAGGAAATCAAGAACGAAAGGATGGATGGAAGTGGATCGAATTTTGGTTCTAATTATAAGATAACATCCGGGGTTTATCTTAGTCCTAATTATATGATAAAATTCTAATTTTTGACAATTTCTTTACAAAATATCTTTATTGATACTTTCTCAATAATAATTTAATAATACACTTACATATTCTATAAAGTAAGTAATACTTGTAACTCATTAATGTCACATATAGCTCAATTCTACTTTTTTATTTTTTTAATAAAATAATTTTAAGCAATTTTTGTCATATTTAATAAGGGTTAAATACCATTTTTACCATGGAAGTATTGGTAAGGGGGCACTCAGCACCCAGAAGTTTTTTTGATATTATTTTTGCCCCGGAAGTTTACAAAAGAGAGCAAATATGTCCGGTAAGTTTTTTTAAGGAGCAAATTTGCCCCGAAAGTTTTTTTAAGAGCAAATTTGCCTTGGAAGTATACAAAGAAAGCAACGATCCGACGGTCAAGATCAACCGATTGGTAGGATCATTATGTTTGTAAACTTTCGGACGAAAATGATACCAAAAAACTTCCGGTCTTAGTCCCTTATTAATACTTCCATGGCAAAATTGGTATTTAACCCATTTAATAATGACATCACTATTAAATTACATTTCCAACCTTTAAGAGTAGATCGGAAGTTGTTGAGAAAGATCAATGATGCCGGACTATATGAAAGCTTGGAAAAGTCGTGTATAAGTTATGAGATGTTCAACAAAGAACGAGGATCGACGTTTTAAATTTTAAATAAGGGCATTTTAGAAAAACAAATATAATTATTAATTTAACTATTATCCTTAATCTCTCCAAAATTAGGTAAATTGTCTTATAATTAGGACCTGGAGGGAGTACAAGTTTTAAAAACTTCCATAAATGGTAAAAAAGTTTATTATTTTTGAATTTTCTCTTTTAGTTTTCTTTCCCATTTAATTTTCTCCTCATCCAAATATAAAAGTAATTTTATATGTGTGGTACTGTGGTACATTCATTAGCACACTGATTTGGGGAGAATCAATCTCAAACTTGGAACAAAGTTTGCGATTCAATGGATCGTGCCACTCTTCCAATCAATTTCAATTTAATATTTGTCCTATTTAGTATTTTTCTTAAGGAAGAAAAATATAATATATATTCTATTACAAGCCGAAAATCCTTTTGACTATCAAGTTTGTATCTCAAACTAAAATCTAAAAAGCATGTATTAAAATAAAAAAATAATTAATTAAATTCAGTATATTATATAAAAAATAATTGAACACTACAATTTTTAATTACTTAATTCTTGTTTTTTTTTAACCTTAAACCATACCATGTTAATATTTTTTCTTTCCAGCCAGGCTAATATATTACCATACTATTAAAAACAACTTATTTATTTGATTATTATTGCTTTAAAAGTAATTTGAATAATTCGATTTTGTATAATGCACGAGGGCTATCGTACATTAGTTGATTACATGTTTCAAGTCGTTAACGATTCGGAATGCCTTTTTGGGGATCCAGATGGATTCCGTGGAGGAGTGAAATCTTAGAAAGTTGGTACATTTTTGGATTTGAGAAATCTCCATTCAATTATTTTTTTTTATTTTTTTTTGGGGTACAACTCCACTCATTTTAAAGACATCAGATCCTCCTCTTTTGATTGGGTCAAAATATCTTTATATATTTCTTGTATTTTTTTATTCTTTTCGTACGACTGAGGCTCTTTTCCTTTCTTAATGGTAGTGGAAATGACTGAGTGCTTATTTGCCCATTAAAAAAAAAAAAAAAAAAAAAAATACTCTTGGTCCTAAAATATAAGATAATGTTGATTTTTTAAAGATGTTAGAAAAACTAATTAAATTATTTTAAAAAATATCTATTTGCCATTTTTTCCCTCCAAATTTTTTTTCTTAACTTTTAAACTAATATATCATCTAAAGATACACAATCTATAATATAATTAAGTAATTTTTTTTTTTTTAATCTCTCCAGAAAAAAGTCAATTTTGTCTTATATTTAGGATTGGAAAGAATAATACTTATATCATTACAAAAAAAAACTATTCTCACATTTATCTCATACAAAACAAAATCACACAAAATAAATATAACTAAAACTTGAATATTCTTTCAAAACTAACAAGAACAAAGATCAATTTCACTTTACATGCTAACTGGCTAAGTTAAATCAAGCTGTTGGTCATGATGTCAACTTTTTTGTTTTGATTGGTTTTTGAGATCCTTGAGGTGCATTGTATATTTTTCTATTTAATCAAGGATTTTCTTTGTTGAGACTCAGTGCCACCGCTTTTGCTTTTCTCAAAACACGTTTTCTTTTTTATATATAAAAGTTTAAGTGGAGATAGACACCGTTAACCTACTTGAGTTAGGGTATATCTCCAAGTTCAAAGAGTACTCGTAGAGGCACTTATAGATCACCCACCAACGAAGCCCTCACATCGACCAATGGATATCAAACCTCATCCTTTTGGGTGGAAGACCGGCGCCTTAACTAACTTTACCACAAGGGAAATACATGAAAACGAAAAGCTAGGAAAATAGCTCAGCTATTTTTTTCATCTGAAAAAAAGAAAAGGCTATGGCAATACGATACAATAAGGAAAAAGGGCCTAGGAAATAATCACAAGACCGTATGCAAGAAAGCCCAACACATTCGCATACAACATTCTTTGAGTATGATTTTGCCAATTAACTCCAGGCAAGCAGAGATATCATCATGACCTAATAAACCTAACCAAAATCTAAAGCACCAACCAAAGCAATCCCAAAATGACAAGCCCAAGCCCATTAAGCCCAACTCTTGTGGCTCCAGAAAACCAGACCCTCACATCATCCACAACAGGGCCACAAAGAGAGCTCAAATCATCACTTCTGGTGTTGTAATACACACTATAGAATGCAATTCTGGTCCTCTCAGCCTTAGCAGTGAAATTAAGGCTAGAACTTTGGAAAGTAGAATTTGAGTTTGGTGTATAGTGAAAGTTCTGAGATTGGTCACCTGCAAAGGCCATCACAGCGAGAGGTTGCTTGCACTTGTCATCTGCATGACCCAATGAGAAGGTCAAGGTGTATGGCTTGTCTGGTTTTGTGTCCAACATTTGGGAGATTATGCCTTCTTTTCCTGAGAGCAATTCTATGGCTCTCCTGCCTCCTGGCACTGCATAGTGGTCCGAGTCGATGTACCGGACTGCCCGGTTTGACTCCACGGTCCAGCCGGGCAGTGATGAGGTTTCTTCGTCGAGGTTGGTGGGAAGAAGAACGCCCAGTGAAGTGTTCCTGAACATCCACGGCCCTTCTTCAAAATCTCCATTGATTACTGAGTTTTCTGCAAGGTGAAATAGTACAAAGCAGAAATTACTCATCCCATACGGCATTGACCAATTATTAATGAATTCACATCAAAGGTTTGTTTTTAACATAGGAGACAACTGTCATTGTCAATGCTCCCGCCAACTTAGTACTCCTCTGATATAGAGTTAACTTTTTTTTTTTTTTTTTATTAATTTAAAAAATATATTTAATTATATCATAATTATAGACAAAAGGTAAAATACTTTAATTAAAAAAGGACATAAATATTTTAAAATAATTTAATTAACTTTCTTAATATCGTTAAAAAAAGAAGATTTATATTTAGTATCAGACGAAAATAATACTTCCTCTCATTCTTATAAGAATTGTTTGATGAGTTGATCTTAGTCCTAAATATAAAATAATTTTTTTTATATTTTTCAATATTTTCTAATTAACCTATATTAATATTTCTTCTACACTAATCAATGAAGAGAGAGAATCATGGAAGATGAATAGAATGTTTTAAAAAATAATTAGTTTTCTTAATCTAATCAAATTAAATAAATATATTAAGTAAATATATCTTAAGAAGAAAGTAATTAAAAAACAAAGATAAAGTAAAATTAATTAATTACCTTTGGGCTTATCGGGAGTGAAGAGCTTCTTGATGGCAATGTTATCAATGATGGGCCCACAAGTGGGGTCATCCTCCATACCGGGATTCTTAAACACCAAGCTAACCTTCTCGTCCTCCGCACTAAACGCGCAAGCGAATGGGTTCCACCCCTGCACGCTGTACATAGTTTGCAGGTCGATGCTCTGGGATGCTGGAGCCACCGACACGTTCAACGACTCCATCTGAGCGCACGTGCGAGCCGCGCCGAACGTGATGGAGTAAATGGACCCTTTCTCCACCGTGATCTCCTGGCTGATCTCGGCGTCGTTTCCTAGCCTCACCGCGTGTCTACCCTGTGGTACGATGAGGATCATCCCACCCTGTTTTTGCCCTGACTCTACTAGTTCAACGGTCCCTTTCGATTGCCAGCTTGGGATCTCTGTGGGGCTCTCCACTATGGATTCCCCTGGGAAGCCCTTTGCTGGGGATGCTTCAAAGTCTCCATTGGGTACAAGGCCTGTTGTTAATTTTCATGAAATGATCAGAGTTACTACAGTAGAACTATGAAATGTACAAATTTTTCCATTCACAATGCTGGAAATGGACAACACTCTGCGTTTTGTTCATGAACAAAAATGTACAAATCTTCTATTGCATGGCAAGATAAATTCTAATGAACTAGCAAGAATATGGAAAATTTAACTAAAGGAAATTTATCTAATTTCTTAACTAGTGTAAGAAAAACCATTAATTTTCTTTTGCTCAAAAGAAAAACCATTAATTCACTGATAATAATTTTAAATGTGCAGCAGATTTATTAACTTTTGAAAGCTAAATGAAGTTATTGTATTCCAGGTTATATCAAAGTTCATGTCCCTAACTATCCATATGAATTTGAATATCCATTTATTATTCAACGGGCGATAGGGCCAACAAAATGTCATTGTTCAGCAACTGGCCCCAACAAAATAATCACCCACAGGCCAGAGTAGTCTAATAACCAACAAGTAGCAATACCTGTGTTGATTGCATTCAATGCTATTCACAACCCTTGTGTTATGTTTTCTTAGTTTAAATTAAATTTTATATCGGACGTTAAATAACTTTTTTATTTTACATTTACTTTCTTTCAAAAAAGAAAACAAGTTATGATAAATTAATATCTAAATTTCATCTAACGATTTAGATGCAAACGAATATTCTCTATTCAAATTTGAAAATTGAAAATATCCATTGCTGAAGGGTATTCTGTAAAACTCTGGCAAATTTAAGTACAAGATGAAAGTCTCTACCCTATAAATCTTTTTCCTATTGGCATCAACGGCTAATTATAAATAGCTGTACAGCACTATCCCAACTAAGGTGTTCAAATGCGAGAAAGGTACTAATACACTATTTAATGCGAACTACAAGAAGATACCAACTTGCACTATGATATTTTGAAAATCTAAATATAAGGATGTTTTCTAGTAAAGCTTCATTATAAAGGTGCTGTGTTTGTTTGAGATCAGGTTGAAACAATTAAAAGTGTTTATTTACATAAAATGAAAACAAAAATCTAAATGAAGATCCATAAATCACGATTAAAAAACTACTTCCCAAGATTTTTATCATTACTCCAAACACACAATTTCACATCAAATCATAATTAACTATAAATGATAAGGTGACCCAGATATCAAAATCAAAAACAGATCACAAAAATACAGTACTACAAGGGAATATATCAGCCAAGACTAAACGACAATTTGTGACATTGACGGGAACTAATAAAACTGTGGTCCCATCCTGCATAAACCAAACCGCATGGGTCCCCTCCCCCTCCCCCTGCCCACTCCCAGTCCTCCCTATTTTGACTGAGGTAAAAACCTAAACAAAGAAAAAACGTGCTTTCTTAGAAGAGCTGCCTACGGAACCAGAATGTGAGCAAATCGACAAAAACGTCACTAAAAAGTATTGAGATTCATTACATATTTGCAAGGCAAGGATATTGGGTCAAAACTCAAAAGAAATTAATATGATTTTTTTTAAAAAAATGTCAATTTTTTAAAAATGATTTGGTTGATACCGGACCAGTTTGTCGACTAATTGACCGATTCCGGTTCAAACCGAACAGTCTGTTCAGAATTTAATAACGCTATTTATCAGGGGCTTGCTTCTGTTCCCCATAGGCCTAAAAAAAGCCCCCGCCCAAGGTCATTTCCCATCCCATAGATAACGAGTAAAATCCGGGAGCAGGTAAGGTGCTTGTCCTTCTTTATGTGATTCTTATATGTTTGTCTCTCCAATTAGAGAGACAAGCACATTTTTTTTTATAAATTTCATTTATTTAGATTAAATTATATGTTAGTTTTTAGAATTTTTGTTGCACTCTCAAATTAATTAGTTTTCAGTTCTGCATATAGAAATATCTGTCCTGTAACACCAGTATCTAGAAAATTAATTAATTTGAGATATTAGATGCAAAAAAAAATTCAGAAACTAATATATAATTTAATCTAAATAAATAAAATTTATAAAAAAATTAAAATAGAATAAAATGTGCATAAGAAGCACATTAGGACAAGCACATAAGAAATACATTAGGACAAGCACCTAATGTGAACCCGTACAGTGTAAAAATATGGAGAGAAGTTTTATCATGTAAAGCATAAAAATATTTTTTCAAGTGGACGATGCAACAAGCAAAGTAATTACTCGTATTTCAATTCAACTCAATTAACGTTAACATTATTATTATAAAATATAAAAATACGAAAAACTATTATGATGTGTAATACGGTAATTACAATTGATCCAGTAACAATGCGGTGGAAAATAAAGATAAAGATTCCTTTGACAGTATAAAGAATATAGTGAAATAACAAGCATTAATCACATCGTTAAAGAACTTTTACAACCAGATGGGCCCTTAGCGTTATAAAGAGAAAATAATGTGGTAAAATCAAGAGGAAAGGTGGGGCTTCTAGGTTGAACTTAATGACTATGACCTAGAAGATGCCAAAATGGTGAAGCAGTTCAATGTTCATGTCAAGGTTCAACTAGGACGGGGTCCCCTCAATACATCGCTTTCTAATTTCTAAGCAATCATCAACTCAAAGTCTCAAAGACTGGAGCATAGAAGGGAATAGTATACACCACTGCTTCTCGATCTTAAAATAGTCCCTCAATTAATGATGGTTTAGTCATCTGGTAAAGGAAGACTCAGAATCTGAGCCTTGAAGTTTAAAATTAGCGCATATAGCTCTTGAATCATGTTGTGAACCAAGGACCAGCTACCTAATGTAACCAAATTACTCACGAGGAATCATACTCGAGGAATTTTACTACTTACTAAGAGATTGATCGATGATTTTCTCAGTTCATTTTCCAGGAGACATTTCACAAACACTTGAAATACACAGCTAAAAATTAAGGACTCGAAGGACACAGAAGATTGAACAGTAGTCTTGACACCAGAGTAGTAAGTAAGCTACAGAAAAGAATGAAACACCACAAAAATACAAGAAACGGTGACCACATTGAAGAAGCATATTCACTAAGAACCGAAGAGAGAAACCAGAAATTGCATAGTTGTACAGAATCTGATATTCAGATCTCACTCTCAAGAGAACCGAATTAAAAAAAAAAAAAAAAAAAAAAAAAAAAAGACGGCAGGGTTTCTGAAATAGGAGATTGAGGGAAAAAACGGAGACTACGAAAATCGGTACACCAAAATTGAGGCAGAGAGGAGAAGGAAGAGATATTACCGTCTTCGGCCGTCGTGGTGGCACTGATAACCAATTGAGGAAGGAGAAGCAGCAAGAATGTGCAGGCCGACTTCATTCTCGTGGAGCTCCGAGCCATCAGAACTCTCTCTCTCTCTCTCACGGGGCGGTGTTGATACCTGCTCCAATGCTCTGTGGTTTTGAGTAGCTCAGACAAGAGGCAGAGAGCACAGTGAGAGCACAGTGAGCCTTTTTATAAAAGATTAGATAGATTCCAGTGCTACGCCTTTTTTGCTACTTACTGTATTTCTTAATTTGAAATCAGTGGCCGAACAACTTTATTTAATTACGATCCTCTTTAGGATTAGGAGTATAAAGATACGACATTGAAAAGTTTTATGTTTTAAACTTTAAAGTTACATATTAAAAAAAAAAAAAAAAAAAAAAACTCAAATCATGTTAAAACAGGAATATAGTTTACTAGTAGTGCAGTGGTATTGAGATTAATTTCCCACCTCCCGGTCCTGGGTTCGTTCCCTCCATCGCCTATGTATCAAAAAAAAAAAAAAAAAAAAAATATGGTTTTTATTATGTAAATCTTCTAATTTAAATAATTTCTAACTTTTAGGAAATTTATAAACGAAACTTATCATTCAATACTAGATTCTTCATCTGCTACTACTGCCACCAAGCAATAATTTAGAGGGAAAAAGTATAGTGGATATTTAGGTAGATTTTGATAATACATTTTACGATTTATAAAATAAGTATATGAGAAACATTTTATCTTAACTTAAAAAAAAAAAAAAAAAAGCATTTAAAACCACGGTTTTATGGTTCGTCAACCATGCTCAAAAAAATTTAAGAGACGAGATGGATTAAAATCTTATATTTGAGCCTAAAATAAATTATCTACCAATTCTTATATTTAGGATGAGGAGTATTATTTAATAATGCATGCTGCGTTGTTCACTTGTTGTATTCTATTTTTATTTTTTATGATTATAGTATTTCTTTCTTGACTTCACATTAAGTATCTCCATAATTTGGAAACAGCTTCTCACATTTGATTACAATAATTCTCTTCATTATTTAGGGCTCCCTCCTATCATTAATATAAAATCTAGTTAATTATTTTAAAGAAATTAAATAAATAACTTAATCATATCATATATTTATTAGTTTATAAGTCAGAAAAATTAATTTGATATAAAATAATAGACATAAATAGCTTAAAATAATTTATTTAACATCTTTAATCTCTCAAAAAAAATTAATTGAATCTTATATTAAGGATTGATAGTATTTAGAAAGAGCTTTTCATATTTTATTATATCTTGTAATGATGTTGATTTTTTTACACTTTCCCTCTTCTGAACGGTGTGAATTGTTTGACCAAACTCAGACGCTGGTAACCTTAGCCTCCCTTTGGTATTGATGAACAAGATATGACTATATGAGCTGCATAATGGTTAAAGAAAGAGTTAGATTTTATTTATTTATTTATTATTATTATTATTTGTTTTTGTTTTTTTTTTTTTTGGGGTTCATAGTTGAGGCATCCGATGTCTTTTCCAAAAGATTCAACTTATAAGGAAATTTTAATAGAGGTCTTTGGTGGGATCTGGATTACAAGGTTAGGATGTGCCAATAATTTTGAGTACTTAATAAGAAATATTCCTTATTATAAAAATTAAATGTTAAATGAAATTTTAACATAAAAAATTTCTAAGAAACATAAGAAAATTATTGAAACAAGACAACAAATTTTGCTGAGATATAATGTTTTTTTTTTTTTGCTAACAAGGGAATTTCGAAAAGGGAGTATAATGTAGTACAGTACTACCTCCCGGTCTAATCATAAAGCTTAGTTGGCTTTCTTTGGAGAGATTAAGGAAGCTAAATAAGTTACTTAATCATTTCATATATTAAATATTCTTAGATTATATATTAGTTTATTAGTCAAACTAATAAGTTTGAAGAAAAAATAAAAATAAAAATACTTTAAAGTAATTTAATTAGTTTCCTTAATCTCTCCAAAAAAGTCAACTAACTCTTATAATTAGAATTGGAGGAGTAATAAATTTAAGGGTGCATATTGCGTGTGGTGAGAACTGAGAAGCGCGCCTGATGGGGGGCCCCGCCGAAGCCGTAATTGAAGGAATAGTTAGGTTGCTGCGGGGCTTACTTGTTTGAGCTGTTGAAAAAATTATTTTATATAAATTGGGAGAAAATTTATTTTAAAACTTACAGCATATGATACGGAAATTATGTTAGAAAAGTAGTTTTTAAAACTATTACAAACAAGCACGTCACATAAAGATTAAGAATAGGATTAAAGATCAATTGTGTCTTTTGGGTTCTTACTAAGCAATTTTGTTCTAAAAGTTTTCTAAGGAGCGATTTTACACTGGAAGTATAAAAAATAAAGTAATTTTGTTCGGGCCGTTATCTCAATTAATTTTAACTGTCAGTTGATCAAATATATTGAATTAAAAATTTACATGTCATTCCTGTCATTTTTGTTGAGTACTTTCGAGGTAAATTTGAACCTTAATAAAAATGCGTAGATGATATATGAATTGTCAACTTAACATATTTAATCAACTAACGGTCAAAATTAATTGAGGTAACGGGCCCGAGCAAAATTACCACCTTAACCTAAAAAATAATAATCTACCCCCCCCCCCCCCCAAAAAATATTGGATAAACCACTGTTCCACGGCAATTATTATTATTATTATTATTATTATTATTTTTAATGATTTTATTCACATTTAAAATGACAGGAGTTGAAAGTATTTTTTCCAGTTTTGAACAACATAAGTTCATCAACCTATCTGGCGAAAAGAAATGGTTCATCAACCTAGAGTCAGCCTCAATGCAAGGCAGCTTAACTGGCAATCTCTCGTCCATCATTCTCTCTGCACTTGATATCACTGAGAATCATATCTTGATCCCCGTTTGGAGGAGCAAAATTTACTCGAGGATCTGCACGTAATTTTCCCACAGCTTAAGTCTTCAAGGTTGTAGAATTATAGTTTTTTTTTTTAATAAAAAAGTTTTAGGAAAAGGGTTGGGCCGTTGGGTTCATCCACGATCTAAGGAGCAAGGCGAAACTTCCTTTCTTTCTAGGTGATACCGATGTTAAGTTATATGAAATGCTATTATCTTCGGCTGCGTTAATCTAGGCACCTAGGAGTTAGAATGTCTCCCTCAGCGTCTTGACCAATGCCAAGATCAAACCTTCTCCCTTTGATGAGAGCTAAAGACAAGGGGTGAATTATAGTTGTCAAGACGTCATTGGGATTGTACATTTTTTGTTTTTGCTACAATATATTCTTATTGGAGATAACCATATTTAACACATTATTAGATACTACTATTATATATATGTGTGTGGACAATTCTCTTTATGAAATTCCATTTTTTTTAATATAAAAATTTTAGGAGAGGGGTTAAGTTTACTCACGATCCAAGGGTAGAGCGAAATTTTCCTTCTTCCTAGATGATACCGATGTTGGGTAGAGGCGTGCTTAAGTCTATTACCCTCGACATTTACTTAGCACTGAGAGCTAGGAAGGGCTTCCCCCAGCTTAACCAACTCTAAGATTAAACCTTTATTTGTTTGTCAGTTGAACTCAAAGCGGTATGAAATTCCAATTTAAGCTTGCCATTGCGGTATGAAATTCCAATTTAAGCCTGCCATTTGTGATGAACTAACCCCTCACTATATCCAGCCCTTATAAGTGAAGTTATAGACATTTTTTTGATACTAAATTATAGACATTCATTGACTCACATTGTTCTTGAGAGGAGGCCCAAATGATTTCAGTATGGGCCAATGTTTTTAAAACTTCTTGTATCGTCAAAGTTAAGACAAGCCTCAAGTATAGTCCAAGAAGCATTTAAGAGGTTTTGCTTATAAATGCAGGTACTTACAAAAGCGTAATACAAGAGAAAATAAATAAAAATTTTCCCAAAAATATTTGCACAAGATGTTCTGCGAAGTAAGAGTTTTTTAAAGGTCTAAAAAAAAAAAAAAAAAAAAAAAAAAAAAAAAAAAGAGGCCAGAGTATTTTTTTTTTTTTTTTTTTTTTTTTTTGAAAAACTGCCAAGCAAGAGTTGATAGGATGTCCCACACTTATAAACTTCTCTAATGTTATTTATCGAGGGCTGAGAGGAAAAAAAAAAAAAATTGGTCCTATTTGTAGGGTTAAGTGAGAAATTTTCATTTATTAGTGTATTGATTTTATTTTCTCGGGATATATATAATAAATATTAAATTAGGTAAAGTCGGAAAGTTATTGAATTTTATGAAAGAGTTAATGAAAATTAAAGTTTTTCTTGGTTAGTACAAATTATGTTAAAAGTGCCATATAAAAGGATCAGATCAGTTTTAAATATAGGTAAAGGTGGACAATTGTTGAATTTTAAGTCGGAGTCAATAAAGTTTAAGGTTTTAGACTACATGAAACATAAAAGTGACTTTTATATATACGAGCAGTGGGAAGAGATGTTTTTGGTGTATTAAAGACTCATAATCAAATGGCGCTATCATTATTTTTCCTTTAAACTTCCCAAGAGATCGAATTGGTGATCTCTTTGTAGAGTTTTATTGCAACATTTAATTTTCTTTAATTTTGATGAACCTGAAGAATGCAGGAGACAAGGGGGATGTCTATAAGCATCGATCAAACAAGACTAAGACTTTATCGATATCGAAAGTGAGATAATATAATAAGAAACTCATGTTTGTTGGGGAAAAAAAAAATAGAGAGAGAGAAACTCATCATGATTAAAATAGGGAAAATCTACTTCAGGGCCCAATTTAGGAAAAAATGTCAGAAAATGCCCAAGAAAATGTCAAATGTCAAAAAAGGCCTAAAGACTTTTTTCTGGTATAATTTCATATAAACGTTAGTTGTTAACGGGACTGATATAGTTGTTAACGGATAAGTCATTAACAACTAAATCAGTAGAATTAACAACAATATCCTAACAAGTAAATCAGTATTGTTAACAATCATATCAAGCATCTCGTTAACAACTATATCAGTCCCGTTAATAACTAACGTTTTATAAAATAATACCAGAAAAGGTCTTGGAGTCTTTTTTGACATTTGACTTTTTTTGGGCCCTTTTTATCATTTTTTTTCTAGTTTGGGCTAAGATGGATTTTCCCATTAAAATACCCTAATACCACTCTGGTCCTATTTATAAGTCCCTTTTGACCAAAAAATTTGGTCCTATTTATAAGTCTCTTTTGACCAAATAAATGAGATTGTGACAAATTTGCCCATATTATTGTACCAATGAAAATAGAGAGAGAAGAAAAAGTTAAAAGGTACCCAATCATAAATGAGGGTAAAGTTGAAAATTTACCCTATAATCATTGAGCTACCTACCTCTCCTTGGTATGTGTGATTTGGTCAAAAAGGACTTATAAATAGGATCAGAGTGGTACACACGTGCATGATCAATCTCATTCAGGGGACCATTATCAGTTTCTAACTTGTCTTGTGAGATTTTTTTATATATGCAAGATTGGTGCTTTGGGAAGTTTAATTTCACTGTATTATAGCTTGTTATAAACACCACAACACATATTATTTTACCATCATCTTCGTTACATGCATGTTTTAGTTGAGAGAGATTTCATTTCTTAACGACAATAACCCTTTTTTCTTCGCATTCCTAACAGCTCTGCCTTTTGATCATGGGAAGTGTAGAGTCACGTGAGGATCTGTGTGATGAAGATCCTTCATCAGGGTCACGTGAGGATCTGGGTGATGATGATTCTTCAGGTTTACCATGCCAAACTCGATCGGTAAAACAAAATCAGGTGTGTGTACGGGTAGCTCAAACCCAGAAAAGATAGGCTTTTTTTTTTTTTTTTTTTTTTTTTTTTGAGTTTAATTTGTTCCTAGATTCTTTTTAGAGAAAATCTTATATAAATACCATTTAAACTTAGAAAATCCTAAAAAGTTTGTCAATAAATGGAAAGGACAAATAGGTCTCTAGGGAGAAATCTATAATTTTGAAATGTTGTGATTTTATCAAAATACCCCTAAAGCTTTTTGTTTTAAAAAGAAAGAACCCCGCCGACGTCGGAGCTTTAGTGACGACTTAAGTAATGAGATTTACTACTTGAGCTCTTTTAGCCTTATCAAGCATCTTTGACAACTTCAATAAAGATAATGACAACTTTATAGTATCGAAAATAATAACTTGAATGTAACCATTAACAACCTCATGAGTGAAAGTTGTGAATCGCTATACTCAAATTGTCATTGCTTTTATGAAACTTTTCAATGACGCCGGATAGGGTTTATGGAGCTCAAGTATTTAATCTTATGACTCAAGTTGTCACTTTGGGCTATGACGACCTCTTGTTGGAGTCCCACATGGCGGGGTGGTGCCGGCCGTCGGAGCTCCAATACTCTCAAGGCTTCTATCTTTTAAAAAAAAAAAAAAAAAAAAAAAAAATTGGGTGCATTTTGGTAAAAGAACAACATTTCAAATTTTCAGAATAGTCCCTTGAGACCTATTTGTCATTTCCATTTTGTTAAGTTTTTCAAGTTTAAATGGTATTTATCTGAAAATTTTCCTTCTTTTTATAATCAATTATCCTACGTTTTCTATTGAATTATTATTAAAATGTGGATGAAGGAAATTCTTGACATGAAACTAAAAGCCAATATTAGCGGTGAAAGCGTTGTGCAGATTAGCATCCCAATACGGCAAGGAATCACCACTCAAGAAACCAATTAAAGTATTATATTTTTTGACCCTTTTCTGATGTCCCATGTTTGGAAAAGAATTGGGAATCTCATTGTTAATACTACCTATCGTCTTAAATATAAACCCCAAATGACTCTTTTTTAAGAGACGATTAAAAAAGCCAATTATATTTCTTTAAATTATTTCGATTTAATTATTGTTTTGGTTAAAATTAATTTGTCTCGACTTACAAACTGATATATAATTTAAGGGGAAATCATTTCTACTTTAACTGCAGAAATACTTTTCTGTAGCAACCAGAAATTATCCTTCTTTTTGTAATCAATTATCCTACGTTTTCTATTGAATTATTATTAAAATGTGGATGAAGGAAATTCTTGACATGAAACTAAAAGCCAATATTAGCGGTGAAAGCGTTGTGCAGATTAGCATCCCAATACGGCAAGGAATCACCACTCAAGAAACCAATTAAAGTATTATATTTTTTGACCCTTTTCTGATGTCCCATGTTTGGAAAAGAATTGGGAATCTCATTGTTAATACTACCTATCGTCTTAAATATAAACCCCAAATGACTCTTTTTTAAGAGACGATTAAAAAAGCCAATTATATTTCTTTAAATTATTTCGATTTAATTATTGTTTTGGTTAAAATTAATTTGGTGACTTACAAACCGATATATAATTTAAGGGGAAATCATTTCTACTTTAACTATGAGAAATACTTTTTTAGCAACCGAAAATGGTATCGTTTCGCTTCTTCTTTTTTTTTTTTTTTTTTTTGTTGGCCTCCTCTTATCTTCTTCGCTCGCTCTCTCTGCGCCTCTCATTCAACTGAGACTCTCAATGTGATATAAATATATAGCAAATTATTATATCTCTAATTGATCTATGCTAAACCTACGAGACAGGATTAGAGCCAGAGCGAATGGGCTTTAAGCCACATTTATGAAAGAAACAGAGACTCTCAACAAGAAGTGAACTACTATGATGATGACAGGAAACGAGTTGTCATGGCTAGACGAAGTTTTTTGGCCGTTGGATGATGATCTTGAAGAAATTAACTTGACTTATTATTAGAATGACGGTATATCTATATGATAGAAAACAACTACCTGCATGATCAAATTTCTTTTTTGTTGTTGTTGCTCGAAGCATAATCAAAGTTCTAAGTTACATGTATTTGAGTGGATAGCTAAGTTAAACTATATCTGTTTGCGTAATGGCTTTCTTTGTCATGTTTCCAACTTCCTTGTAAACACGAGAATATTACCTTTGCCAAAATGCGAGGTCATGTAATTTTCTTTCTTCGAGAATCTTGCTGATCTCCATCTCTTTCTTTACTAACTCCAAAGTAAGTTCCAATCATTTATAAACATCTGGGGCATTGAAGGATTTAACCCAAGCGAGAGAAATGCCCACCTTTTTTTAATCTCTTCCTCCTTTGCCTTCAGCCTTTTCATCATCCCAATCTCAATTGCCTCTATTATCCTCCTCGCCTTGACTTCTTTGAGCTGTGGTGGCCTTGACTTGGGTCTCGCTTTTCCTTGTTGAGAGAAAAGACGGCACTATGGAGTGAAATTGGAGCATGTGCAGAAGTCAAGAATTTTGCGGATGGAGATGGCGAGCTTCAACGACCATGAAAGGATTATGAGGATGGAGATTTCTTCTTTGCAGTACTATTCTTGTGGTTTTGCTTCCTTGTCTTGGGCTTTCTCTAATTCTTCCTCTGCCTTTTTTGGAGTGTGGTTCTTATTGAGAGTCTCGATTGAATGAGAGGCGCAGAGAGAGCGAGCGAAGACGATAAGAGGAGGAGAAAAAGAAGAAGCAGAAACGACACCGTTTCCGGTTGCTTCAGTAAAGTTTTTCTGCAGCATGAAGCAGAAATGATTTCCCCATAATTTAATCATATAAAACATATGATATGATGGTTACGTAACTTATTTTGCTTTCTTAACATTTCCAAAAAGAGTAACTATAGGTAGTGTAGATACATATATTTTTGTGGGATAACCATATGTCCAGGGACGGACCTTGAAAGAATTTTTTAGGGGGGCCAAATTTATACTTATTAACTAATTTTTGAGAAAAAAATATTTGGAGGCCAAATGTATAAATTTTTAAGCTAAATGTATAAAATTTTGGGCCAAATGTGTAAAAAACTCTAATTTGTATTAAAAATTTGGGACAGTTTTTTTTTTTTTTTTTTTTTTTTTTGGGCCATGGCCCCCATTGTATACACCAAAGTCCGTCGTTGCATATGTCTGATTTGTAATATTAACAACTAGGAGATGAAAAATCATAAAAGAAAAATAACTAACTTTTACTAGTGAAAAATTATTAGTATTATTATTATTGCAAATTCGAACCATTATTTAAGTCCTACTTAAAAACCAAGAATAAATGAATTAGTAGATAGAGAGCTATCGATCATTCCCACATGAACCAATTTCAGTTAGACTTAGTCTGTTTACCTAGGTGATCTTGTCCTGTGATCTGTTGCCTACTTTTTTATTTTATTTTTTCTTTTAACGAGTATTCGTAATCCACTTTAGACTTGTGATTAATCTATTTCGATACCTATTATAACACTTATTTTTGAATGGCAAAAAAAAAAAAAAAAAAAAAAAAAAAAAAAAAAAAAACTAATGCTTATTTTTGTATTATTAGAAAAATCTGAAAATTATGAAAGTGAGGGAAAAGATCGAAACACTTAAAAATTCTAAACTTAGTTGTGACTTGTGAGGCAGATAAATTCATTTGATTTCTTAATAAATCAAGATTGAATTAACTTGCGAAAGAATACCATAAATTAAAGAGACACTACTGTAGCCATTAATTAGAGCATTATATTGAATAAACAGCATATCAATTATAGATTAATATAAATGAACAGTAGTATACAGAAATTTCCTTCATTATCATGTAACTAAATATCCCATATATGATATTATTGGGCAAACTAAATATCCCATATTTGATATTATTGGCCAATCCCAGTTTTTAATTAAGCCAGCTTGGAGGAAGTGTTTCTGACTTAACTTTTTTTTTTTTAATTCCAGAGAGGAATAAAAAAAAAAAAAAAAAAACTTTCACTACCTTTTCTCTCCCCGAACTTAATCTACACTGTACCCTTCGTCCTTAGGTTCAACCAAGCAAAGGGGTCGGACTTTCTCATCTAAAGGGAGGGGTTCGATCCTGAAGTTGGTCAAAGCACTGGGGGAGGTATCCTAGGGGTCTACGAAGCGTGGTAGCTTATTTGGGCGGAGGTGGAGGCATTTGTACTCTCTGCCCAATATTTTAAATGGACCCAGGCTCTAAAACGCCTTACTTTGGATTGTGAGTGAGTTCAACCCCTTTCCTAAGATTTTCTTATATATAAAAAAAAAAACTTAATCTACACTATACTCAGGCCCTAGCAGCTCAATTTCCACTGCAAGTTAGGACCATAGGTAGTATGAAATTATTATATTTATGGTTAATTTCTTTATTAAATCGCATTTTTCTAATAGGAAATGTAAATTAAAACTAGAAAAATGTGAGTGCGCATAGGCATCACATTGCATAATCTCTTTCTCTCCCTCACAAACACACATGTATATATCTCTCCCTAATTATATGATCATTTACATTCAGTTTGCGAATGGTAAGATCAGATTTTTTCCCCCATCTGTGATATTCAAATTTGTGACTTTTTGTTCAATTGGTTGGTACTCATTTAGAATTTTCGAAACTTTCATTATTCGTTTTTGGGGAACAATATTATTATACAAACTTTTTTCAATTTGTATTAAAGTCCATATATAATCTCTTTTAATAATAAAAAAAGATTTAATTCACAACCGTACATTAGCTCCCACTAAATAGGCATCAGATCCAATTGGATATACTGCGAGGTTTGAGGAACATACAATAATTTTGGGAATATTATATATAATGTAGGATTAGTCGTTTGCCACTTGTTAGGGAAATGATGAAAATCCCATGTCTGGCAACGCAGGCGACAAACTGACGACCATCACTAACGCTAAAAAATAAGCCAACCCAAACGGGCCAAATAATAATATCATCACTTTTGTGGCCACTAGGGAAGTTTTGCTTTTTGGTCGTTTCTTTGTCCCATAACTAATTATTACTCCTCCAATCTTAATTATAAAACTAAGTTGACTTTTTAAAAAAATTATGAAAGTTAATTAAATTACTTTAGAGTATTTTTATTTTTTTCTCCAAACTAGTTAGTTTGACTAATAAACTAATATATAGTCTAATGATACATAATATATGATATGGATCAAGTAACTTATTTGGCTTTTTTTTTTTTAGTATAAAATTTTTAAAAAAGGGGTTGGGTTCACCTGGGATCTAAGGGTAGAAATAAATCTCTCTTCATCCTAGGTGATACCGATGTTGGGCGGCGTGACCCGTCTATTACCCTCAGGCGTTAACCTAGGCACATAGGAGCTAGGATGCCTCCTCCGGTAACTTTGACCAACTCTAAGATCGAACCCTCTCCCTTAATCTCTCCAAAAAAAAAAATTCAACATAATCTTATAATTAGGATAAGAGGTAATACTTAGTATTATTAGAAAGGCACTTTTAGAACAAAATTCTGTAAAAAGGGTTCATTCAGCCTATTAGGTTCTGAATGTCTGATACATTTTGTGGTAACTACTTGTCTAATACTCCATTGAAAATGTAAGACTCAGTTGACTTTTAAAAAAATTAAATAAGCTAATTAAGTTATTTTAAAGTATTTATATTTATCGTTTTTCTCCTAATTAATTTGTCGGACTTATAAAATGATATAGTATAATCTAATGATACACACAAAATATGCTATGATTAAGTAGGTTAATTATTTAACCTTTTTAATCTCTAAAAAAAATCAACTGGGTTTTATATTAAGAATTGGAACTAGTATAAGTATAACTCATCCATGCTCCAACATCTAAATAATCAAATGTTAAAAGTATTGGGGAATGAGTTGTAAGTATTTGATTGAAAGTTTTTAGGATTTAATTTCACCCTGAAGGTATTAAAAAATGAGCAATGTCATCCTGCCCGTTAAAAAATTATTAACTGTTAAAGTTAGTTTTTAATTGTTAGTGTTAGTTTTTTTACTATTGAGGTAACATTACTCGTAGAGCTAAACAAAATCCCTGAAACTCTTTACTCTTTCATGAATACTTTTAGAACAAAAATGATCTTTAACTCAATAATCAAAGATGGAGATTTGATAATCACATTCTCTTCTTTCATATCTTTATAAACATATATATAGGTCCTTAATTAATTAGTTACACCATATATAGCTTTCAACAGCAAGAACCCTAGCTGCCTCTATTTAATTTACATCCATCCCTTAATATGCCAACTCCATATATTATAGACTATCCATATTCCATACATATAAATAAAGGTCATGGGACGCGAATCTCTGAAATAAATTCATATTTAAGGATATATTTAGTACCGAAGGTACATAATTTATATTTATACCATTTTCTGATATCTGACTTTATGGAATCAAATTTAAACGACACACACACACACACCAATCTTTTTTTTTTTTTTTTTTTTTTTTGCTGCAACTTTCTTTATTCTCTCAACAATCTCATGATTTTTACACATTATAGTTCGTAGTGTTATTAAATATTAGAAAAATCGATACAGTCTTTAAAAAAATCTAGATTATTCCCTCGGGTCCTTTTTATAAGGAACATTTTCTCTTATAGGTTTTTTTTAAAAAAAAAAAAAATTAAAATAAGGAACAAATCTCATATGTCTAAAATTTTAAAGTAGTCTTTCTATTTTTAACCCATTAAATTTATGTCACTAATTATTCTTCTACAATAAGCTTTTACCCATTATCTCTTATGTATACTCTTTCTAAATAAGAGTATAATTAGAAAGAAATTAAAGGTGTATAAGTTACGCATTTATTACTTTTAACTAACATTTTGAACCATATGATTTCAATAGTGATTCCCCATAAAAAAGACCAGAGGGAGTGGTATCTATACATACCTCAAGGGATTTTTTATGAATTTGTTACCATGAAAAAAAGTACTACATCAAACTTAAAACTAATCATGACGTGAACCCAAATACCTCGGGTCGTTTGGAGAACCTTAAATTTGTGGTTGTAGATGCTCCTCCTAGACATGATGTTATGTTTGTTGCATTCCCATTAATCTATTAACCTATGGTTGGAAATACTTGTCACCAACCTATCCCATGGTTGCATATATTGTTCATAATATCTTTTCTATATTCTATATTGATGATAGTAATTAATTTAGGAATAATTATATATTAGAGGACTTAATTATTTTTAGAATTTGTTTAGGAATGAAGAGGCTATGAAACAACACCAACCGTACAAAACAAACTAAAGAAAAGTGGTCTAGCAAGCCACTCTCAAAGTTGAATTTCATTGAGGGTTAGATGACTTTGAGTAATTATAGCCCGCCAATAAAATAACGTATTTATCTGCTACTCTTTAAGATTAAACGAACTCTTTCCACAGAAAGTAAGAGAACACAACAATAGAGAATACGAAGAATTCACGAGGGATGAAGAGAGGAGCAATAGCTAACCAAAACACACAAGAACAAGTGCCAAATACTACTAGGCCTAATTCACTTATGCACAAGGGGGATAAATCGGCACAAATTTCAACTTAGCGTCAACCTGACCTATTCTTGGTCTCTCTCTCTCTCTTTTTTGTCCATCCGGTATCCAGAGCTTCGCCTTGACTAATCCGAATCCGACCTGGTCGCGCATCCGGCTATGGTGGGTGAGTCTCCCAAATGGGGTTTTTTTTGCATTCACAAGGCTCAAACTCAAGACTTTACTTAAGCGATACAAGCCGCTTACCACTTATATTAACCTCTGTTGGTTTTTGGTCTCGTTTTTTTATTAGCTCAAGTTCATATTTTTGCATATACTACACATTGAAGGCTATCTTTAAAGTTGAGTAATATGAGACTTCTTTTGACGAACACAAATAAACTCCCGACAATACTAGTGGTGAATAATGGACTCATCTTGACTAAATTTAGGCCAGGCATTATTTGTGGGAATTCGTGCTTCCATATATATTATTGCTGAAACGCCACTACTACTTAGCACGCCAAGAACCCATACTTGCGTGGATGAAGAGATGGTTCCCATTTAGAAAACAGGCATTGCCATCAAAATAACACCATCATCATGAGATGGATCTCCATATAAAATATTTCTTCCTGTCCTAAATATAACATAAAGTTGACTTTTTTTTTGTGATATTAAAAAATATAATTAAATTACTTTACAATATTTATGTATATAATTTTTTCTTCAAACTATATATTTTGTGTAATTTATAAATTGATATATAATCTAAGGAAACATAACATATGATATAATTAAGTAACTTTCTTAATCTATATAAAAAAAAAAGGTCAAGTCTGTTTGTCTATATATATATATATATATATTCAATGTATGTACGTATATATGCCCTAGCTAGCTAGTCAATATTTGCATTATTATCGCGAATAATGCCTATGGCATCTCTCTTTCTTTATATTCAAGTTGCATAAGGTTATATATATATTATAACACTTCCTTAACCCTCCTCGTACAAAATATGGTCAAAGAGCTTAACCCTCCTCGTACAAAATATGGTCAAAGATACGTTTGATTGTTTGTGTTTTGTGTGTAATTCAGCTACCTATAAAGACCATCATTAATCTACTTTGCCTTCCAAAATTATAATTATTTTCTCAAACTATCTCTATCGATCATATATTAAAGAGGTTTCTATATCAAGAGGGAAGTTAAAGTTATGAATGCGACTAAATGGAATAATTTATGGAAACCAACACAAATATTTTACATATAACTAGATTGACTAATTTTCTTAATCCTCACATAGTTATTTACCTCATATTTAATGATGGAGGGGGTATTGAATATATATATATATATATATATCAATTTCTTAATTAGTGTGTTTAGTTTTAAATAATCAAAACCATGACTGTTTCTAGGCCAAAAAAGAAAAAAGAAAAATAAAAATGACTGTTTAAATCAATTTTATGCTTTACGAGGCAAAAACTACTTTCACATATTTATCTTGGAAAGTGTAAAATCAATACTCCAGTGCTTCAAAGGGGCACGTACATGAAACCAAACACAATAATCTTTTGATTGATTCGTTTGTTGCTTTCATGAAAGGAATAGAGAGTGATGGTGAAGAGTAATGGTAAGAACTAAGAACAACCCTAGGCTCTGCTAGAAAGCCACAATATAAAAGGGCATTATATTATATAATTATAATTATGGGAGATATATTTGGTAAAAGTTTTTTTTTTTTTTTTTTGGGGGGGGGGGGGGGGGGGGGAGGCAAATGATAGTGGAAACATGCAATAATTATATCATCTCCGATTACTTCTCCATCAACCACCTCAATTATATGCTCACATTTTGCTTTCACTCTTGGCCCCTATTTGCTATTGGGTCCTTTTTATTTTGTGGTGTGTATATATGTGACAGGCAAAATTATAATATTTTTTACACGTGTGACATGTTTAAATATTCACTACAATTTTTTTAATAGATGTTCAATTTACAAGTGTGGAAGAACTTTCTCATCAATGATTACTCCATTAGGTCTTTAACATAAGATATATTTAAAGAGTTGATTTTAATCTTAGATACAAGATATATTTATCATATTTGCCAATTAATCTTTTTCTAATCTATCCCTATTGATACTCCCTCAACAATTATCAAGGATAAAAAGGAATGAGGGAATTAAAGAAGATTACTAAGGGTGCTTTAGAAAATATATATCATATTAACTATAGTAACTTATCTAATTTAATTAAATTAAGTAAATATATCTGAGTGGAGAGAGTACTATTTATGAACACATAAATTCGTGAACAAGGTAAAAAAAAAAAAAAAAAAAAAATTCGTGAACAAGTTTTCCATTACTTCGATGTCATTAGAAGCTTTTCTTGTTATACCTTTCAAAGAGGGAAAAAAGTCACGAGAAGTGCTTCTCAAATCATTCCAGAAGAAAGTTCAATTTTTTTTTTTTTTCATTTCAGATTTTCTTCCACTTATCTTTTTTGTACGAAATTTTAGTAGAAAATATTTTTTTACATAATTTCTCATGGATTTTGTCCGTAAAAATTCTGCTATTTAGTGTGGTGATTATAACTTTTATTTGCAGGTCGATAAATGGTGGATTGGACAAAATTTAGTATCTCAATTAATTTAAACAGTTTATATTTTATTTTTTAATGATTCATTTAATGAAAATTAAACATAAACCATATAAATCAATTTGATGGATAAAATTAATTCAATATAATTTTTTTGGGTAAAAAATTAAGTCAATTCAAGGCCAACATATAGAAGGCGATCAGGAAGTCAATTTGATGGATAAAATTAATTCAATATAATTTTTTTGGGTAAAAAATTAAGTCAATTCAAGGCCAACATATAGAAGGCGATCAGGAAGGGGGAAAATACTAGTACATCTTATCTTTAATATAAGAGTTTGTTGGGAATTTGATTTGGTCCTCAATATAAGATCTCAATCCACTTTGTCTCTCAAATTTATAATTTTTTTTCAAAGTATTATATTGATTGCACATATTAAGAAGATTCTATCAAATGGTAGTTATAATGAAAGATGATATTTTAGAAAAACCGACCAATATTTGTTACAAATAACTAATATAATTAATTTTCTTACACTACGAAAAAACTTCGGATTAGGGATGGAATTACTTGGAATTTCGTCGGTAATATCTTGTCATGGTTTTTTCTATGACGGATGTTTTTCGTCGGAAATCCAATTACTGAAGTAATTCCGTCATTAATCTAGCTTTTTTTTTTGTAGTATTAATTTACTCAAATTAATCAACTAACTCTTATATTTAAGATTGGAAGTAGTAATATATAAGTAATGGTTTGTATGAGGCATTATATTGTTTCACTGTTATGTATAGGAGCACCAACGTAACTTCCTCTTTTTGGCATGTGCCCCTTCCAACGGTCTCACATGATAACTTCCTCACATTTCCAATTTTGGCTTTATTTGACAGGGATTACATAGCAGATTGTATTTTGATTTATATGAATCTCTGATTTGTAGGGATTAGGAATAATGTTCATTATTAGTCATTATGAGAATAATCTTCATCAATAGTCATCATTAGTCATTATGAGCCATTACTACCGAGGCTATCTTATCTTGTATATATATGTAACGTTTGTACATGAATAAAAGACATAACATTCATTCTTTCCATTTTACCAAGTTACATGGTACTAGAGCCAAGGTTTTGACCTCTCTGTTTTTTTTTTCTATACACATTTTTTTTCCTCCTTTTCTCGAGACCTATTCTCTTGATTGCTCCAGTTCCTTCCTCCACCACGGTGAATAATTTCTCTTCTCAAGGTGCTAGTTCTGGTCTTGCTCAATCGCTCTCTGTTATGGCTTCTTCTCCACAGCATCCTCACCTTCAACAGCCACTGTCCTTCCTCACATGTCCACTGCTCAATACACACGTCTACTCAATCTTCTTGATTCGTCCTCTCCACAGAACCTTCGTTCAATCACTTGTCAGCCTCACTTTCGATTCCTCCTGAAGGTAATTTCTCTTCTCAACTCTATGTATCATGGATCATTAATTCTGGTGCAACCGATCATGTGTGTTGTTCTTTAGCTCGTTTGCATCTTACACGTCTATACCTCCTGTCTCGTAAGTCTTCCCACTAGTTCTCAAACTATTGCTCAATTCTCTGGCACTGTGCGCATTTCAGAATCTTTAATTCTGTCTAATGTTCTGTTTTTACCTCATTTTTCTTTTAATATTGTGTCTTTCTCTCGTTTAACAGCTTCTCATAATTGTTCCTTAACTTTTTCTTCCACTGCTTGCCAGATTCATTCAACTCTTCCTTCGCTGATGATTGGTTCAGCTAAACTTTTTCAGGGCTTATACATCCTCACTGCAGATATGTTTCCCAACCATGCTTCCCCTCAAGTTCTCTCAACCAATACTACTCATCTTACCAATAATGCTCTTTGGCATCTACGTTTGGGTCATCCATCTAACTCTATTCTTTCAATTTTACATAAGCAATTTTCAGATATTACTGTATCCCTTTCATTTCCCTGTGATGCTTGCCATTTTGCTAAACATAAACGTTTATCTTTCCCTGTAAGCACAAGTTCATGCACTAATATTTTCGATTTGATTCATGTTGACATTCGGGGCCCTTTTTCGGTTCCCTCTCGCTCGTGGTCATCGTTATTTTCTCACAATTGTTGATGATTACTCTTGCTTTACTTGGCTATTTTTAATGAAAACTAAGTCTCAAACTCAAATTCGCATTAAACAATTTTTTGCCCTTGTTCAAACTCGGTTTTCCACGCCATTAAAATTTGCGCTCGACAATGGTGCTGAGTTTGCTATGCCTAAGTTTTTTGCCTCTCATGGTGTTATTCACCAAAAATCTTGTGTTGCTACTCCACATCAAAATGGCATAGTCGAACGTAAGCATCAACATATTTTAAATGTTGCACGAGCTCTTCTTTTTCAATCTCACATTCCAGTTTCTTCTTGGTTTTTTGGTTCTTCATGCCGCTCACATCATAAATTGTTTGCCTTCTCCCATTATTAAAAATTCTACTCCTTTTGAACGATTATATGGTTTTCCTCCTTCTTATTCTATGTTCAAGGTTTTTGGTTCTCTTTGTTTTGCATCCACATTAAGTCACACTCGTTCAAAATTTGCTCCTCGTGCACGTAAATGTATTTTCTTAGGCATTCCTCACGGCTCTAAAGCTTTCACATTGCTAGATCTTTCTAATCATCAAATCTTTTTATCTCGAGATGTTATTTTTCATGAACTTGTGTTTCCCTTTCAAAATGGTGACATTACTTCTCTTTCCACCCCTTGGCCGAACCTCAAACCCCTCTCCTTTATTTGAGGACATTTATGATCCCCCTTCCTAGTCTTTACCTCTTCCCGGATCCCCAACCTTATCCACAAGTCCAGCCACTCCTCCCTCCATTAATTCTAACTCTCCACGGCCTTCTCCCAATCCTTCCCTTCGTCGGTCAACCAGATTACATAACCCTCCCTCATATCTGCAGGATTATCATTGTGCCCTCACTACTTCTGCTAACCAATCATCATGCAAAGGTAGTCCTCGTTATCCTTTATCCTCTGTTCTTTCTTATTCTTCTCTTTCTCCTTCTTATCATTCCTTTGTTAATGTTGTTACTACTAATCCTGATCCCTCCACTTTCAAACAAGCTGTGAAACTTTCCTTTTGGAGAGATGCCATGACCACTGAAATACGGGCTCTTGAGCAAAATCAGACTTAGGTGCTTACTCATTTACCACCTAGGATAAGAGGACTGCATTGGTAGATGGGTTTTCCGCACCAAATTCAAAGTCGATAGTACTATTGAAAGGTATAAAGCAAGACTTGTGGCTAAAGGTTATACTCAAACTGAAGGTGTGGACTATTTTAATACATTTTTTCCGGTAGCTAAGGTGACTTCTTTACGTTTATTATTGTCCATTGCTGCTAACAATGGCATTTACATCAATTAGATGTCAATAATGCCTTTTTACATGGGGATTTACATGAAGAGGTTTACATGGCCCTTCCTCCTGGTTATACTACCTCGGATCCCAAGCTTGTTTGCAAATTGCAAAAGTCTCTTTATGGTTTAAAACAGTGGCCGCCAATGGTATTCTAAGCTTTCTTCGCTTTGCTTTCATTCCTATGGTTATTGTCAATCTGTTTCGATCATTCCTTGTTCTTCAAAGCATCGACACTTCCTTTATGTCATTCTTGTTTATGTCGATGATGTGGTGCTTGCTTGGAAATGATTTGGTTGAAATTAACTTGATTAAACAGCGATTTGATTTTGCATTTACCATTAAGGATCTTGGAGAACTTCGTTATTTTCTTGGTCTTGAACTTGTTAGATCTAAGAATGGTATTTTTCTGTCTCAACAAAAATTTGCCCTTGAATTACTTGAAGACATTGGATATTTGGCTTGCAAACCTGCTTCTTGCCCAATGGATCCTCACCTCAAGCTTTCTAATGATCATGGTACTCTCTTACTTGATCCCCTCCCTTATAGAAAGCTCATTGGCCGCCTGCAATATCTCACTACTACTCGGCCGATCCGAGTTTCGTCACTCAAAGAACTTAGTCGGACATGTCCGCTCCTCGAGATACTCATTTATCTGCGCCCACCGTGTTCTCCGCTATATCAAATCCTCTCTGGGTGCTTGGTATTTTTTTTCTCTCGCTTCTTCGATTTATAATTAAGAAGTTTCAAATGATTCTCGATTGGGGCTGGTTGTTTAGATACTGTCGCTCGATTCTCGGTTTTGCCATTTTTCTTGGTTCTTCCTTAATTTCTTGGAAAGCCAAGAAGCAAAGCCACTTGTTTTCAAATCTTCTTCGAGACGAATATCGGGCTTTATCATCTACAACTTGTGAAATACTATGGCTTATATATTTGTTAAATGATTTTCACATTTCTCATGTTGCTCCTGCCTTACTTTACTGTGAAATCAATCAGCCATTAAAATTGCTGCCAATCCAACTTTTCATGAGAGGACCAAGCATATTGAGCTAAATTGTCATTTGGTAAGGGAAAAACTTCAAGCCAAGCCGATTCGCTTCTCCCGTTCGGTCTTTGATCAACTTGCAGACATATTCACAAAGCCACTTCATCCTACTCGGTTTCATGAACTCAAGTCTAAGCTAGGCATCCAAGACATCTATGCTCCAGCTTGCGGGGGGTGATTTGTAGGGATTTATAGGAATTCCTGATTTGTAGGGATTAGGAATAATCTTTATTATTAGTCATTATGAGAATAATCTTCATTAATAGTCATCATTAGTCATTATGAGCCATTAGTCATTATGAGCCATTACTACTGAGGCTCTCTTATCTTGTATATATATGTAATGTTTGTACATGAATAAAAGACATAACATTCATTCTTTCCATTTTACCAAGTTATATTATTAATTAGCTTTTATATTTCATATTTGTTTCTTTTCAGCTTATGATGATAAAAGTGTATGTGTATTGTATTATCAAACATTTGTGACGCTCTACTCAAACATTGACCATTGAAGTTACTCTACCTTCATTTGTTTGCCTACTCCATATAATTGTAAATATAACCAAAATCGGAGGAAGATTATTTACAATCCTTACAATTTATATGTATATTATACTATGTTTTTAATATAAAATCCTATTTGCAGTACAATTTCACTACAAACTATATATCTTACTATCGCTGGTTCTTGTATTAAGGTTCAAACGCATGTAATATTAAGGACTAAAGGTAGTAGAAAGGAAGTTAGATCTTTTGGAGAGAAAGCTTTAGGATCTGTTTGGATTAATGGTAAAAGTTATCATTTTAATTTGATTTACGATATATAAGGTAAATACATTAGATGGACTTTATCTCGGCCTGCGTAAACATGCTTTTCTAATACTAATTCACAAAGACACTAAGTTATATTGTTAGTAATTAAAGTAGAGAGAGATACGAATTAGAATTTTAGCTAAAATTTCGTAATGTTTTAAAGATTATCCTCAATATTAAATTTGTTTAGTTAAAGTGAGGGAATTTTAATAATATAGTACTTCTCTAGTCTAATTATAGAACACTTTTGTAGTGCGATTTTGCACTACAAAGTTGTTCTATAATTAGACTGGTGGTAGTATCTGGTAGAGTGGATAAATCTCATAAACCATTTGAAGAAAATTCAGAAAACTGGGGACCCAAAGCCACTTGTTTTCTGCAGTACCACAAATTTTCATATCAATCAATACCAAAGAGCTGCTAGAAAAGAAATTTGTGGACGCATTTTCAACCTCTCGCAAAGTGCAATTTGATGAGCTTCTTGGGGTTACGTGTAAACATTGAAGTTGACATTGATATTGAACAACAAAACATGACAACATAATACGACAGTATATAGAATTTCAATATAATTTGGAATGCTTTCATGTATAGATATTTTAGGAAAGTAATTATCCATGAAGGTTTTCAGGCACACATAAAATCAGACCAACTCCCTGAACTTATTCACATGAAACTGAAGCACCAACGCGAACTCCAATCACATTACACATCATATTCACCCCATAGATGAGAGCAACACATCAGAGTTCAGAGTTGGGAGGGATCAGTTTTCTAAAGAGAGAAGTCGTTCTTGAGTTGGGTACAGGCAATTACATATGGATTCAATTTTAAATCGTTTAAGGGAATTCAATTCTAAATCGTTTAAGGGAAACTATCTTAGTTGTCCTATATTTATCCGATCCTCGTTCTTATCAGAGTCTTATTTGTATTGCGATTGGATCCTAGTCTACCAAGATTACGTATAACCCAACAATTCAGAGCAAAATCCAAACTCGAGTTCCACGAAACAATTTATATCCACATAAAAAAAAGTGTTAGATTGGTCCATATATGATGTTGTGTGTGTGCCTTCTTTTGTAAGCATCCATGCTTGACATCCTTGGACCTTTCTATTTGAATTTATCTAGTTTTTCATGAGATGGGGGGCCCTAATGGTTGCCACCAATTTAATAATTCAGATTTATTCTGCCCCACTTTCTTATTTTGATTAGTTTGGTGTCTTCCTTTATCTTTGTATATAGTGTGTGAAAAATAAGTCATCATTCGCAACTTACAAAATAGCAGTTTGTCGTTATTTCATTAAATCCCATTTAAATCCTTGTTATGCCCATGTTCCCTTTTAAAGCATTTTCTTGGGTTTCCAAATCATCAAACCTCCTGTATAAATCTATATTTGAAGTTTTCTTCGGGAAAAATTGCTGAAAAATACCTCGTTACAAAATTTATTATCCAAAGGTATCTAAGGACACGGGTTCTTGAGCGAGAGCAACTCATCTTCAAATTCTTTTCATTTTGCACGTTATCGAAGATAGATTTTACATAATTGAATAAGAGTTGTAGTTACGCTAGTTCTTAAACAAATTTCAAGTACCTTTAGGAAATAAATTTTGCAATGAGGGATTTTTTAGTAATTTTCACGTTTTCTTATCAACTTGAATCTCATCCCTCTGCAAAGTATTCAAGAAATAAAATCTTAAATGCATAATGATGGTTTAATAAACAATGGAACAGTACGCTTGACTTTGGGTTCTGATGAACCATTATAACCCACTTAACGTGCGAAGGTATTAATACCAGAAGAATTGCAAACTCTTGAAAAAATGAAGATGATAGTACGGATGTCCTGCAAGAGGATTGAGAATATGAATAATAAAAGATAAAAAAGGAAAAAGAAAAAAGGGAAGGAATATTAATGAAAAAATTAAGATAAACATAGATTTTGACCAGAAAAATTCAAAAGTATTATGCCACAGTTGACAGTACCTCTCAATAGAGATTCTGTAAGCAATGATTATCATCATCAACTAAATCATACGTGGGCCCAACCAAATTAAGGTTAATAAGCATAGAAAGAATTAAACGTCGGCCGACTCAAATCTAGTGAGAGAGAGAGTGAGATTTTATGGAGGAAGTCAGCTTCATACTTATGGTTCTAATTGCGTTGCATAAATGAACATACTAAATGTTCATGTTAATCAAGAAGATCAAAGGGAAAAGGGAAAATTAATATTTCGGTCCTGTAGTTTGACTGGTTTGTAATCCAATCTCTACACTTATACTTGATACAACTAATTTCTTATAATTTTAACTCGTTGTAGCTCGTCTTGAAACGTTGATTCATTGAAATTTGGTCCTACGTTTTAATCATTTTATAATTTAGTTCTTATGTCTGAGAACAAGAGTGGTAGGTTATATTATAAAATGGTTAAAACTATAGAGATTGGGTAGCAATGAGTCAAAGTTAGGGACTAAATTTCAACCCATTATAAACCATAGGAACGAAAAGATTAGTTTTCCATGAGTTAAAACATGTGTTACAACCTCTGCAACAAAACCTTATTAGTGGTCCACGTGTCATCCATATATTGAACCTACTCTAGAAATGGTTGCTGCTCCATTTTCGGATTTGAAATGGAAATACTAACATGTATCATCACTATGAAATCTGTATCTGCAAAACATGGTCTATATATACTGATGCTGCAACTTCCATAGTACAACCAAAACACCATCCATATGCTTCTTCTTCTTCTTCTCTTCTTCATGTCCTTTCTCAAATAACTTGCTTCTGATTCTACGGCCTCATCATTTTCAACCCTTTATTTGGCACTAGCTGAATCTGATTCCTACTTATTCCCTACCAATATATATATTCACAGTACCATAGAAGCATAGAAACCTAACCCCTTATAATTTATCTGCTTCTACCGCTGTCTTGAGAAATGCAAACTCAGAATATGTCATTTTCTTGTGCAAAGAACTTCTTTCAGAGGTTCTGGTTAGATGAAATCAATATGGGAAGTTATTCTCATAGCAACTTTCTGTGTAATGATCTTCTTCCATCTCTTGGATCCCAAATGGTGCAGGAAATCAAGCTCCGAAGATTCATAATCTCTCCTTTCGATCCGAGATACAGGTGATGACTCTTTAGAGCTTAGACAGAGACAATATATATTTATATGTATGATAGTGAATATTCTTATGATAATGTGATTGCTGCTTCTCATGCACATTGTTTACAGGGCTTGGGAGATGATACTGGTAGTTCTAGTCATTTACTCAGCCTGGATATGTCCCTTTGAGTTTGCCTTTCTGTCTACAAAGAAAGATGCACTGTTCGTCATCGACAACGTTGTTGACGGCTTCTTTGCCGTTGACATCATGCTCACATTCTTTGTTGCATATTTAGATAGTCAGTCTCACCTCCTTGTTGATGATCATTGGAAAATTGCAGTCAGGTAAATACACAGCTCATTTGGATCCTTCTTCCATAGAAAGTAGAAAATAAGAACAAGAACAATGGAAATAAGATTCCTCTTCAAGCTTCTTGTTAATGCTTGTTATCCATAAAAAGAGAAATCCAATCATACAAGTAATAATAAATTGCAGTGTTTCTTTTGGTTTAGAGAGAGTTCCAAGTAAACTTTTTATAATAAAGAAGACAATATAATTAAATTATTTTTTGAGACATGCATGTTACTTAAACATTATTAGAGTAACGTGAACTTCAAAAACACTTCTTGATATAACTTCAAACTCAGGTACATATCTACCTGGTTTATTTTTGATGTCTGCTCAACAGCACCATTTCAGAGCATCAGCCTTCTCTTTACAAGCCATAGCAGTGAGCTTGGCTTTGACCTGCTTAACATGCTTCGGTTATGGCGTCTAAGACGGGTCAGCTCTCTGTTTGCAAGGTTCATCATTATACTCAACTTAATGCTTCTGGTGATTTGGTCTACTGCAACATCTCAAAATTCCAGAGACATAAGAATATCACAGTTCTTACTTGCTCCTTTACTTTTCTTTTCAGACTTGAGAAAGACATCCGCTTTAACTATTTCTGGACCAGGTGCATAAAACTCACTGCTGTAAGCCATTAAAGCTCATATCTTTCATTTCCAAATTCAATAGATTGAAATAAACACGTTTCCCTATAAATTGCATAGACTTTGAAGAATGAGTCACACTATTCATAACATTCATATAAACTTTATTATTAGGTTAAGGTGCAAATTTGTTCTGAAAGTTTTTGTTGAGGAGTAATGTTACCCTATAATTCTTTTTAGGTTCAATCTTACCTGAAAATGTTAAAATAGAGCAATGTTACCCTTATCGTTAAAAAATTAACATTCAATGTTAGTTTTTAAATTGCATAGGGCAACATTATTACGTTTTAAAACTCCCAGGGTGACATTAAACTTGAAAAACTTTCCAAGTTAAATTTGCACATTAACCCTTTATTATATGTATTGATTGACTTACTAATTATCGCCTCCACCAAATTTCAGGTAACATTGTTTGCTGTTCACTGTGCCGGATGCGCTTGTTATCTAATTGCAGAAAAGTATCCTGATTCCAAAAGGACCTGGATTGGTGCAACGCACCCAAACTTCAAAGAAGAAGGTCTTTGGGACAGATATGTGACTGCAATATACTGGTCCATTGTAACACTTACCACTACTGGCTATGGGGATTTACATGCTCAAAATCCTGGGGAGATGTTGTTTGATACTGTGTTCATGCTGTTCAATTTAGGATTAACATCATATATCATTGGAAACATGACAAACCTTGTTGTTCACTGGACCAGCCACACCAAAACTTTTGTTAGTGCTCTTACCTTGTATGCCTCTTCTACTGCTCAATTTATCACTCATCTACAACTACTGAGAATTTTAGATTTTTCAACTACAAGTTCTATAGCAATCATTGTTATGCTCCCTCCAGTTTTTAATATAAGACCTATTTATCTAATTTGATTAGACTAAGGAAATTAGTTAAGTTAGTTAATATGATATGTTTTTTTTCTCCCTCTTCCTTAATTCCCTCCATCTCTCTCTTGCTTGATTATTGTTGGAGGGGCATCAATAGGGATAAATTAGAAAAAGATTGACAAATATGAGAAATAATTCTAACATTTAGGAACAAAATCAACTCCCCAATTAGCTCATACATTAAGGACCAGAGGACCACTGGATATTACTTGAAACTAAAGAAGAAAATGCACTTCAAAAAAGAGTTTGGTATGTGCATTGGACACTGATATTAGACAGTTACCTGACACCTTTTTTCTCTTTGGCCTTAGCTTTAGAAGCATCAGAGTTTATAAGTAATATTCATTTCAAATAAGAGGAACTTTCTTTTAACTACTAACAAAAGCTTGCTTTGGGTGCCATAGAGAGATACGATACGAGCAGCATCAGAGTTTGCATCAAGGAATCATCTGCCGCATCACCTACAAGATCAAATGTTGTCACACTTATGTCTAAGGTTTAAAACAGAAGGATTGAAGCAACAAGAAACGTTAAATGGTCTGCCTAAGGCAATTCGTTCGAGCATCGCAAATCATCTCTTCTTTCCTATAGTGAAGGAGGTCTACCTATTCCATGGAGTTTCCCCTGACTTGCTTTTCCAACTGGTAAGTATTATCAGTATTTCCTATCATCTTGCTTTAATATCATCCTCTTCTTCAATCTTCCGCTTCAAATATAGTTTCATTAGTTACTTCAATCAACCAATGTTACCAAGTCTGATGAAGTAACTTTAATAACAGGCCTCAGAAATGGAAGCTGAGTATTTTCCACCCAAGGAAGATGTGATCCTGCAAAATGAGGTTCCTACAGATCTTTACGTGCTAGTTTCAGGAGCAATGGTGAGTTAACTAAACATGGACAGTCAAGTCAAACTATGAATTGAGATCTTAAAAGAGGCTGATGCAATATCTTATGTTCCCATATTTAGCAGAACAGTCGAAAGCTATTAGTACAGACAATCAGTAGTTTATAAATGTTAAAGATAATCTGGCAAAGGTCTTTTTAAAGAACAGCTACTAATAAAAGTTGCTGTTGAAATGACCGATTGTTGCAGGATCTTGTTCGCCCCATGGATGGGTATGACCAAGTATGTTATATCAATCAAACATTTCATTTTCATTAGAATGCTATATGACACAGCTTTATTTGACTTACTGTTCACATGAACAACTCAGGTTGTGGGGAAGGCAGTTTCGGGAGAAACATTTGGAGAGATTGGGATATTTGCCCACAGACCACAACCATTCACTATTCGCACCGCAGAGCTTTCTCAAATCTTACGACTCAACCAAACTTCATTAATGAAGGCTGTTCAAGCGCATCCACAAGATTCAAAAATTATAATGGATAACCTTGTCAGGGTAAATAGGAAATAGCACCTCCTCACAAAGAGATTATATATATAAGAGATGCATTATTCTAAAAATCAGCAAAAGCAATAACAATTAACTGCAGTAGTAATAAAAATAATAGCAACTACAAAATTGTCCTAACTACTTGTTATTTTTACTGACAGAGATTGAAGGGACAAGACGGCTTGGGCTTTGAGTATCCAAATGCAGAGCCTGGATTGGTTCTCCATGAAAAATTAGATGAAGTAAGAGCAAGAGAGAGCCTTTCTCATGCATGCACAAACAGTTCATATGAAGATTCATTACTCCAAGAAGGAAGGTACCGAAACTTCACTGACTCAGAGATCACATTGCATAAGGTGACAAGTGAATATGGAAAAAGGGATATCCATGCTGCTACATTCAAAGGGCAACCAGAGATAGTTGACATACTGCTTGAAAGAGATGCAAATGCAAAGCACCTGAATTTTGTACGTTGGAAATCCAAAACTCAGGTAGAAGAACAGCAAGGTCACAAGAACACTTTTAACCACTTCATAAATTGTGGAGATAGGGAGAGATCAGATGAATATAGAATAGACTTTGAGGAACCAGATATATTGAACCATGTTAGGAATGACACATCCAGAAACAGAAAACGTGGTGATCCCATATCATTTAACTATCCTTTAGCGAATGTATATAAAAATTCTTATTTGAGTGATCATAACTGTCCAAGCAATAGAAAAGTGGCTAGATCCAACAAGAAGAGAGTCACGATTCACTTGATAGGCCAAAGCAGCAGTACTTCACGAGGGCGGCACGGGAAGTTGATTATTCTACCTGATTCAATAGAAGAGCTGCTCAAGATTGCTGGTAAGCTTTGACCTTGAAAGGAATACTATTTTGAACCTATAATTGAGAGTAAAAATAATTAGTTTGCTGACAAATATAGGTGCATATGAAGAAAAAGGGACAGCTTCCCCCCCCCCCCCCCCCCCCCCCCTATCCGCCCTTTTTGGAAAAATCAAACTTCTGAACTTATGGCAACAGAAGTGAAATATCTTGGGGCTAATAAAAAAAATTCCTACTTTGCTTAGTTTCTCACTCTAACTACTATAAACTTGTGAAACTGCAGAAGAAAAGTTTGCAGGATCAAAACCTACAAGAGTTATCAATAAGGAGAAAGCAGAGATAGATGACATAAGCGTTGTTCGAGATGGCGATCACCTCTTTTTCCATTGCAGCAATAGTGAAAATTTGCAGTCATTATGTTACCTATCGTAGGTCAAAATGTAGATATGAAGAAAGCATGTAATTTACATGCAGGTAACAATATAATCGAATAGTGATTGCAATATTATCAAGCCAGAAAATCATTGGAAAATCAGATATATAATTACAAAAGTTGCTCTTTGTTAGTGATCATTGAAACAAAATTTTACAGTCTCATGAATACAAGTGCGGAAAAAATGAAGTCCATTGACCAAAGTGTCCGGAGCTGTAACTTAGTTGCAAGATTCAGACAATATTTGCCACATTCTGTGTTCATTGATATTCCAGCAAATCAATGCCTTTTACAACAATAAGTGCTCTTGCTCCGTGAAAGGATTCACGATTAACTTCAAAGAAGCTTCTCACTTTGTACCACTTTATTCTTGGTGGCTAAAAGCTTTCTGACGATTGAATGCCGTTTTTGGACCCCAAAAAAACGTATCATTTCTTCAAATTGATTGGTATAGGATGTGCTTCTGTGTTAAAAACAAATTTATCCAATGGAACAACAGAGCTATCTCCAAACAGCAAGTACAAATACTTCAGCGTTTCTCCCAGAAAGAAAGTTTCCATTTTGTCTCTTCTGCTAGGAGGGACAGAAGTTACATCGTCCAGAGAAGTGTATCCACCAGTCTCAACCCTTGTGTATTTCTCAAAAGCTTTGAATATCTGCCAACCCCATTCACGATATCTGCAACACAATAATTTGGGTCATCAAAAGAACATCAAGAAAGAAATATTACAGCTGTGCTCTGGGTTTATTGGGTATAGTCCCAGAAAATTAAGCTATCATTAAACCAATACACAAGGGGGAACAGAAGCATACTTTGGATCTTCTGTAATACGGTATAAAACAAATAATGATTCCACAGTCTCAGGTCGCAAAAGATTATGCCGATCAGCTGGTTTTATTATAATATCGTTAACATATTCTGAGCTCTTATTCCCTCCTTCAAGACCTTGTTCAGAAAATTCCTGCATAATCAGTCAAATCATCACTTAGCAACCAAAAATATGTATTATATTTTCTTAGAGAGCACCATCAAGCAGATGAAAAAATGTATAAGCTGCTCTGCTACAATTGCTTTCATTTTGCAATCAACAAATTGAAAATATGGCCTAAAAGACGTGCTAACCTCAGTATGAAAGTAAGCAATTTCTGGAGCCAAACCAGTAGAAGTTACTGAGTACATTTCAAAGCATGTTTTAGCTAGGTCTTCTGCAAGCTTCAAATTTTCAATGTCTTCGAAGCTCAGCGCATTGTTTAGCATGGCCTTTTCCTTTGTAAGACCTTTAGTGGCACCAAGTGCTAGAGTACCCGGTAAGAAACACACCTGCATGAGCAGCAATTATCTTAGCACCGATGTTAGGTGGTAAATGTCAACAGAAACACCACCCCATTAGTTGTTTGTTTATATTGTAAAATTAAATTTTAGAAAAATAGATAAGAAGTTCATAAATGACATTTAGTAGTTCTTTTTTTTTTTTTTTAAATAAATAAAAAAAAATGAAATCTTGAGGGCAGCAAAGAAGTAAAAGTCATTATTATGACGGGAGTAAAAAATTTGAAAACTCTGTTTCCCGATAATAACTTCAAGTGATGTACTAATCCATTGTTCAGAAATGTCAGTAAGAGTAATATATTACAGATGGAAAACTAAGTTATAATTTTAAGAAGCCCTTTTGTACTCTTTCTATTAGATTAAACAAAAGAAACAAAAAAAAAAAAAAAAAAAAAAAGTCCAGCAACTAAGGGACTAAATGAACTTCAAGCAATGTCAAACATGAAAAGAGGGACTCAGTGCATACCAGGTGATCCATTTTTGGACTGAAACCACCATTTAATCCATTAGGCAATTCTCCAACAAAAACCAATCCATTGGGAATGGATTTTCTAACAAGAAGATGCTTAACACCCTTCATTGCTTCCACATACATTTTATACAGGTAAGATGTATTACTCTCATGACTAGCTCCAGACTGAAGCCACACTTTGATTAAGTACTCATAATAGCTATCACCACGAGATCCCAGTCTGATGTTTTCTCCACTAAATTGGCCAGAATGGGGGCTGCATTAAGTTTATAGACAATATCAAATGTTTAGAAGAAAATCGTTAAAAATAAAGGAGAAAAATCCACAATGGCCTGAGCATGTTCGAAAATATAGGTAAAAAACAAGACATTGAATACAAAAAATAATTGAGAACTACAAACAAGAAGTTGTGGTTGAAGAAAGTGAGGCATGTACAATACATAAATATAATACATTTCCATACCTAATGTAGATAGGAACTAATCCTTCAACCTTGGGGAGAGTCTTCATGTGATCCAAGGTTTTCATAGCCTCCCCACTGTATTTCTGATCACCAGATACTGAACTGAGATAATTGAATTCAAGTTGTACAGTGGAAACCTCAGAAGTACTGCTCAGTCCGCCAGGAGCTGGATGGGCTGAGGAGTCGCGTAGAATAACATCAGACAATGGAATAGAAGTTGGACTGGATGTAAAAGCAGAGAGCAGACGATCAGCCAAATTCTTGGCAATATCTAGGTAAACATCTGGTTCAGGTCCTGCATTTGTTAAGTTCATTCCTTTCTCCCCACCTCTAAGATGATATGCACTTAAAAGCCCTCCCAAAACGCGAATTGTAGTTTCAAACAAATTTACTTGACCCTTCTCACTGATTCGTTTAGCAAGGTGTGCTTCAACCCAGGATCCTGCTTCAGCAGTAACTTCATCAATACCCATTATAATGGCTGTATCAAGGGCATCAACCACTGTAGCACCTAATCCTCCTAATCCATCAACTCCATGATGGCTGAGTGGCATAAGCTCATCAAAACCCATAGCATAACTTTTATAGCCGGACCATGCATGAATAAAAGCATCCTTGACTTTTTTTTGCCTAGTGGTCCACACTGATCCAACATCTTGATTTACATGACCAATTTTGTTACTGCTACTTTTAGAATCAGGTGGTAATCTAGGAGGTAGCCTTGGAGGCCGTCTCAAGAGGCTTTTTAGAGTGATTCTACCCTTGGTGATGAGGTTATTTTCACTTTTTCCTTCGCCAATTGCTTGATTATCAGAAACAATAGGACCAGGGCTTGTATGGGTTAGCATAACATATGCTAAACCAAATACCAGCAGTAAAAGTAGGAACTTTCCATTGCTACAGCTAGTACAATCACGCTTTAAATTGCTAGTGGCCAAGCTCTGAGTAAAGGCCTGGAAAATCAATACACAGTAAGTCCCTTTTCCTTTAAATACTATGGCACAGAAAATCATTAGTTTAAAAGTAGTAAGATTATGTACATAGAACAGCTGAAAATTAAATGTAGTATGTCAGAAAAAGTGCAAAAATAAATGGACATTAAAAAAAGATGACGAATTAATAGGTATTACTTAGTTTGCTTTTTATTTTTGAGGAGTTTAAACAGGAACTTTACATGTGTTACATTTATTTCTACCATGCATGATCAATTATTCTAGAAACTAAATTATAAGGTCAAAGGCTCATTTCAATAAGGTGGAAACATTACCATTTCAATAAGGTTAATTAGATTCCAAGTCATGGATATGAAGTATATATTTGATCACATTTCACATTCTAAGGAGGTAAAACAAAGTCTTATCATTGTTACCATTTATGCAGAAAATATTGGATTTGCATCAACTATTACCTTCAATATTTTAAGATATATTTTTTAATAACCGCATGCCAATAGAAGTATAGAACTATGACAGAAAACTATACTTATTCATCAAAATTTCTGCTCCTCATGCCAGATATAATTTTCACATAACATTTAATATTATATCCAAGACACATCTTGACGGTATATAAGAATAAATATATTTTGAGGAAACCTAGCTTACTTTTATATTGTGTTATAGCTTGCAAGTGGTAAATTTTTTTATTTTTTATTTTTTATGTTCTATGTTTTTAGCCTTATTATATAATATTGTGGATGTTTCCATCCTAGAGAGGAAACTATTATATAATATTCTGAGGAAACGTTAGGAAATTATTTTGTTATCCTTCATTTGTGTCACCTGAAGGAAATCTCACTTTATAAATAGCAGCTAGGCAGCACTTGTACTCAAACTTGGATGATAAAGAAATGGATTTTTATATGGTTTAGCTACGCTGTATCCCCTCATTTTCTGTCTCTTCTCCCTTTCTTCCTATCCCCCTCAAGTACTTCACTTTCCTCCTCCTTCAGGTCTCATCCCCCTCTTCATTTCTCAGCTTAATCTCCCTCCTACATTCTGTCTATCCTCTCCCCCATAATCACTGTTCTGTTTCCCCCTTTATTCTGAGGAAACGTTAGGAAATTATTTTGTTATCCTTCATTTGTGTCACCTGAAGGAAATCTCACTTTATAAATAGCAGCTAGGCAGCACTTGTACTCAAACTTGGATGATAAAGAAATGGATTTTTATATGGTTTAGCTACGCTGTATCCCCTCATTTTCTGTCTCTTCTCCCTTTCTTCCTATCCCCCTCAAGTACTTCACTTTCCTCCTCCTTCAGGTCTCATCCCCCTCTTCATTTCTCAGCTTAATCTCCCTCCTACATTCTGTCTATCCTCTCCCCCATAATCACTGTTCTGTTTCCCCCTTTTTCTTTCCCTGTGTTTCTATCTCTCTCTCCCATATCACTCTGTTCACATCTGTGCAAGTGTGTGTGAGTGCATCTTGCATCACATCTTCATTGACAAAACAATGAAAGTCAGAATCAGAAGTTATCCACAAAAGATCAAATTAAACAAACTAATATTTAGATTAAAAAAAAAGGATGCACTATGCCAATTGCCAAGTTTTAGATGGAGTTACGGATTTAAGCAACCTTAGTCCAATAAGTGTTCCTAAAAGCTCTAGAAAATAGAAACTCAACTAGAGTGAGCCAATTTGAACCTAGCCTAATTGAACAAAATAATCTATGATTCTGTAGGTTATATTTTCATTACATTTGGCACCAAAGTTTCTTTTGTATCAACTAAAACAACGACAAGTCTAGAAAACAAAACAAATCAAGGATAAACAGAATAAGGAAAATAAGATACAAGACGCTTCCTCGTCAGTAACTTAAGTGCACGCCTTCGCCCTCCTAGGATGGCACCGATAGTTAGATTTTCAATAAGGCCAGCAGGCTTAAGCTAGTGGGCATCAATCAGTCACAAGTTTCAAGTAACTCAGCTGAGCTTAAAAGACATAATTTTGCGGACCAAAATCACAATATTGAGAAAATTTCTGCATTAATACAATGACTCTCTAACCAGGTTTCATTGCAAAACTTGAAAAACTATTGTCCACCCACCCAGATTGACATCAATAAAAAATCTATTGCCGCAAATTACACAAATACCTCCAATACAGAACACAACCATAATCTATATAACTATCATCAATAAAATTCTGGGCCCCTTTCGAATGTAACATAACTAACTTTCAGATGATTTACCAGCTAAGATCTAATTTCGTGGAAGTACCTGAATGAATGAACGGTGGCGAAACTTGGCGTTGTCATAGTCAACATCTTTATTCGTGTAGGGAAGTCTCTTCGACATGCCCGATCCGATCATTGAGCTGGGCTCGGCTTCAGTGATTCAGCGAATCAACCCTGAAGCTTTCGGAAATAGATCGAAACCTGAAGGGTAGTTGGAGAGTGAATCAAACGAGAAAGTGAAGAGAATTGTGGGCGGAGAATGCGATCGTGCAGAAGTAACGCGAGAGAGAGAGTGGTGTGTCCTCCATCTGGGTTCGTTGCTGCGAAGTAATGCGAGAGACGACCTTCAACTTCAAGACTAACGGTTTGCCCACAAAAAAAAAAAAAAAAAAAAAAAAAAAAGAAAGATAAAGACTAACGCGTGTTATGAATCGCTTTTTTTTTTTTTTTTTTTTTTTTTGTTGTTGAAACGCGTGTATGATTCTCTATAAATTCATGATATACACACACACCCACACACGCACATACTATTAGAATATAATTGTATTCCATTACCGTACATTTCTGTTATTGCAATATTCATTGTATATACGTGTCATGCATTGATAGGAATTGTTATGATTGTAATATCCGGAGGTATTCTTCCAGAATCTTGTATTATCATCTATATAAGAAAGCAGCCAGAGTCATCTATGCACCTTCACCGTAAATCTTTCTCTGCTAATCTTCCTATATTTTCTATCTTGGTATCAAAGCCATGTCGACCACCTCCACTGCCACCTCCGCACCGCCCCTGCTTCTCGTTCTTGCTCCCTGTTTTCTTCCTCCAGTCAAACCTTTGCTATTAAGCTCGACAGAACCAATTTCCTGGTATGGGAATTCATCGTCCTTCCGCTCATCGAAGGCAACCAACTTGAAGGTGTAACATCCCAAATTTTGGGATGTGAAATTGGAATATTTTATGGAAATTAAATTATGGAATTTGGTTTAAAGTAATTATGAGAGTAATTATCGAAAATCTAAGATTTTTTTTTTCCTTTAATTAATTTATTTTGGGAAAAGAATAATCCAAATAAGGAATAAATTGTGCCTAAAAATTTTAGAAATAATGTATGAGAATTATAAAGTGAAAATTGGCCAAGTGACCCCCAAAAAAAAAAAGGAATTAATTAGAAATTGTTTTCCTTGTAATATCTAGAAATAAAATTATGGAAATATTGCAAAGGATAAAATTTTAATAGAACCTATATATTCCTGAGCCCAAACCAATACAATTGAACAAGCTCTTTTTTTCTTTTCCCTTCTTCCATTCTCCTCCCTATTGCCCCACGTGACACCTAAATGAAGTAGTTGCATAACTATAAACTAGGATTCTTTTAATGGATATTAACCCAAATCCTCATTTGATCCATGATCAATAGACCCATTCGTTTTGCTTCAACCCATCAACCCAACTGAATCCATCAACACCTTTTCATCTATTGTTTATTACATTTCTCTTTCTTGTCAATCAGCCCAACAAGTGAGAAACAGGAAAACAATTTCAGACCAAAGCACAAAAGCCCAATTCATTTAACTTCAGCTGTACAAAACGCAACAGCAAGAAAAGATATCAGCAAACCACAACACTCAACCTCACTCTTCCATTCTCAGCCCATATACACACACACACACACACACATTCATTTAATCACTTTGACCCAAAAACTCATCTGACCACATATCATCACACAAACAAAGAAAATCACAGAGGAGGAGTGTCAGCAAAATATTTAACTCCATACTCCTCACGTCACAGCAGCTCAACCCCATGCTTCTTGAGCTCCACACCACTTCCCCACTCCTCTTTATATCAGCAGATCAGTCTGCAACAAAGAAAGAAAGAAACAGATACAGAAAAACGTAGAGAGGGAGAGATGAGAGTTGTAACAAGAACGAGGCAGAGAAAACGAAGGAACTAATTGTGCAAGCTTGAGGAATCAACCTAGGTAAGTTCCTTAAGCCTTATTTTTCCTATTTTCATGGTTTTAATCAGCTACAAGGGATAGGTAGGATGCAAAACGTGATGCTGCTCTGTTTTTCGGGCTGTGAACAGAGCATCTTGTGCTGGTCTGTTTCTAAGGAAAACGTTCGAGTTTTTGCACGAAATTTTTATGGAAGATAGTAGACATCTTAAAATTTAAAATAAGCCAAAACCCATCCAAAACGGACGTTTAGATTAAGAGATATGATTTTCCAAAGTTTAGCCAAAATCTGGAATGTTTTCTGCATTACCGGTGAACAGTAAATTTCGGGCTTGGTTTTGGAATGGCAAACATTTAGGTTTTTCTTTGAAATTTTTACAGTAAATAGTAGACATATTAACCTTTAAAAAGAGCCAAAACCCAGCCAAAACGGACGTGTATACTGAGAGTTATGATTTTTCAAAGTTAGACACTGAAAACTGGAAAATGTCAGTTTCAGACGTGAACAGTAAATTTCAGGCTCGTTTTTGAAATGGAAAACGTTTGAGTTTTTCCTTGATATTTTTACAGTAAATAGTATACATCTCAACCTTTCCAAAAAGCCAAAGAACACCTAAATCAGACATGTAGAAAGGGAGATATGATTTTCCGAAGTTTAACAAAAAATCTGGGCGAATTTTATGTTCCTGGAATAATGATCATCTTCTGGAATGGTTTTGGAATATGAAACCTTTGATTTATTTCATAAAATTTTGTGTTGATTGTACACATATTAATCTTTAAAAAGAGCTTTGGATCATCTTGAACGGAGGTTTATAACTAGAGATATGATTTTTTGAAAGTGAGTCACAATTTTGGAAAGTTTTCTGAACAATGTTTACATTTTAAAAATCTGGGAATAATATAATATTTGATGGCTATTGGTATTATTTTTATGTGAAAGTAGACATGCTAAGGAACACGTAGCTTTTGGAAACACCTCATTTATATTTTTGTAGAATTAATTATGAATTTTCAAAGTTTAATCAGAAAAATTCTGGAAAAGTCCTATGTAAAGAGTCAAGTTACATATATACATTTTTGGAATTTTTAGAAACATTATATGTAATGCAATAAAACATAATTTGTAGGATAATTGGTATTTATTAAACTTCTAACTTAAAGTATTGATGACGTCTGAATAGCTTTTTTGGGTTAATAAATATATTATTGAAATTTTAATCATTTTAGTTTTGAAATATGAAGGATTGTTATTTTCAGTTTTTATTTTAATAATATTCATTATTAAATTTTGTATATTTTTATGAAATTATAAATTACAATTTTAATTATGTGGAGTTTGAAAAAGTTATTAATGGTTAGTAAATTGGTTGTGGTAGATTGATTTTGGCGTGTGTTTGAGCTATTGGATTAGGAGCAGTGTAATAATAGTTAGCTACGGCGAGAGGTAACCACTTTCCACTTGTTATGTATATTGATATGTTGTTGTGAGTATTTTGTGAAATCATTATCAATATTTTTGATATAAATTGCCTTGCGGAACCTTATGATTTAAATTATGAATTTATACATATTTATTTATTTATGTATGAGAATTGAGAGTTTTGATACTATGATAATTATGAGAAGGGTTGAATTGGGAGGAAATGAAGTAATATATTCCACCACGTGGTGAGGCCTCCATCGTGCACGATGGTTGGCTTTCTGTTGTCCCACCTGTTCAATGAGGGACTGGCCCACATGTTCAATGAGGGCATACGACACCCCACATGTTCAATGAGGGGAAAAGGCCCATGGTCTGGGACGTGTGCTCTGGGGATTTTGGCCGGTCCTCATCACATGACCAGTGAGCTTTTGAATAACCAGTAACATGGATGTAACTTAGCCTATGGGTCTAGTGGGAGGAAATAAGGCGGTTCGGTTGGATTGATGGGAGGCATATTGGGAATTGTGTTAATGAAAAATTGTAATACCTAATTTACGATACATAATTTATTATATAAAATTTTGAAATGTGGATATTGGTGAATCATATTTTCAATATTCTGTTATATATATTGTTCCACTTGGCACCTCACTAGCACATATTAGTATTCATAATGAGTTGGATTGATGGTTACCACATTTTTCCAGGTGATAGTTCCCGTCCGGGTCCTTCAGGGAAAACTTCGGAAGCTTAGGCTACTCCTTCTGGCTGTAGTGCTTCCATTTTCTGGTATACGTTGGATGATTGTATATTGCCACGTTAGGGCTCATTTTGCATACTCTGATTTATTTTGTATATTTTGGCAAGCAATGAAGCATTACTTAGTCGTGGATCAACCCTTAATTTGAAATTTCGCTAAGTAAAATGGAGGACGTTTCAGAAGGCCACATCAATGGTCGCTCTCGTGCTCCGGTGAAAGTTGTTGCCGATGAGACAATCCACGTTGTGAACCCAACAGACATCGAATGGTTCGCCATTGATCGGTTGCTAGTAGGATGGCTACGCAACACAATGACGCTGGAGATCGGTGCCCAGCTGCTTCATTGCACCACCACCGAAGATCTCTGGAATGGAGCCAGAAATTTGACGAGTGCATCTACTAAGGCCCGAGTTATGGTGATTAAAAATGAACTGCACACCGCTCGTAAGAACTCCTTACAATGAACGACTACCTCAACAAGATGAAGAAAATATCCGACGAGTTACCTTTGGCTGGCTCACCCATCGCAATGAGACGATCGATTACGCACACCTTGAATGGCCTCGATGTCGAGTATAATGCAATCTCCGTTAAGCCGGTTGATCAACCTCCTCTCTTGGGTTGAAGCTCAAGGAGCTCGCTTGCCTTTGAGTCACGGTTAACTCAACAACTCGGTCATTCCGGCCTCAGTGTTCAGCCGACGGCCAACTTCGCTCACAGGCAGGAGCTCAGCCACGATTTCAGGCACTGGCTGTGGCTGGCAAAACAACTCTCATTTTCGTGGTCCCAGAAACAGAGGTGGACGGTCTCGTGGAGGAGGCCGTGGTCGAGGCGGACGACCCTTCTGTGTTCACTGCCAACGTCCCGGCCACACGTTGGCCACTTGCTACTATTGAGAGGGAGCTTCATCGCATGTTTTTAACATACCATGAGGGATCTGAAATGGAAGAAAAATTAGCATAATAATACTGAGGAGGAGGTGTGTCAATTAGGAAAATCTAAATTACTTCCTTTCCCAATTTCTGTGTCAAAATCACATGCTCCACTTGAATTGGTACATACGGATCTCTGGGGTCCTGCCCCTGTTGCTTCTACAGGTGGACATCACTACTACATCCATTTTATCGATGACTACAACCGTTTCACCTGGCTATATTTGCTGAAAAACAAAAGTGATGCAGTGCATGCCTTCAAGCTCTTTAAGGCATTAGTTGAGAATAAATTCGATTCTAAAATAAAGGCAATCCAGTGTGACAATGGAACTGAATACAAGCCTTTCATTCCCATAGCTCAAGACTCTGGCATTAGCATTCGCTATATGTGTCCTTACACGTCACCTCAGAATGGGAGAGCAGAGCGCAAGCATAGGCATATTGTCGAGATGGGGTTAACATTGTTGGCGTATGCAGGTATGCCTTTGAAGTTCTGGGGAGACGCATTCCAACATGATGTCTTCCTCATAAATCGATTACCCACACCAGTCTTACAAAATGATACACCCCTGTTCCTCTTACTACAAACCAAGCCTGACTATGAGAGCCTTCAACCATTCGGTTGTGCCGTGTATCCCTGTCTAAAACCTTATAACAATCATAAGGTTCAATTCCACAATGAAAAGTGTGTGTACCTTGGCTAGGCGTCTCAACAAAAGGGATCAAAGTGTCTGAGTAAGTCTGGGAGATTGTTTGTTTCTAGACATACTATTTTTGACCCTGGTTGTTTCCCTTACAGGTCCAAAACTGTTGCACGAGATGATTGTGCTCCTTCCGAAGCACCTTCTTCAATCCCATTTCTTATTGATATAAGACGTGAAGAACCCACACTCGGTGCACTGTCGATGCAAAAACTGATATGCCGTTGGTGTCGATGCCGGAAACTGAGATCAATGATGAAATCGGGTCCAGTACTTCTCATTGCTCAAGTCCACTCTCGTCTAAGCCTCAGTGTCCAAGTCCACAAGTTGGACCCGGCCCCACCAACTCAGTCCAAGATCCTACATCAGCTCGGCCCAGTAATAATCACACCATGATCACACGGGCCAAGGATGGGATCCGACAGCCCAAATATCCTTTCATTAGTCTCGCTATAGCTCCAGCGTCCTTGTCACATAACCTGGAACCGAAGACTGTCCGAGAACCTCTCTCTTCCCCACAATGGCATAACACGATGCACGATGAAGTTCAGGCACTGCTTCGCAATCAGACTTGGTCTCTCGTTCCATACACTAGCCAGAAGCTCGTGGACAACAAGTAGGTGTTTAAAACCAAGTTTCGAGCTGACGGTACTGTACTCAAACACAAAGCACGCTTTCCAACAAACTCCCGGGATCGATTTTGGGGAAACTTTCAGTCCGGTGGTAAAATCAACCACGATCCGAGTAGTCCTGTCCTTGGCCGTCACTTACAAGTGGGAAGTTCAACAGCTTGATGTGAACAACGCCTTTCTCAATGAATTTCTGAAGGAGGAAGTATACATGTTGCAACCTGATGGATTTGTAGACCCAAAGAAGTTGAAACATGTTTGTAAGTTAATCAAAGCCATTTACGGTTTGAGACAAGCTCCGAGAGCTTGCTTCGATCAATTGCGCTTTACTCTTCTCAAGTGGGGTTTTCGAAATCTAAGGAGTGACATCTCCTTGTTCATGCTTCAGGAACGTGGTTTGATTGTCTTCATTTTGATTTATGTTGATGATATTTTGGTGACTGGCAACAACTTTGCCTATGTGAATGAGTTCGTGGCAAATCTGAATAGAACCTTTTCTTTGAAAGACCTAGGGCCGTTATATTATTTTTTGGGTTTGGAGGTCTATCGTGATAATCTAGGGATGTATTTAAATCAAACTAAGTATATTGTTGATCTTTTGCACAAGTTTGGTATGCCTGATTGTGCTCCAGTACCTACCCCAATGGTGATTGGTAGACTTATTTCCTCTGGTGATGGTGAATTTCTTAAGAATCCTACTAAATATAGACAGGTCATAGGCTCCCTACAGTACCTGACTACTACAAGGCCTGATATATCTTTCGCAGTAAATAAGCTCAGCCAGTTTCTGAGCCAACCAAGAACAGTTCACTTGCAGGTAGCTAAAAGAGTTCTTAGATACCTAAAAGGCACTTATAATCTAGGATTGCACATTAAACCTTTTAGTAATCCACAACTAATTGCATACATAGATGCTGATTGGGCTTGTGATCTAGATGATCGACGCTCTATGGGTGGCTTGTGTGTATTTTTGGGCAATAACCTTGTTTCTTGGTCCTCACGAAAATAGAAGGTTGTCTCAAGATCTAGCACTGAGTCTAAATATAGGGCTTTGTCTGATGGTTCTGCTGAAATTAAATGGTTGACTGCGTTATTGTCTGAGATTGGCTTATTTGTTAGAAATCCATCAGTGATATGGTGTGATAATATGAGTGCAAAGTCCCTAGCTGCGAACCCTGTCCAACACGCCGAAGCAAACACATCGAAGTTGACATTCATTTTATTAGAGACTTGGTAGCCTCTGGTCTCATTGATATCGATACATCCCATCATCACAACAACTTGTAGATTGCTTCACAAAACCACTGTCTCAGGATCAATTTGAGTTCTTTAGGGACAAACTCGGGTTATTGGTTACACCCTCTCGTTTGAGGGGGAATGTTATAATATAATTGTGAATATAATTGTCTTCCATTACCGTACATTTCTGTTATTGCAATATTCGTTGTATACACGTATCATGCATTGATAGGAATTGTTATGATTGTAATATCTAGAGGTATTCTTCCATAATCTTGTATTATCATCTATATAAGAGAGCAGCTAGAGTCATTCATCTCTCGCGCCTTCACCATAAATCTTTCTCTCGCTAATCTTCCTATATTTTCTATCTCATAATACATACATACATACATACATACATACATACATACATACATACATACATGTTTGTGTGTATATATATCTACAACATATGCATACACACACACACACACACACACACACACACAAACACACCTACAACCCACAAATATGTGTGTGTGTGTACATGCATATATATTGACACACACACATCTACACAAATATGCATATATGTGTACACACATGCATATATATTGACAGGCACACATCTACACAAATATGCATATATACACACACATATAAAAACACACCCACGCACTCACGATATATATATATATATATATATATATCCCTCTGTGTGTGTGTGTGTTTATATACGTACACACACATATATATCTAAACACATGCATATATATATATGTGTGTGTGTGTGTGTAGACACACACATGTATATAAACACACAAACACACACGTCTCTGTGTGTGTGTATATATATTTATATGTGTGTCTCTATATATACATTAGTAAATTAATGTCAGTTGATTAATAAATAAATTAAAATTCAATAATTTAAAAGTTTCATTGACGGGGAAGAGTCTATGCATCCATATGCATATACTCACCAAAAACCAAATATACTTGAAAGAATAAAATAGAGATATTTTAGGAAGAAATTAACAAAAATTAAAATGTTGTCCTATAATTAGGACCAAAACCAACTCTCAAATGTTGTCTTATAATTAGGACCCAGGGAGTAATATTTATAATGTGAGAACGCTGTTTTTTAAATTTTGTTACATGGGATAGATCTACACGCTAATTTTAAACCGAAAAACTGAATCAATCCCTGTTTATATTTTAGTCTACTTTTGCTACCACTAAACGACTTCAAATATTTATTTTTTGATCGAAAAGAAATAGAACGACCGAGTGCAATTCATTTTTTGAATGTGATTTTATTTTATGTTAAATTAAATTGTTTCATTCATAACAATTCACACCCAAGATATGTGGGTGCGTGTAATTATAAACAACTATTAAAATCAAATCAGGGAAAATTAAAATTAATATACAAAACAGAAGTAATTATATATATATATATATATAAAAGATTGACAATATTTAATTTATAGAAAAATATTTGAAAAAGGGCTTGTATTGAAATCCCGCACGAAGACAAAGAGCCACCTGTCATACTCTAGAAAATGAATAGTTGCTTGGTCGGATCCGGTTTCTCTCCTTATCACCTCTCTACCCATCCCTCATCATCTACCGCGCGTTTTTTTTTTTTAAATGTTTTGGGCCCTTGGATCAAGATTTCGACGGTTAGGATCTGACTGTGAGAGATGATGAAGGAGCTGATAATGAGAGAATCCTCTTGTCATGCCCTAGAAAATTCTTGCGGTCATTGTTGGCTCCTCTAATTCTGATGTGAATAGTATCATAATATCCGTACAATTACTCATTAATATAAATAGCTAACTATATGATCACCCCTTCATAAAATCAATGTCACCGGCACCTGTTCTGTCTAACCCGGCTTCCTTTTAATCTTTGCGATTAACCCACCTCCAAAACAATACATTGAGGTGCCATAAATAGAATCAGGACGCCAACTCTCAAGCCTACACAAAAAGAATTTATTGAGAATATGTATGAAGCCAAGCTTTTGGAACACGCCCAAGTCATATTGAATATTGAGACCCAGAAAATGTGGATTAATGTTGGGGAAAGAGAGTGTTACGTCTAAGCGAGGTTTAAACCTTCTGCAATATTCATTAGAGAGTGGAAGTGATTTTAATGTCAGTGTAAGATCATTCAATAACGACCAGCGAGTGATGCTATTGGGAACTCTTGTGAATGTAACACTTTTACTGCACCAATCTTCCATCAACACATCATCCTCTTCCTCTTTGTCATCTTCCATTAATGACATCGTCACCGCTTGATATCCATTCATCATTTCTCCTCCATCAACCCTTTCCTCCTTATCAACATCACGAAAGCCATCATGATTATCACAAGAATAGTGATAATGTTGGTTGAAATCATGCCCAAACTCAATTGGATCCTCAAACCATTCAACTTCCCTCACAAATGGAAGTAAAGACCCTAAACTTAATGCCGCCTTTCTCAATTCTTCTCTCTCTCTTCCAATGGCATTACCTCATGCTTGAATCTAACACCACATATCATGTTGCCACATACGAACACCTTCATTGTAACTTTGTCGAATGACAAATTGAGAAGATTCAAATAAATGGACATAGTCACTAACCCTGAATTTCTCCCTTTTATACTGCCCCCAAGCTTTATCTGCATTGGCCAACAATCAATTATCCCTATGTGAACAACCTTTCCTGGAAAAGTTGAAGAATGAATTTGAGTCAAATTCACACAACCATTAAGATTCAACTCCCAAATCTTTGGGGCATGAGAGAGATCCAGTAGTGTAGTGAGATGTTCTGAACCCGATAAATCAATTTCCTCTAAATTTGGAAAATGCTGAAAAAGGAAATAGAGTTTAATACATTAGATAACGACACATAACTACAATTTAATCAATAATTTCTCCCATGCCAATTAACAAGAATGTGAGCTCATTATGGAAATAAGTCAATGCATTTAAAAGATGAGTTTCCTGCCCAAGAAAAAGTACAGCTCCTCTAAACCCTCAATTTAAAGGTGGTAAAACCATTGTGCATTACTTGGTCAATGTTTCAAATATATGAGATCTTTGAATCACTCCATTAAAAAAATTACAACATGAATTATAGTACGTGCCAAATTTCCTTTCCAAAGTTGTCTGATATTACTATTACGCATTTTAAGTGTAATAAGATTCTCCGCACGTAATTGTAATGGCACATATGGTAGTGGATATTCTTCCCAATTCAAAATCCTCGGTTCTTCCGAAAGATAATCCAAAACTCCACGAATATTCAACATCGAAGGTTTTCTCCAATCGACTTGTAAATTTTAAGAAACATTAAATTACGTATCTTCCGAAAAATACTAGCCCTCAATGTCATACTTTTCATCATGCTCATGTCCAAAGACATGCATCGAATTGCCTCAATCCCCTAGTAAAAGAAAATAAAGGGAAAACAATTATCATTACCTAAAAAATGACAAAAAAAAATAAAATATAGAACAATTAAATATATATGCTATTAGAAATATCCAATTTAATAATGACATTGTGCATTTTATTAAAAAAATTCAACAACTCATATTTCACTAAGAATAAATTAATTTTTTAAAACTCATCAACCTGTAGACACCCTCATACAGTCATACGTATACCTACTTGCTATTGCATGTGCAGATATTTATTTAAAACACTTGGCATACATAATTTTCAATCTTTATTTAAAGAAAAAGGCATAACTAAAGACTAACAACAAGGCAAATTATAATAATACAATGAAAAATGAGTATCCCTACAAATCGATCTCATGCACTATATAAGTGGAAGACAGTGCCTCTTTTCATGTCCTTATATTTTATTTGTTTTCAATTTTCATATAATTTGTTCCTCTAATAACATTGTTCTTTACTATTATAAGAGCATGTTCATGCAAGCGTATGCATATACTCCTATACACTCATTTTATTTATCACTTAATGAACGCTAGTTGTAGATTAATTGTATCTTTTAGAATAACACATATCACAATAGTCCTCATTAATTTATATTTAATGTTTAGGTGGATGAATAAGTTACATCTCAATGCAATTTTAGCCATTTAAATCGAGAAAGCATCTCTTATAGGAATATCTAATTAAAGAAAATAAAAAAGAGAAACTTCAAGATAGAGGTTGACACTTACCACCAAAGATTTTAACAAATAAAAAACATGTAAACAAACAAAATATCACAAGGAATCTGATAAAATAATAACAATTACAATAATAATAAATAGAAAAAATCTTTACCTTGCCACGATTGAAAAAATCAACAATGTCTTCTTGTCGCCATAGTCGAATAGGGGTTTTAGCATCAGAATTTAATTGGTTCCTAGCAATTTTAAGGCCCATTTCCTTCACAAGATCGTGCATCAGACAATGATTATTACATGAAATGAGGGATTTCTCTTCAAGAACTCTTATCTCAATAAGAGAAGAGTCATATAATTGTCCTATTAGGTTCAAAGAATTATGAACTCTCTCATTGATTAAGAATGCTAGGTCAAGAAACATCATCTGCTGCTTGTCCTCAAGTCCATCAAAACTCAACTTCAAGACATCAACAATGTCCTTGGGTGGATCTTTGTTTAGTTTTTCCAAAGCACTTTCCCACTCTTCTTTTTCTCTTCCATAGAGAGAGCAACCTAACACTACCAAGGCTAATGGATTTCCTTTACAATATTTGACTACTGATATAGATAAATCCATGTAACCTTTAGATGGCTCATGTTGCTTGAAAGCTTTCAAACTAAAGAGACGAATGGCATCGTGAAAATCCAAATCTGGAACATGATATGTAGAAGAGGCAGAAGCATTCGCAAGCACATGAATGTCCCTTGATGTGATACTACTTTCTTTCCTAAACCAACCAATCCATTTGCTTAGATCATTAGCTATTCTTGAGTTGACCACATCATCAAGTATAAGAAGAACTTTTCGGCGTCCAAGCCTCTTTTCCACAAAAGTGGATTCGATGTCACAGATTCTAATGTCATTATCTTTTAATAATTCTTGGAGGAATTTTTGCTTTAGCTCATCCAAACTAATTCTTTCTAATTGCTTGTTGACATCCATAAAGGAGAAAGAATCAAATTGACCTCTTAACTCTTGAAATATAGCATTAGCAAGAGTGGTCTTACCAGCACCACCCATACCCCATATTCCCATAATGCGAGCCTCGGCTAGAAGGTTTTCAATATTTCGATATGACGAGCAATACCAACGAGTCCTTCAAGATGACATGATGACTCTGACTTCAACTTACTCAAAATGTCTTTGACAATCTCTTTAATAAGTTTGAATTCAGGTTCAGCACTACTGTCAATAAATAGAAAAGGCATATTAAATAGGTATAAAATAAAAACAATAAGAATTCTTGAGGTCAATCAAACAAATCCTTGAAATCAAGAACAAAGGGAACAATTTTTAAGCTACCTGTCATTCTTGGAATCCCATCCAGAGAGATTTGAAGCTTCGACTAAAGCATTAATCCACTTTTGTAGCTTTCCTGGATTGTTTTCAAATCTACGCTTCAATTCACTAAATCCTTTTCCAAAACTCTCATTTTGTTTGCGTATGTTTGAAGGATCTATATTATAGAAAATAGGTATTACAACCCTTCCAAATTTCTCCTTGCATTCCAATATGTGAACGAGTTCATCCAAACACCATGTTGAAGAAGCATAATTCTCAGAGAAAATAATCATAGATATTCCAGACTCCTCTATTGTCCTCAAAAGAACTTCTGAGATATGTTCTCCTTTACGGAGTTCATAATCCATAAAAGTGTGAATGCCTGCATTACAAAGTCCTTTGTAAAGATAACTTGCAAAAGTGTGGCGGGTGTCTTCCCCTCTGAAGCTAAGGAACACATCATAATTTGTAGCAGGAGGAGAAACAACATTATGTGAAGATGGAGGAAAAGCCGTTTGAGTTAAAATCGCATCATCTTTAGTGCTACAAATAGAAACAAACCGTCAATAAACTTTGGGTTTTATGTAGGATAAAATCAAATAAGAAAATTAAGAGTGATAGGTTATATAGAAGAAGGTAATTACCTATCATCAACGACAACAAATTGGTCACCATAAAGTGAAGGAGAGATGAATCTGTTAGCTTTGGAAATTAATAAAGCTAATAGGATCAATAAAGCTTCTATGAGCGTTAAAACAATTGTTCCACCCATGTGATAGCAATTTGTAGTTCTGACCTTCAACAACCTGAAACTAATGCGATAGAAAGAGCAAGCAAAACGGCATATCAATGGGATGAAGCAAGTGGAAGAGGAAAAAAGAAAGAAAGAAAAGAATCAATGGATTGTATTAAATTGACAGATGTGGTGGGTGGCCAAAGAAATAGCTTACAAGGTCTCAATATATTGTTGAAGGATAATTATTATATTTCTTATGAATATGAATTTATTTATTTTAAAAAAAATAGGGAGTAGCATTTCTCACACTTCATCTGTTTTTCCCTGTCTTCCCTTTCATCTCACAACAAAATGCGAGCGACATAACGATAATTACATGTTCGATTCTTTATTTTTTGTAGCAAAATATTTTTGAAAGTTTGGCAAATAAGAAATCATTATAAGATAACTTACTTTCACTTGTTAAAATTTAATAAAAGATTTGAATAGCATGAATAACAAATAACGAAAAAAATCTACTAAAAAGATAACCTAGTTAAAATTTAAACCAAATAGACTTTATCTCACCGAACAGTCTTTATGCATAACTAAGCACATCATCATCCACACAAGATAGTAAAATGGGTTCAACTTGTGGACAAGTGCGTTTAACAATATATCTACAAAAGCCACAAAGGATTTAAAGGTTTATGAAGGTAATAAAAACTTGACAATGATTGAGACAAAGAAAAAAAGGGTGAAAACAGAGAAAGTTAGCTACCTCAGATAGTTTCAGATTTTTTTCCTACAGTCGAACCCTAAAAACTCAGATAAAAATCTCGCAAAACAATAAATAGAAGGGATGAAGCAAGGAGAATAAAAAGAGAGAAGAAAGTAAGCATGACATGTGAAGGGAAGATATTTCACAAAGATGGCAAAAATGTCAGCTTTGGGATCTGCAGAGACTTCCTCCCCTCCCAAATAGTTCTTAAAATAATAAAGATTTAAGTCAATAGATCAAGTCTAGCCATATCTTTGAAGGTTATGGGACTTTGTTTTTCTGAGCTAAAAGTATAAAAAATTTCAAATGAATAGAAGAAAACATAAAAAAATCTCTTGCAGAATTTTTCTGAGAAAAATGACGGCAAAACAGAAGAAGCATAATGGATCCATGGGATAAATCAAGCATAATGTAAGAATTTTTTCCTTGAGAAACCCTGAAAACTCATAAAAAAGCTCTCAAAACAGTAAATTGATGGGATGCAGCAAGTGGATGAATTAAAAAGAGAAGAAAGTAATTGCAGATGAACCTGGAAGTGAAGGGCAGATAGCTCACAAAGATCGTAAAAATGTCAGGTTTAAAAAGATGAACCTGGATATGTATAAACAAAATATTTAATACAGTGTTGAAACTATTAAAAGTGTCTTATAAAAAAAGAGATGAAAAATTATGTTTTAAAAGTTGTCCACTAGAAAAGACCGGAGGGGCCTACATAAAGTCAAGTCGTCCCTCCTTTGCGACTTCACCAATTGGCTTGAAGCTTCCTTGTAGTTATACCACACCAGCCCTTTGCTTTTGGAAAAAACACAAAAATTCAAGGGCCACTTATTTGTATCAGTCTTTGCTTGTTCGGATTTTGCTTTGAAAAAATACATATATAAGGAGGAAAAAGTTTGAATTAGAAATAACTAGCTGAAATCTAATCAAACCATGCCAATTAGGCTTAGGCCATTGCTAAGTCTTGGACGCAAATAATTGAAATCCAATCTATAGGATAATTCATAATGACACTCAACTATTAATGATGTCATATACGTGCTTTACATATGTGTGAGCTAGTCAACTCAAGCATTGACTTCTCTAAAAACATTATTGTTATAAGTAATAAGGACATATGCGACATGATTTTTCTAAAATATTACTGATATGTAATATTATATATCACTTATAAGCACATATATTTTGTCTTATAAAAAAAGTAAAAACCGTTTTGCTGATAATTATATTCTTACTGAGTTTATCATTAAATATTTGTAAAGAAATTTTATTAATTCCATTCCCTTGAAGAGATTGGAAAATGCATTAAAATACTAACCGTGGAGATAACATGGGTTAAAATTAAAAAGGATGGGTTTTCTATGGGTGAATAAAAAATAAAAATACTACTCTTATTTTTATTTTTAAGCATATATTCTTAATGGAAAGCTTTTGATGAAAGGTGGGTTTTAGTTTTTGAAACTCCTTACTTTGCAATATCTTTGTACTTTGCTAGAATTTTCAAAAAAAAAAAAAAAAAATCTTAAAATTTCAATTACACCTTCGTTATTGAAAGAAACATAATCATTATTGTATGAGAACATTTATTAAAATTCTGATGGGCAAGAAATAAATAAAAATCATTAGTTACTTTTACTCAACCCTTTATATTTTAGACTAAAAGAATTCATTAAAAAGTACCTTATAATAAGAATAAGATAGGAGAATTGTAGTTTGTTGATAGATGTAGATTCTAATAAATTAATTTAATTTTTTTTTATTATGTGCCTACATATCCAACTACAAAGTGTAATGTATTGTGTATTAAGCCATAAAAGTCACAGGATATTAATAAAGAAATAAATATATAGATGAAAAATTACATTGATCCAACATAATTATATAAGCTAGGGCTTTTTATATTTATTCTGTTGTTCTTCAAGTATCAAATACGTCCTTACGGGTCAACAGGTCAAGTCAACCATGACTTTAGGGGTTATTGTCACTTTATTATCTGTTATTTTGTGTATTGCCGTATGGTGTAATTTGTCTTGCACTCCCTGCAGCCACATGTTTTGTTTAAGAAAAATGAATCAAAATATGGCCCACATTAGCAAGACTTAAAAAATAAAAATGTTCTCAGTAAGAAAAGTCCGTAACCATTTATGTTTTATAAAGTTGTAAGAAGGCCTCTACGAAGAATGATTTTATTTTTTTTTTTTTATTTTTTTTTTGCCTGAGACGTTCAGATAATAATGAAATTTCTGACTAAATTACATACTCAACAACTAATTTGTTGTACTTACAGGGAAGATGCCGACAGTCTAATGCAAAAGAACGGGAATATTGAAAGTCTAAATAATATTCTTTCAATTTTAAATATATGACTAATTTATAGTGTAAATTGCACTATAAACGATGTCCTATATTAAAGACTAGAAGTAATAATAATCACCGAAAGAGAACACTAGAACACCAGAAAGGAGTGTTACATCTGAATAAGGTTGAATCGTTTGCAATCATGAGAGAGTGAAAGTGATTTGAGGATTGAAACTTGAGCAAAGCTGCCACCAGAATTTCCTATAATATCCCTCACTTTTATTCCTCTTTCCAGGAAGCTCGCGTGTCGGTGGTGTTGCCGTGTTGCAATGCCCTGCTTCATCATCGTACACTTGCTTTGCACAGGTTTTGAAAACGTTACTCTGTGTTGCCACAGGCCCACAGCACGAGTATTAAAATAATTTACCATAAAGTGTAATTTTGTGAACAACCATAGTCACAATACAAAAAGTATTAGAATCATAGATTCATAGTACATATTCAACACAAAACAAACAGCAGAAACTAGCCAACTCCTTCACGAACCAAGTCCATGCAATATGATCCGCTGCTAAATGTCCTTCTCTGGGAGAGAAAGAAACAATCCAATTTGCCTTAGATGATTAATAAAGCTTTCCTTAGAGCAACCACCTCAGTCATAAACAGAGTTTGCCTGCACCTTTGAAATCAAGTCAAAAGAACCATCACAATTGACTTTAACCCAATTATCCCTAGGAAACCTCCAACATTTGACAGCAAGACTAGACTTTTTTACCTTTTCCAAATAGAAAATGGACTTAAATCTATCTCATCGTTAATATTTTTTCTTAATCTTTGTGCTGTTAGCTTATTGGTTATAAACAATTCTTTTAGGTGTATTAAAGGGTATTTTAAAATGACGTCTTTCTGAACAAAATCTGATTCAATCTGCTTAGACTCTTGGCTCCTCATTTTTTTCTCCTTTATTTCTTAATATAAGCTCTTTTGTCTGACAAATAACTTGATACAAGTATATGATATTAAACCTAATTAAGGCCTAACTTAAGCTTTGTCAAGAGAAAACAAAACCAATGACGCAAAAAATACCTTGTGCTCTATGTAGGTTATTTATATTCTTTCCAGGTTTAATGTCCTAAATATCTGGTATACTACTTGGTAATACTCCCTCTAATCTATATTATAATCTCTATTATTGTACTTGTTTTCTAAAAGAATTTTTTGATCTATTATATAAATCACTTATACCCTGTTTGGTACATTGGAAATGAGGATGGAAAAGGAGAAGTGAAGTGGATTCCACAAGTTAGGCTGTTTGGTCTGTGTGGGAGCCCACTTCCACATAGAGCCAGGAAAACAACGGGCTAACCCGTTTAGGTCTTCAATTTATAAGGGCCGAGTTTAAGATTTTTATCTTAAAAGTGAAAGTGGGCCTACAAGGACCAAATTTTATAGAATGAAAGTGCCTAAAAAGGCCACCTTTTTAGGCCTGTATTTTTTTAAAAATTATTTATTTAATAATATTATTATTGATTTTTTGTACTTGTTAATGATGTTGCGAATATTTAATTGTTATTATATTTTTTAGAATTAAGTTTTATACGTACATCTTGTATTACGAATCATAAAATTTAAAAACTTATAAAAGATATTTCTTATTTATAATTATGATATGTGAACAATAGTGTACCTTTGATTATGATTTAGTGATTGTGTTTGTTTGTTGCATGATGTATGTTTTTTAAACTTTAAAGTTGACAATATTTATTTGTTAAATTAGGACTTTAATCATTGTAATTTATTAATTATATTTCTTTAAAAAAATACACAAAAAATAGTTAAAATTAAGAAAAATGGCTTTAGGCCATGTAGGGCTAGCCCTAAAAAATAGTTAAAATTTAGAAAAATGGCTTTAGGCCCTGTTGGGTTGGCCCTAACCTGAACGCTGATGGGTCAAACCTTAAAAAACATATGTTTTTTTTTTTTTTTTTTTAGGCCTTGAAGGGCCACCGCTTTCTTAGCTCCACTTCACATGGAAGCCACTTCCATTAAAAATTATGGAAAGTGAGTACCTTGGGTAGACCCATAGAATTCATCTCACTTTCATGGAAGTGAAATTTATGGACCACTATACCCTTATATATTTTATTAATTGGCAACTTTCTCCTTCCTGCATTATTATTCTATTCCCCTTTCCTTGTCCTTCCTGCACTACTGTCTATGTAATTATTCCCTCTAGTTCTAAATATAGGACAAAGTTTGTAGTCCAGATTGCACTACAAACTTTGTCATATATTTAGGTTACACTTCAAACTTTGTCTAATATTTAGGATCGGAGGTAGTAATACTTAAATATAGATTTTATCATTTCTCTCTCCCCCATATTCAATTTTTCTCCTAGCATTTTCTGGTTGACGTAAATTAGTTAAAAGTGCTACTAGAGAGACGAGGAGGACAATTTTATTAGAACATAAAGTTGTAGTTTATTGAGTAGGGGATTAATAATAATAATTTGTAGTGTTTTGTGATCTAATAAAAATATATTATAAAAAGAGTATAACAAATATTTCTCAGGTTATTAATATAAGACATATTTACTTAATTGATTAGATTAGAAAAAGTTAGTTAAGTTAATTAACATGACATGTATTTTCTAAAACACAATAATTATTTTGCTTAATTTCCTCTTTTCCTTCCCTCCTTGATTATTGTTGACAGGGTATCTATAAGGGTAAATTAGAAAAATATTAATAAATATAAAAACTATGTCATATATTTAGGACCAATTTCAACTCTTCAAATAAATCTTATCTTAAGGATATGAGGGAATACCACTTAAATTCAAGTAGAGACTATAAGCTTGCACAAGAAGTTGGGATAATAATAAAAATACAATATATACACTTAATGCAAGGAGATGATGATATATAGAATCATATAAAAACACTTGGGGTTGAGGGAAAAAAAAAACTGGAGAATTGTACATATCACTGTCATCTGAAGATGAAGCCTTGTAGGTGGTGATGGACATTAGTTTGAATTTAGTATTCGTTGGATAGAAGAGTTCAGCAACCTCCTTGACCGTTGCATGGATACACAACTTTCCCGAGACCCAGAGATTTTGGGTTCTAGCAATGAAAACCGAAAATTATTTTCATCCATTACATACAAGATATTTCAATGAAGGAATTTCCCATGGTATTTTCAATCAACTTTTTCCGGAGAAACTATAATAACGTATCAAGGGACTTAATTATCTATCCACTGAAAAAACAAGTAATAACAAGTTTCAAGGGTAAAAAATAACAACACTTCACTGGTTATTGAGACTTCTCAATAATTAAGTTCCTTATTTAAGACCTTTCTCTTAGGTTGTACTACCTCAACTATAACTTTTTGATGTCCAAATGTGCTTGTGAGTGATTTTGGTTTTTTGAAGATGTTTGGGATAGTTTTTTTCAACTGGACTTTTGGGGGAAAAAACAATTTAAGCTACAAGGAAAAATTTCTTGCTTTTGGCTTTTCCGCTATGAAGAGAGAAAAATAGCCTATGAAAGAAAAATATTGGATCCCACTTTTTTCAATTGAAATAATATTATGGTCCTTATTATAAATCCTTATAGATAGATGTTTTTGTCCTAAGTATAAATTCACTTAAAAGTTAATAATCATACATTACTCTGATTTAGGTCTCTATGAAATTTAATTGATGATAATTACTTAATAATTTTTTATATAAAAATCATGATAATACTCGATTTAGGTCATTTTCACCAATTAAATTTTTAGTAGACTTTTCCCCAATTTTCTTCAAAAATTTAGGTAGTTAAGTATTGTAAAATTTTTCCAAATAATAAATTACCTATTTTTATTTTTATAAATTTATGTCTTTTTTTTTTAGTCTTTTAACCATGGTAATTAAACCCGGACCTATAATACCCTAAAATTCATATTTATCGTAAATATTATATTTTGATAAATAATACCCATTAAAAATAGGTGAATATGTGTCTCAAAAATTTGTAATTTGTAATTATAATTTTTGGGCAATTTTTCCCTTGAAATTAAATTAATCAAGGGCCAATTTTAAGATTTATAATTAGGGATTAATTAACTTAATTAAAAATCAAGGACCAATGAGGGTTCAAGATTTACATAAAATGGATTTTTAATGATCATAATCAATCAACGAACCCAATTACTTGAAGATAATTAAGCCAATGAGGGTGAATAATACTTGCCTAATTAAGTATTAATCTCAATGATTGGTTAATAAAACAATTAATTAATAGCAAATGCAATTATGGGTGAAGATTGAATTTAAACAAACACAAGTGGAATCCAATGGTTCTAATTAAACCTATAATTAATCTAAATCCATGTGAATTGGGATGAGCCAATGGAAAATCAAAGAATTAAGCTTAATCCTCATGAAATTAAATGGACCAATGGGAAAATTAAGCTATGAATAAATGGTGATGATCTATTTTGAACAAAACAAAATCAATCCAATGGCTAAGGATCAATATGAGAAGATAAGAGATGAATTAATAATATTAAAATTGAATTATCACATGGGATAATTGGCACATGGGTGCATTAATTGGAAATGGAAGAGAATGAAGGAGAGAGGGAGTATACACGGTTGGAGGGAAGGAAAGAGGAAGGAAAAGAGAAGGAAAAAAAGAAAGCTTGGAGGAGGAGTTAAGTGGGGCCCACAACTATTGAACAACCAATAGGAAAAATCAAGAAAAATGGTCTAAATCCAATGTAATTAAAATGAACCAATGAGAAGCTTTTCCTCATAAAAATGAGTCTTCAACAAAGACCAATTCTCTTGAGCCATTGATTAAGAAAGATCATCCAAAGGTTAGAATTAAGGATGAGGGGTTGGGAATTACTATTGATGCCATGACATTTTCCTATAAATAGAGAGGCCAAGCCTCTTCATTCTTCACACCAAAATCAACCCAAGAGGTGATTTTCTAAAGAGAGTAGGGAGAAGTAAGAGCTAGTGGGAAGCAAGAAAGAGGAAGTTCTTCAAGGGTAAGTTTTCTAGTTCTTGAGTTTTAAGCTTTAAGTTCTTGTAGTTTTTAGTAGAAATGTTAGTTTGATCTTTAATCTTCCAATATAGTTTTATTCTCATGTTTTTATGGTTAAATATGTCTTTATTTCAAAAATTTGATGAAAAAGATTGTGGAGCAAAATTCTTGGAAGTTGAAGATCAAAGTAGTGAAATTCTGATGAATTTTTCGGTAAAATTTTTGGGCAAACAGCGAAAGAAATGCTAATATTTTATGTTGAAAGTGAAGCCCATAAATCACGAAAATTTCCAGAAATTAAGTAGATATGTAGGGCTTTCTGAATATATATAATATGTAGCGTTTTGATTCCTTTACAAAGAAATACAATCAGTTGAAGTTAGGCTATTTTTCTGGACGAAATTCTGGGCAACGTTGTGAAAGATGAAAACTGGGAATTTTTAATAAGTTATGGGTATATAAAAGTATTTTTAATTGAAAATAGACATCCTAAGGATTCTGAGGAATTTTACGGATCCTCGTTTTGATTTTTGTAGATTTAATTATGATTTTGCGAAGTTAACCGAAAATTCTACCCAGAAACTCAGCATAGCGTTTTTAATAAAATGTAAGGGCAAAATGGTAATAATAAATCCACTGAGGGTAGAGAGGTAAAATAAACCTTTAGGATATTATCCTAAGCAATATGATATTTATCAAATATCATATAATAATCCGACAATAATGTATAGGATATCCGAGAAGTCCGGAGTTGGGTTCAAAGGTCGGGCGTTTGACAATTACCCGGTGAAAGATACGTTCGGGTACAGTAACTTTAACTCTCATATGTCTTGTATGGCTTTGATATGATTGGTTGATTCCTGATTGATTGTTTCCAAATTGTGAATATCTATCATATATATTGTTTATACTTTTCATATGAGGTTAACTATTACCTGAGGTCCGATGGGTATTGGACCTCAGATTTGACTAAAGTTCAGGAAATAACCTGGAACAAAGAAGGCACCGGTAGATAAGAGCCGTGAAGAGGCACTGATGGACGGAGCCATGAAGAGGCACCGGTCAAAGCAAATGCCGGAGGAAGTTTAACAGAGCCTACCTTCTGGCATGAATTTAATAAGGTTACTTCAAACCATTTGGTGTCTAGAAAGGGTTCGTCTATGTGGTTCAGTCAGTGAGTCATTGTGAATTCGGGAGACTTCCACTAGACACTGGCCTGACCAAATTGTTTGATTAACTGAGTTAGGTTCATTGCCCCAAGTCTAGTTAAGGCTTGGTTTAAGGTTGTATAGTTACCATGTAAGAATTGTAATTATACAAGCTCTTTATTGTTGTATCACACGAATATTCCTTCGGAAAATTTTTAATATATCAGCTTATGTCTGGGTATTTTGTATCAGTTACTCATTGTCCAAACGTTAGCGCATCCTCTCCATTTCCGCATTACTCTGAGTGGTAGCACCTCAAACTCTGTGGATTTTCTTAAAACTAAGTGTCAACCGACACATTTTGAAGTATGAAATTTGGGGTGTTACTGGACCGAACCGGCCGGTTCGGACCGAAACCGCCATGAGATTGGTCCGGTTAGCTGTAGAAACTGGAGTCAAGTTTTTTTTTTTTGCAAGACTGAAGCTCCTCCCGATATGGAAAGAGAGGGAGATGAACAGAGAGAGATGAATAGAGCCCAGAAGCCAGACAAGGACTCGGAGTCGACCGTTACTTCTTTCCCCTCAGAAACCGCCGGAGATCGATGAGGAGGGAGGCCATCGGAGATCGACAAAGGCAGATGGGCGAGGTGCCGATTGACGGCAGACAGCCGGTGAGACCAGAGAACAAATAAGCAGAGAGACGAGGGAGCGAGACTAACGGAGGATCGACGGTGATGAAACTCAGAGGTGAACGATTGGCAACGATCAAAATGGATTGTTTAATGCATTTAGGGGATGTGCTCCGGTGGCTCTCGGCGAACTCAAATTTAAGAACTCAAAACGCACGAAAACCAAGTCACATCTTTTCTCTCTAACTTTTTCTCTCTCTAATCTCTACACATGACTATTTCACACTTTCACTTTTCAAATTTTCTTAAGACAAAGCCATAAAGGAACAAATGTCCACCCTTCTCCTGACATAACGTGTTCAAGCATCAGAAAATTTAATGGGGGTGCACGTTTTCCCACCAATCTAAATCACCTTAATTACATATAAATATTAAAATATAAATAAAATTTGGAGTAAAAGGAGTGGAAATTAGCTCATCAGCTTAGTTATTATAATAATTATATATATATATATATATATATATGCATAATTACTTTTGTTAGTAAATAAGATATTTTTATTATTAAAAAGAATTATTTTCTCTATAATTTTATATTAATAATTTGAAATCTTCACTTTTTCACCGGTTTAACACCGGTTTAGTTTTGGTTTGACTCCTGGTCGACCCATCGACCCTTAACCCAATACCTCGATCGGTTCAGTGACCGGTCCGGTTTTAATAACCTTGCTTTTACCTTTAAACTTGCTTTTCCATTAATCATCCAAACAAGTTTATGTATTTTTCACAACACACACACACACACAATATAATATATATGCATTATTTAATAAGATTCACATCATTTTCATCAGCCATTTTGCATCTAAACTTGCTTTCTAAAATAATCATCCAAACACATCTCAGTTTTAGAAAAATTATTTATGCTATTGCCAATCCAAACATAAATCACATTACACAATCTAAATTTTATATGATCTTAAATTTGTAAAAGTTAAATTGTAAAAAAGCCACTTTTGTCATTACTATTCCAAACACACAATTATCTATAAGTGCTTATAATAACATAAGAATAAGTAATACTTTATCCGGTCCTAAATATAGGACAAAGTTTGTAGTAATAAGTTTAAGAGTAAAAATGACAACAACTCTTTGAGACTTCTCAATAAGTTCCTTATTTAGGAAGTCGGTTATGCTATATCGATCAACCTTTGTTCATATCCCTTACGATTGTCTACTTCTCATTCTAGCACCTTCCTACTTCTTTCCTTCTTCCTCCTCATTCACCCCACTGGCGAAAGTGGAAACGGAAAATGTGTTTGATAAGCTAGAGGGCATTGATGAAGGCCTTTTTGTCTTTAGCCTTGGGGTCTACAATAAAAAATAACTAAGGATTGCATATAGGCAAACCGAGGATTGTTCTCTCTCTCAAGGAGCCTTTTATTGAATCCTAGATAATCTAAATGACATACAAATGCAATTAAAACAAGGGGAAAATTGGTTTTGGATTTTTAAATTAATAAAGTAAAGAGAAATGCAATTTAATTAAATGCTACCTATTATTTTTGGTATTTTTATAAAATTGGTGAATGAGTGAATTAAATGATATGGAATTGAAAATATGGATGATGGCGCTCTTGATGATGAAGAAATGATTATCCTTGGCTCAAAAAGATGATGAGAGTTAAAATTCATCAAGTCTTTAAGAAAACCCCAAGATACCACTTGAGTCCAATATTCTCAATTAATAGTAGCTCCTACAAACATAGCTAACCACTATCTCTTGAGAGATTGTTAAAAACCACTTGATGTGCAATTAAAATTGGAATAATGCAACATGAGTCTTCTTAAAATTGAGTACATAACAGTCCCTCAAAGGAGACAAATCAACCACATTAACTATACAATAACACGCTAATTAATATAATCTCATTGCAACCACAAGAAATTAAAACGCATATATTTTTCAAACTACAAAATCCAATCTCAACTACAATTATTAAACTAACGAGACAATAAACATTAATCTCGGTTCAATTTATACACAATAATTCCTAAAACTAGGCAACCTAAATATATAAATCTAGACTAATAGAATGATAGAATAACTCCCCTTTGAAGCTCAACTCAAGTCAATCTCCACCACCAAGAAGCAAATAAAATCAGCTACACATGTTCATTGGAATAACCACACAAAATGCATAATCTGGAAAAATAAGCTTGTTGGAATTTGGAATTATTTCCCTGGAAAATCACCAAGAAGAGGGAATGGTGGTGAATGGAGGATGATGAAGGTGAAGGAAGGTAGGTCAGTGATGATGGAAGACGATGAAGGTGAAGGATGAAGGATGAAGGGTGAAGGAAGGTGAATAGATGAATCCCAAGTCAAAATTGTTCGCGGCGCTGGTTCCCCTTTTTATTCATTGCTGCGTATATGATATTCCTTTGCTGAATCATGAAAAGCAAACCTAATTTAGTCAAAACGCACAGCTTTACCATAGGGACCTAAGTGAAAATTGTAAAAGTTTTGCAGAGGGACTAAAATGAAAAGTTTATAACTTGAGCTCAAACTTCTATTTTCAAATTTGATCTAATCTTTTTAGCCATCCACAAATAAAATAATTAATCTAACATCAAATATTCTCATAAAAATCAATGATTAAGAGAAATTACAATTTCTTTGACAATTTTGCCCTTTTTTAGTCTTAATTTAATGTATTTACTCTTAATCTCAATTTATCACAAGAAAGACATTTTAAGCTCAATAGTTATAACAAAATGCATTAAAAATCCCAATTTAATTATCAAAAATCATATAAAAATATGGTTCGATCAATTGGGAAACATGATCTTACCAAAATCGTCACCATTGATCGAGATATCAGTGATCGTGCTCTAGATGAACAGCTCCTTGGTCTTGACTTCGGTCACCCGCCACATCCGGTGCTCCTCCACGAACATCATCACCTCCGGTTCATACGAACGACGCGTTTGATGCAGCTGAACCGGTGCTCCTTCTTCTGCCTTTGCTTCACCACACGAATTTTGTGACGCGGTTGTGCCCTACCTCCTTGATGTCGTCCAAGGGAAGCAAGCCTTCCAAAAGGTTGAATTCACTGAGAAGCTTACTCGATTTCTTCTTGCAGATGGATTCACCATGGTAGATCTCAGCTTAATCTCTGTAACACGCTATGTATGGGCTCACCATTTCAAATTTGAATTCTGCAAAATGGGAACAAAAATCTGGTTTGGGCATGGAAGTGAATAATTGATTGAGGAATTTCAGCTAGGGTTTTGGGAATTTTGGGAGGTGAGCTAAGAATAGTGAATAGCTAAGCGAAGATTGCAAATTGGATAAAATGTCGAACGCTAAAGTGAGGATGCAAACATGGTGTGACTATGTTTAGAACGTTGGTGATTATAGGAGTAGTCAGTCACATGCATTGTTGTTAAAAACTAGTGTAAAAACATAAAAACTTACGTTTTTACATTTTTATTGGAGTGATACATGTTAAAACGCATGTAAAAATGGTCATCAAATGAAGAAGATTGCGAAGATATAGACAATTCAAATGTTGATGCCTATGATGAGGAAAGCTTGATTGAAGTTGAAGTGAGGGAAGCTATGAATGGTCATGATTTGAACATTCAAAGTTTTTCAAATGAACTTATTATAAGACCAAGAGAAAAAGACATTGAGAATATGCAACTGATGCAAGATGATGCGTTTGATTTGAAGCAATCGATATAATGTAGGAATTCTCAAACTTTATTCTTTTAATGTTTTGGAACTTGGTTGTAGGAATTGTCAAACTCTTTTTGTGTTTTTGGTCTTATGTTTTATATAGTTATGTAACTTATATCTTTTAAATAAAGTTGTTCGTTAAATTTTGAGTTGTGATTTATTTACACACACACAAAGAGACATATAATTTTGTATTATAACCTTAAGGAGTAGAAACTTTACGTTTCATATCGTTTCTACCATTTATGTTTCTATTACCTCTTATGTTTCTACGTAAAAACTCAATTTTGAGAATATTGATCACATGGATGATGAACAACCAGTCAACAATTCTTCCTAAGTCCAACAAGGCATAGATAGATTGCAATTCTTTTTGAACCGACTTTTATGTAATTAAACTTGGAATGGTCATTGTGTGATGATTGTTAGTTCTCTATATGTGTTTTGATGATGATTAACTTTGGAAACAATGTATTACAATGATCTAAGCAAAATGGTTTAAACTTAGTCGAAAAAATGGTTTTATCAGTAAAAACCTTTTGCTGTCAAATTGGCTCGAGCCAATGCTTAACGCCTCGAGTCAATCCCTTTTCATATATTGCCAATTTGACATATTGCCTTAAGCCTCTAAGAAGTTTGCCTCGAGTTTGTGACTAGACTCGAGCCAAGATATTCTGAGGCTTAAGCTAGTGGTCTTTGAACTTAAAAAGTTTTCAAAATCGTGGTTCTCTTGCTCAAGCCAGTAAGTGTTGACTCTAGCCAGAATTTTGACCGTAATATTTAAAAGTCAAGATTGACTCGAGCCTCCACTTAATGCCTCGAGCCAGAGACTTGTCTATCAGGCTTTCAAATGTTTTCCTTTGCGATTGACTCGAGCTTGATTTTCTACCTCGAGTTTAGAGGTTGACTTGAGCCTCGTTATTTTGCCTCGAGTTAAAGCTCTTCTATATTTTTGAATGATAATCTAACTTTGCCTCAAGCCATGTTTCTCTGTGACTCGAGTCTAAGCCTAGACTCGAGCCAATAATAACTATGACTCGAGCCAATGTGTCTCTGTTTTTGAAAATGCTTAACGACATTCGGAAAATTTCTAAGTATGTTTTTGGATTCTTCATATCATCTATCATTACTGTTCTTAACTGCATTTAATCAGTTTGTTAATGAGTTACAGATGATTAGAATGCAGATTAATTCTGTTTTTGAATAAAGTAATCCGACGTGTCAGAATGCATTTAATGCACTTACCTATTCAAGACACTCAACCAACAGACATGCCTCTGCGTATCCGAAAGACATTTTTGAGCAAGATTATTTCATTCCTTTTGCTGGGCTCTCCAACGATCATAATCATAGAACAAAAGAATTAAAGAATATTATGATGGCGATTATACAGACCTTTCGCGCTTCATCTCTAACAGACATTTTGAAGACTCTCAAAGGATAATTCATCAAGCTTCTCAACGGTCATAAATGTCATCAACTATAAATATTAGAAGCTTTGAATTCACCCACTACAAAAACGTTGTGCAATCAATTCGAATCAACTACTTCTTGTTGTTTCATTAACTGAGCTAATATCTTCGGATATTCTTATTTTACTTTAGTGTTTATTGTTTATTTACTCAGTGAGGAGTTAAACACTATTTGGTTATCTTATCATAGTTGTTTAAATCTTAAAGTTGTGGAACCTTAAGTGTGGGTGTACGATTACAACTTATAAGGGGGAGTGAATCCTAAAGTGAGAGGATTACTTGTAGTACAGTGTGTAATTGTAGGGGTGTTTGAAAGTTAGTGGAAATCTCAAAGTGTTTCTGGGGACTGGATGTAGATCAAGAGTTAGATCGAATCAGTATAATCTCTCGTGTTCATTGTTCTTCTCTCTGTGTCTTTGTTGTTTATTCTTGAGATTTAGCGAAAGATTTTTAGATCACCTATTCACCCCTAGGTGATATTCTACCTTCAATGACTTGATTGAATTAAAAATTACTTTATGGCCTGGAATGGATGCTTGCAACTTTGAAAGAGCCTTACGGTTTGTTTATTTAAATTTATTGAACCGATTCAGTGCTTGTTTGGATTAATTATTTTGAAGCCCCAATATCACTTTTCAATCCTAATTTGATGGTTTACTAGATAAATAAGTGATTGTCTCAGTTTATGTCATCATACTTATATAATTAAAATGAGTTATTCAACAAACTTTCCCAACTAAGTGAATAAAGCTTATATGGGTTAAGGATCAATTTACCTATAAAGTTATTGTATAGGACATGTGGGTATCGCAAATTTAGGGTTTTCATTGTTACTAGAAAAATATTTTAGAGGTTTATCGTTTCAACTAAAAAAATAATTTAGAGTACCGAATGTGATAAAAATAAATTTAAAATAGTTTAAGGTGCATCTTGTTAGGTATCGACTGCTCCTAAAAAAATATTTTATACTATATAATGCACAAAAACATATTTTAGAACATTGAGTGCTACTAAAGAAATACTTGAGGGACTTGCATGTTATTTTGAGGGAAAAAAATGGAACACCCTCCCAATTTACTTATAAATTAGTCAACTAATTCTTACATTAATTATTGGAGCTAGTATTTTTCCCCCATAGCAGATAAAGAGTATGCGCCTTTGAAATGGTGATGATTTAGAAATGGATCTAGAATCATGAAGTATTGGTTAGAGACCTACTAATAGTGGCTTGCATAGCCAGTAATAGGGGTCGGAGGCCATGGGCTATAACTTGTAAAAATTAGGTGGGTTGGTTGTGAAAAACTAGGCTCATTTTGATGTGGGTCTTTTTTTACCCAAACTCCTGACGGGATAGCCCTTTTTTTAGATTTACGTTTAGTTTGTAATGTGTTAAATTGTGATGTGTGTTTAATTTGTAATATTTGAAACCTTGAATTTGATATTTTATGATCACTTTATGATTTTGGAATGTATTTTTATGATTTAGGTTTGTAAAAATATATATTTTATCCATTGTTAAAAAATTTGAAAAAAGCACTATGAAATTTTTTAAAATAAATAAATAAAAAAACTAGTTGGGCGAGCATCCACAGGTTACGAATTGGGTTAGCTAATTTAATATAGGTTTTTTCAACTTCTACTCAAAATGCCATCAAATTGTGGTGGGCTAGCGTGAACCCAACAGGAAGGCCCGTACTGGCTTGCCGCTTGCTTGTGTTAAGTTATTTGTAAGCATGCTTCAATAATTTGATTGGATACTAACATGGGGTAACACTCTTTCAAAACTTGTTTAACTTTTATCCCTTCGACAAAGTTAGGATTTAGATTTTATGAATTAGGAAAAATAATACTTCACACCCTAAAAAATATTTTAGAATGTTAAATAAACTACAAAATACTTTACAATATTAAACATACATAAAAAAGTACTTTATAGTCCTCCAGAATCAAGACACAACAAATCCATTTTCCTTTAAATACCATGGCACAGAAAATATTTAATTTAAAAGTACTAAGATTATGTTCATAGAATAGCTGAAAATTAAATGTTGTATGTCAGAAAAAGTGCAAAAATAAATGGACATTAAAAAAAGATGACAAATTAATAGGTATTGCTTAGTTTTCTTTTTATTTTTGAGAAGTTTGAACAAGAACTTTACATGTGTTACATCTATTTCTGCCTTTCATGATCAATTATTCTAGAAACTAAATTATAAGGTCAAAGGTTCATTTCAATAAGGTGGAAACGTTACCATTTCAATAAGTAGATACCAAGTCATCTAAAATGTAATTTCTTAAAAATTTGGGTCCTTTTTTATAATTTGTAAAGTTTGACCCAGCCCTCCCCTCCCTCAGAGTCTTAATTTCTTACCATTTATGCAGCAAATATTGGATTTGCAACAACGATTACCTCCAATATTTTATGATCTATCTCTTAATAACCGCATGCCAATAGAAGTATAGAACTATGACAGAAAACTATATTTATTCATTGAAATTTCTGCTCCTTATGCCAGATATAATTTTCACAGAACATTTAATATTATATCCAAGACACATCTTGATGGTATATAAGAATAAATATATTTTGAGGAAACCTAGCTTACCTTTATATTTTATTTTATTTCTTTGTGTTATAACTTGCAAATGGTAAAATATTTTTTCTCATGTTATGTTTTTAGCCTTATTATATAATATTTTGGGTGTTTCCATCCTAGAGAGGAAACCTTAGGAAATTATTTTGTTTTCCTTCATGTGTCACGTGGAGGAAATCTCAATTTATAAATAGCAAACTAGGCAAAGACTTGTACTTAGACTTGGATGATAATGAAATGGATTTTGATATGGTTTAGCTATGCTCTACATATAACTGTTGTTTCTTATGTATTGAGTAGGTAGAAATTGAATATATAATAAACATAATATCATAACAAGAATCTGTATTAACTAAAAAGAACATACAGAGAACATTCAGCAAGTCTGTATAATATGGAAAAACTATAAAATAAACTCACAAGACCGCTAGTATTTCGAATGAACAATGCAGAAATCCGGCCCAACTTTTGTTGTGTCCTTAAGACAATTTTGCTCCCTCAATACGGATGCCGAAGGTTTGCTTTGAGCAATTGTCTCCCGGATAGAGCGGATTATTCGTCTCCCGAAAGATGGCTCTCGTTTGTCCGAAGCCCAAGTGAATCCAACGAGTCTGCTTTCGGAACGAACAGAATGTATATGCAGAATGCAGAGAGAGAGTGTGTGTGTGCAGAAAAAATGTTTTTTTAATCTGTGACTACCTCTGGAAAAACACGATCAGATGGACTTGTCTGCTGCTACGAACTGGTGCGTTGTGCAAATAGACGTACCCAACGGAACGAACGGGTACCCGTGTCATTCACGGTGAACTGGTGCGTCTCACGAACAGACTCACCAGAACGGAGCGAACGATCTGAACGGATCGCAAAATGCAGCCGCTGGTTGGAAAAGTCGGAGAGGCACAACGGAATATTTAAACGTTCGAAATTCAAAAAATTATTTAATAAAAAATTATTTTTTAAATCCAAAAAATAATTTAATAAAAAATTCATTTTTTATTTCACACCCGCGACCGGATCGGACGGGACGCGGCGCGCGGCGACTGACCGAACCGAATCGAACCAGTCGGACGGCGGCGCGCGTGTGTGTGGTGGACCAAGGGTCACCTAAGTCCTCACCCCTCCACAAAAGTGGGTTGGCCCAAGGGCCTAATTAGTAGGAGCCAAGTTGGGGCTTATATACCCTCAAACTTCTCTCCAACTAAGCAATGTGGGGCTATTCTCTCACACACATTCCTTCTTACTTTTTCCTCTTCTTTTCCATCCTTCTTCTTATTCATAACCCATGGGATTTTCTCCTAAAATTCCAACAATCCCCCACATAGATAAGAAGTAAGTCCATCATGACCAAATGAAAATGATCATGTATGCAAAGTATGGTTCCTCTACGAGAAACAACTGCATCGAGAAAGGTAGGGGTTACCTTTGAACCTTCTCTAGTAAAAACCTATCGGATATACCGGTCAATCGGGTGATGCGTGTCTTGAACCGTCGACCTTTTAGTGTATACCAAGACAATAGGAGTTACACAGCTTGCTCCTCTAGCATCGTTGGTTCTCATGCTGTGTCCATTTTGGCCCTGGACACCGCCTGGTTCTGTGAGTGTTCTAGAGAATCGGCCATTTTAAATTCTCATAGAAGCGGCCCGCACTTCACACTCACATAGGTGATTTCTTGTGATGTAAGTCAACATACATCATCTGAACACATTAGATTAAGAAACCTTTAAAAGCTTAAGAGCTTATCCTTATATATATGCAATGTCTTGTCTAGGAATGAGTATGAGTTAAAAACTCCACAGTGTTAACAGTCGATCATCACTTAGTTGTCTCTTTGAACCTAGTTCGTGGGATCTCCACTCTTCTAGGTAGAGTTACCGCAATAATCAACAATGGATCGACCTTAAATCCATTCCTTTGGACAATTTCCTAACTATCTTTCTAGGAATCCCTTTAGTCAATAGATCCGCTATATTTTGATTTCGCATAATCAATTGAGATGATTCCATTCAAAAGTAGTTGTCTAACGGTATCATGTCTACGACGTATATGTCTAGACTTGCCGTTGTACATTACATTCTTGGCTCTACCAATAGCAGCTCGACTATCACAGTGTATACACACTGCTAGTACCGGCTTTGGCCAACTAGGAATGTCTTCAAGAAAGTTAGAAGCCACTCGACTTCCTCACCAGCTTTATCTAAAGCAATGAATTCTGCTTCCATAGTAGATCTTGCAATGCAAGTCTGTTTAGATGACTTCCAAGACACAGCACCCCCACCAAGGGTGAATACATATCCACTTATGGATCTTGTGTCATTAGAGCTGGTGATCCAATTTGCATCACAATACCCTTCTAGTACTATAGGGTACTTCTCATAATGCAAAGCAAATTTTTGAGTTTGCTTTAAGTAACCCAAAACTCTTATCATAGCTTTCCAATGAAACTCATTTGGATTATTACTTGTAAAGCGACTCAACATACTTACTGCATAGGCAATATCAGGTCTAGTACAGTTCATAACATACATAAGGCTGCCTAGCACTTGAGCATATTCCTTTTGTTTAACAGCTTCGCCAGTATTTTTTAACATTCGAAGACTAGTTTCTATAGGGGTCAACACAGGAGCTATGTTTAAACTCTTGAATTTCTCCAGAATTTTAGAAACATAGTGTGTTTGCGATAAAGCTAACCCATCAGAAGTTCTATGGATTTTAACTCCTAGAATGACATCTGCTAGACCCATATCTTTCATGTCAAACTTACTGGTAAGCAATCGCTTAGTAGCTTTAATCATTTGATTATTGCTACCTGTTATCAACATGTCATCTACATAAAGACAAACTATGGTAAACCCATTTTTAGTATTTCGAATGTTTACACATTTGTCACATTCATTAATACTAAAGCCATTTGATAACATAACTTCATCAAATTTCGCATGCCATTGTTTCGGGGCTTGTTTAAGTCCATAAAGGGACTTTCTTAAACGACAAACTTTCCGTTCTTGTCCTGAGACAACAAATCCCTCAGGTTGCTCTAGATAAATTTCTTCCTTTAATTCACCATTCAAGAAGGTTGTCTTTACATCCATTTGATGTAACTCCAATTCATTCAGTGCTGCTAATGCGATCAACATTCGAATGGATGTAATTCTTGTAACGGTGAATAAGTATCAAAGTAGTCTAGGCCTTCACTTTGTCTCGTAGCCTTTTACTACTAGCCTAGCTTTGTACTTATCAATAGTGCCATCTGCTTTCATCTTCTTTTTGAATATCCACTTAGTTCCTAGAGGCTTATTGCCAGGAGGAAGGTCAACCAATTCCCAAGTATGGTTTGACATAATGGATTCAACTTCACTATTGATAGCCTCTTCCTAGAATGGTGCTTCAGGGGAACCCATAGCCTCTCCAAATGTTCGAGGCTCATTTTCTAGTAGATAAGTCATAAAATCAGGACCAAAGGATGTTAAAGTCCTTTGCCTAGTACTTCGTCTAGGTTCATCTTGTTCAAGGTTATCGTTTGTCTCGATCTTGAGATATCACTGTGTTGTTGTTATCATTATTTTTATTGTACAAAAATACGTTTTCAAAGAACCTAGCGTTCCTTGACTCAATAACCGTGTTCACATGGATATCTGATACATCGGACTTATAAACTAGGAAACGATATGCACTACTATTATGAGCATAGCCAATAAACACACAGTCTACTGTCTTTGGTCCGATTCTTAACCGTTTAGGTTTGGGAATCTCAACCTTTGCCAAACACCCCCACACTTTCAAATAATTCAAGGAAGGTTTCTTTCCTTTCTATATCTCATATGGTATGTTTTTTATCGTTTTATGAGGCACTCTGTTAATTAGAAAGTTAGCCGTTAGAATGGCTCCCCCACAAATTTTGTGGTAAACCGGACTCAATTAATAATGCATTCATCATTTCTTTCAATGTCTGATTTTTCCTCTAATATGTAATATTCAACCATAATGATGCTATAAATATTTCACATACTTTGGTAGTGATACGTACCCCAACTAAAAATATTTATCATCTTTGGGTATCTAAATAAAACTTCCAACATTTATATTTAATAATTATAAAGACAAATAACAAAGCGCATTATTAAAACTAATAATAACAAACTTTAATTCAAATTTAATACAACTATAACATCATAGCATCAAGGTTATGGGTAATTGAAAAATCACCATAATATTTGGAATTAAAATAATAATAATAAATTTGGCTACTTTGGTGACTAACACATCCACCATACTTAATTCCAAAACTTAAATATTTAAATTATTATAATATTTGGAATTAAAACAATTCATAAAGAATTGACCACTTTGGTGACTAATAAATCCACCATATTTAATTCCAAAACTTAAATATTTAGCATTCATTTAAATGCTATTCACAACGTTTAAGCAACAAAAAATCATAGCCATAAAATCATCCATAATTATAAAATTAAGACTATAATAACATTTCTACCCGATCGTGCAAGTCAATCTTATTATATTTAGATATTTCACGATATCATGCACGCTTGTATCAAGAGAAATAATAATACTAAGAAAATAAAAGCACATTTATCTCTACACTAGATAAATGATTAAATTTTCATACCACCACAAATATTTAATAATTGTACCGCATTTACTTTCAAAAGAAAATAATAAATCCTTCTTAATAAATTAAATAATGGCTAAGATATTCACAGATATCACCATTTTTATTCAGCCATTATTAATTCAAAAAGCTTCACAAGATTTTAGGAGAGATTATAGGAGATTAGAAATTATCAAACAAATTAATAATAAATCCTTAAATGGGACTAAAATCCCTTCCATTCTAATTAATTAAATTAGAATTTTTTCAAATACATAACATCCTAACATTTAGGAATTTTAATAAAACTCATCATTTAATTGTTAAATATATATTTAATTTATGCAATTAGAAGCATGAAATTAAATCATATCCGTACGATGTCTAATAAAACTAATAAAATTTCCTAATGAAATCAAGGCATATTATCTTCACTTTATGAATTTAATATTCATTAAATTCTCATTAAACTAAGGACAGATAGTAGGAGATTTATTAACCACCTATCCAATAGGATCTAATATATTTATTAATAATCAAATTTTCAATAGATGCAAATTCACAGTGCAAGTGATCAATAATTAGCATAAATAATTAAATAATATATTTATTTCTATAGACACGTCCATACTAAAACTTCCGGCACGTTAAAACGCAAGGATTATGAGAAACACATAGTTTAAAACAAACGACTTGTCCTTTTACCGCTTAACACAAACGACGTATCTTTTGTGTTAATCCCTAACCTCCAGCCTGGTCACACAGATCCGATGGAGCAACAATGGTTTCTCATGATCTCTACTATATTTCAAGATCTTTATCCATGAAGCCAATTTCATGCCTTTTTTAAATTAGTTTACTTGGTTGCCCAATCTTTATCCATCAAATATATTATTCTAGAAAGAAAATATATCTCACCGATTTAATATTCAAAAATCTAACCCATCAAACAAAATAGATATACATCAAATTCTGAGATCTTTTCTATATACACATATGACTTCTAGTTCCATCGATTAATAAAGTTTCAATTTTCAAATAATCGCTATATCTAACAGAGGCATAAAGCGACTAGTAAAAGCAAAACTTTAATATATATCTATATCAGAAACAAATCGACGATATATATATAAAAAAAAACTTTAATATATATCTATATTAGAAACAGATCGACAGATATATACTCACAGAAATCATAATATTAGAAACTCTAACTTTTCAAAGTCAGGAATCCAAAATTTAAAACTAACACAGATTCAAACCAAAATTTCTACCAACACAGAAATCAACTTTATTTAATATAGATTAATCTAAGTTGATTTTAATAAACCAAAAATTGTCTTAAGATTGTTGTTACTAGTGTATTGAGTAGGTAGAAATTGAATATATAATAAACATAATATCATAACAAGAATCTGTATTAACTAAAAAGAACATACAGAGAACATTCAGCAAGTCTGTATAATATGGAAAAACTATAAAATAAACTCACAAGACTGCCGTATTTCGAATGAACAATGCAGAAATCCGGGCCCAACTTTCGTTGTGTCCTTAAAATAATTTTGCTCCCTCAACACGGATGCCGAAGGTTTACTGAGCAATTGTCTCCCCCGGGATAGAGCGGATTATTCGTCTCCCGAAAGATGGCTCGTTTGTCCGAAGCCCAAGCGAATCCAACGAGTCTCGCCGGAACGCACAGAATGTATATGCAGAATGTAGAGAGAGTGTGTGTGTGCAGAAAAAACGTTTTTTTAATCTGTGACTAGGGCGCCCTATCTATAGACTCTGGAAAAACACGATCAGATGGACTTGTCTGCTGCTACGAACTGGTGTGTTGTGCAAACGAAGCACTAGAACGAACGAACAGAGGCGATCCGTGTCATTCACGGCGAACTAGTGCGTCTCACGAAATGTACGCACCCGTAATGGAGCGAACGATAGTTCGGAAATTCATAAAAATAATTTAATAAAAAATTAATTTTTAAATCCAAAAATTAATTTAATAAAAAATTAATTTTTTATTTCACATGCGCGACCGGACCGAGCAGGACGGACGGCGGCGCGCGGTGGACCAAGGGTCACCTAAGTCCTCACCCCTCCACAAAAGCGGGTTGGCCCAAGGGCCTAATGAGTAGGAGCCAAGTTGGGGCTTATATACCCTCCAACTTCTCTCCAACTAAGCAATGTGGGACTATTCTCTCACACACATTCCTTTTTACTTTTTCCTCTTCTTTTCTATCCTTCTTCTTATTCATAACCCATGAGATTTTCTCCTAAAATTCCAACAATAACCCTCTTCATTTCTCGCCTTAATCTCCCTCCTACATTCCCGCCTATCCTCTCCCCCATAATCACCGTTCGCTTCCCCCTTTTTCTTTCCCCGTGTTTCTCTCTTTCTCTCCTATATCACTCTGTTCACATCTGTGCAAGTGTGTGTGAGTGAGTATTGCATCACGTCTTCATTGAGAAAACAATGCAAATCAGAATCAGAAGTTATCCACAAAAGATCAAATTAAACAAACTAATATTTAGATTAAAAAAAAGGATGCACTACGCCAAGTTTTAGATGGAGTTACGCATTAAGCAACCTCAGTCCAATAAGTTTTCCTAAAAGCTCTAGAAAATAGAAACTTAACTAGAGTGAGCCAATTTGAACCTAGCCTAATTGAACAAAATAATCTTTGATTCTCTAGGTTATATTTTCATTACATTTGGCGCCAAAGTTTCTTATGTATCAACTAAAACAACAAGTCCGTAAAAGCAAAACAAATCGGGGCTAAAAAGAATAAGGAAAATAAGACACAGACGCTAGGCATCAATCAGTCACAAGTTTCAAGTAACTCACTGAGCTTAAAAGAGATAATTTTGCTACCAAAATCACAATATTGCAAAACTTGAAAAACTATTGTCCATCCACCCAGATCGACATCAATCAAAATTCTATTGCAGCAAATTACACAAATACCAGCAATACAGAATCCAACCATAACCTATATAACTATCATCAATAAAATTCTGGGTCCCCTTGGAATGTAACATAACTAACTTTCCAGTTGATTACCAGCTAAGATCTAATTTCCGGGAAGTACCTTAATGAATGAACGGTGGCGAAACTTGGTGTTGTCATAGTCAACATCTTCATTCGTGTAGGGAAGTCTCTTCGACATGACCGATCCGATCATTGAGCTGGGCTTGGCTTCAGTGATTCAGCGTAGTCAAGCCTGAAGCTTTCGGAAATGGATCGAAACCTGAAGGGAAGTTGGAGAGCGAATCAAACGAGAAAGTGAAGAGAATTGTGGGCGGAGAATGCGATCGTGCAGAATACTACAGAGCAGTGACGGACCTGAGAAGTAAATTAGAGAGAGAGAGAGAGTGTGTCCCCTCCACTGGGTTCGTTGCTGTGTAGTAATGCAAGAGAGGACCTTCAACTTCAAGACTAACGGTTTGGCAACAAAAAAAAAAAAAAAAAAGAGTTACGGGTCTTATGATTCGTTTTTTTATTGGTTGAAGCTCGTGTATGATTCTCTACACCACAACCGTGGTATGTAACTAACCATGCTTGAATTTCTTAATCTATATCATATTTATAAAATCATGATATAATATTTATAATGTAGCAATGCAATTTCCTAAATTTTGTTACGTGAGATGGATATTCACATAAACCAACAAACTGAACAAATCCGTGTTAATATTTTAGTCTAATTTTGCTAACACCAAACAACTTTAAATATTTATTTTTGGTCAAAAAGAAATAGAACGATCAAGCGTTTGAATGTGATTTTTTTTTTTTTAAACATTGCACACAAGATGTGCGTGTAATTTATAAACAACTAATAAAATCAAATTAGGGAAAAGTGAAAATTAATACAAAATCAGTGAATAAAGTTGTAATTTACATATATATAAATATAAGATTGACAATATTTAATTTATAGAAATCAATGTCCCCGCCAACTGTTCTATCTAACCGCCTTCCTTTTAATCCATGCTCTTGAATCATGTATTACTCTCCAACCACATGCTTCTCTCAACTGTTCTCTCATGTTTCCACGCGCAAATACTAAGAAGGAATAGATAGAATCAGGAGGCGAAACGGAAAGCTGACAGCCGAAGATAGCAGGAACAGGAAATGTGAAGCCACTTTGTTGGATCCAGTCCGAGTTATAAATAATACGTAGACCCATCCAAGGTAAAGCGGATGATGGAATAATGCCGTGGAAAGAGAGTGTTACATCTAGGGGAGGTTTAAACCTTGTGTAATATTCATTAGAGAGTGGAAGTGATTTTAATGGAAGTGTTAGTTCTTCAATAATGACCAGCGAGTGATGCTGTTAGGAACTCTTGTGAATGTTTCACTCTTACTGCAACAATGTTCCATCAACACATCGTCATCTTCGTCATCTTCCATTAATGACATCATTACCACTTGATGTCCATTCCTCATTTCTCTTCTATCACCCCTCTCCTCCTCATCATCACTACAAAAGTCATTATAATCCGAATAATGATAATCTTGGTTGAAATCATGCCCAAACTCAATTGGACCCTCTAACCATTCAACTTTCCTCACAAATGGAAGTAAAGACTTTAAACTTTGTGCCTCCTTTCTCAATTCTTCTATCTCTTCCAATCGCATTACCTCATGTTTGAATCTAAAACCACACATCATATTGCCACATACAAATACCTTCATTGTCATTTTGTCAAATGCCAAATTGTGAAAATACAAATAACTGGACACAATCACTAGCCCTAAACTTCTCTCTTTTATATTGCCCCCAAGTTTTATCTCGCATTGGCCAACAATAATTTATGTTTAACAGAGATCCTTTACCTAAAAAGTTGAAGAATGAATTTGAGCCAAATTCACACAACCATCAAGATACAACTGTTGAATCTTAGGAGCGTGAGAGAGATCGCGGTCGATTTAATCGAGATGTTTTGAATGCGATAAATCAATTTTCTCCAAATTTGGAAAATGCTGAAAAAGGGAAATAGAGTTTAATACATTAGATAATGACACATAACTACCTATTTAACCAATAATTTCTCCCATGCCAATTAAAAAAAAAAAAGTGAGCTTATTAAAAGTCAATGCATTTAAGAAATATTAAATTACGTATCTTCCGAAAACATTTGCATTGCGCATTATTTCGTCATTGTTTCATATATATATATATATATATATATATATGAGATCTTTAAATCACTCCATTAAAAAAGTGATGACATGTGAATTATGGTACATACCTGATTTCCTTTCCAAAGTTTTTGGATATTACTATTCCTCATTTCAAGTGTAATAAGATTCTCCGCACATAAATGTAATGGCACATAAGGTAGTGGACATTCTTCCCAACAAAAAAACCTCGCTTCTTCGTAAAGATAATCCAAAACTCCACGAATACTCAACATCGAAGGCTTTCTCCAATCGAGACTTGTAAATTTTAAGAAATATTAAATTACATATCTTCCGAAAAATACTAGCCCTCAATGTCATACTTTTCATCATGTTCACGTCCACAGACATGCATCGAATTGCCTCAATTGCCTATTAATAGCGAATGAAGGGAAAACAATTATCATTACCTAAAAAATGACCAAAAATATAATATAGAACAATTAAAATATATCTGCTATTAGAAATATCCAATTAATAATGACATGGTGCATTTTATTAAAAAAATTCTGCAATTCATGCTTCCCAAATAATAAATGAATTTCGAAAAACTCATCAACTTGTAGACACACTCATTCATATACCTCCACGCTATTGCATGTGCAAATAATGAAGCGATATTCATTTAAAACACTTGTCATACATAATTTTCAGTCTTTATTTAAAGGAAAAAACATAACTAAAGACTAACGACAAGGCAAATTATAATACTACATTGAAAAATGAGAATCCCTACGAATCTCATGCACTCTATAAGCAGAACACAATGCCTCCATCCCTCTCCATATATCTTATTTGTTTTCGACTTTCATGCAATTTGTTCCTCTAATAACATTAAATTCTTTGCTATTATAAGAGCATGCTCATGCGAGCGTATGAATATCCTCCTTTACACTACATCAATTAGTAAGAGAAAAATCATTCTTGTGAATCATGTTATTTACCACTTAATGAACAATAGTAGTAGACTAATTTTATCTTTTCGAATAAGACATATCACAATAGTCCTCATTAATTTATATGTAATGTTTAGGTGGATGAATAAATTGCACCTCAATGCAATTTTAGTCATTTAAATTGAGAAATGATCTCTTATAGGAATATCTAATTAAAAAAAATAAAACAGAGAAACTTCAAGATAAATGTTGACACTTACCACCAAAGATTTTAACAAATAAAAAACATGTAGACAAACAAAATATGACAAGGAATTTGACAATGAAAATAATAATAACAATTACAATAATAATAAACAAAGTAAATCATTACCTTGCCACAATTGAAAAAATCAGCAATGTCTTCGTGCCGCAATAGTCGAATAGGGGTTTTAGCATCATAATTTAGCTGGTTCCTAGCAATTTTAAGGCCCATTTCCTTTACAAGATAATGCATCACAATAAGAAAATGATTATTAAATGAAATGAGGGATTTCTCTTTGAGAACACTAATCTCAAAACGAACAGAAGAGTCATATAATTGTCTTATCATGTTCAAAGAAATATAAACTCTTTCATTGATTAAAAATGCTAGGTCAAGAAACACATTCTGCTGCTCCTCATCAAGTCCATCAAAACTCAACTTCAAAACATCAACAACTTCCTTGGGTGGATCTTTGTCTAGTTTTTCCAAGGCACTTTCCCACTCTTCTTTTTCTCTTCCATAGAGAGAGCAACCTAACACTATCAAGGCTAATGGATTTCCTTGACAATATCCCACGATTGATTTTGATAACTCCATGTATCCTTCAGATGGCTCATGTTGCTTGAAAGCTTTCAGACTAAAGAGACGAATGGCATTGCAAAAATCCAAACCTGGAACGTGATACGTTGCTTGGGTTGATCTTGGTTTAGTTTTTCCATATGCGTTTTGAAGCACATGCATGTCTCTTGATGTGATAATAATCCTACTTCCTTCTCCACACCAATAAAGCACTTTGGTTAAATCTTCAGCTATTCTTGAACTGTCCACATCATCAAGTATGATAAGAATTTTTCTGCGTCCAAGTCTATTTTTCATAGAAGCTAATTTTATGTCATAGATGCTAATGTCCTTATCTTTTAATAATTCTCTGAGGCAATCTCGTTGTAACTTGTCCAAACCAATATCTTTTAATTGCTCTTTAACATTTTCAATATAGGAAAAAGCATCATATTGAGCTCTCAACTCTTGAAATAGAGCTTTAGCAAGAGTGGTCTTGCCGGCACCACCCATACCCCATATTCCCACAATGCAAGCCTCACTTAAAAGGTTTGCAATATTTCTGATATGACGAGCAATGCCAATAAGTCCTTCAAGATGATATGATGAATTATAGTTCAGCTTGCTCAAAGCGTCTTTGACAATCTTTTCAACAAGTTTGAATTTAGGTCTAGCACAATTGTCAATAAAAAGAAAAGGCATATTTAGTAGGTAGAAAATGAAAATAAAACAAAAAACTACAATAATTTGTTAGAATTCTAAAGATTAGTTAAGTAAATCCAAAAAATCAACTACAAAGATAACATTTTTGAAGCTACGATACTATTGGAATCCCATCCAGACACACTTGCAGATTGGAAAATAGCATCACTCCACTTTTGCAGTTTTTTTGGATTGTCCTTAAATCTTCACTTCAATACATTAAATCCTTTTCCAAAACTCCCATTTTGTTTGCGTATGTTTGAAGGATCTACGTTGTAGAAAATAGGTATCACTTCCCTTCCAAATTTTTTCATACATTCCAATATGTGAACAAGTTCATCCATACACCATGTAGAAGAAGCATAGTTCGCAGAGAAAATAATTATAGATATTTCAGACTCCTCTATTGTTCTCAAAAGAACTTGTGAGATATGTTCTCCTTTACGGAGTTCGTAATCCATAAAAGTGTGAATGCCCGCATCATCAAGTCCTTTGTAAAGATGACTTGCAAAAGTGTGGCGGGTGTCTTCCCCTCTAAAGCTAAGGAACACATCATACTTTGTAGCAGGAGGAGAAGTCATTTGAGTTAAAATCACATCATCTTCAGTGCTACAAATAGAAACAAACCGTCAACAAACTTTGGGTTATATATTGGAGCAAATCAAACAAGAAAATAAAGAGTGAGAGGTTATTTAGAGGAAGGTAATTACCTATCATCAACAGCAACAGGTTCGTTACCATTAAGCGAACGAGATATGAATCTGATAGCTTTATAAATTGATAATCCCAATAGAAGCAATGAAGCTTCTCTATGCATCATTAAAACAATGGTTGTGATAGCAATTTCTAGCTTCAACCTTCAGCAACCTAAAACTAAGGTCATAGAAAGTGCAAGCAAAAGTTTATTAGATCTACACCAGGAAGGTAGCCAGGGACAAGATTCAACACTAGAAGTAACAAGAATTAATGAATTCAACACTAGAAGTGACAAGAATTAACAAAATTTGTCGCAGAATGTATTTGAAATGAATTTATTAAAGAAAAAAGGGAGTATCATCTCGCACTTCATCTATTCTTAAAATCAACTTAGCAAACAAAGAAAGAAAAAGATAACCTTTTTTTTTTTATAATTATTTAATATCTTCTTATATTGATAAACTAAGTTACTAAAAAAAAATTGGAATAGCATGATTAATAAATAACAAAAAGTAATTCTCTATTAACAATAATAACGAACCCAAAATACATTTCTTTGCTTTTTGCTTCTTCTTTTTTTAAAAAGAAAAAATCCATTTCCACCAAACTCAAAATAACAAAGCAATTAAAAGTTGTTTTTATTTTGTCTAGAACACATTGCTACTTTTTTTTCCCCAAAACACTTACCTAAAAACTAATTATCAAACAAGGTTTTTATTTTTTATTTTAATAAACAAAAATTTGTTCTTAAATAAAGAATCAAACAATGCCATAGTTTTAACCTGGCGGATGTGGTGGGAAGCAAAAGAAAAAGCTCACAAGGTCTCAATATATTGTTGAAGGATAATTATTATATTCTTATGAATATGAATTTCTCACACTTCACCTGTTTTTTCCCCATGCCTTCCCTTTCATCTCACAACAAAATGCGAGCGACGTAACGATAATTACATGTTCAATTCTTTTTCTTTTTTTCTTTTTTGTAGCAAAATATTGTTGAAAGTTTGGCAAAAATAAGAAATCATTATAAGATAACTTCCTTTCACTTGTTAAAATTTAATTAAAAATTTGAATAGCATGAATTATAAATAACAAAAAAATTCTACTAAAAAGATAACCTAGTTAAAATTTAAACCAAATAGACTTTATCTCACCGAAACAGTCTTTATGCAAAACTAAGCACACCATCAATGGGTTCAACTTCTCAAGAAGTGCATTTAACAATATATTTAAAAAATTGTTGACTATCTATAAAAGCCTCAAAGGATTTAAAGGTTTATGAAGCTAATAAAAACTTTACAATGATTTATTTGAGAAAGATAAAAGGGATGAAAGCAGAGAAAGTTAGCTACCTCAGATAGTTGCAGAATTTTTTCCTGCACACGAACTTTCAAAACTCAGATAAAAATCTTGCAAAATAGTAAATAAAAGGGATGAAGCAAGTGATGAAGCAAGTGGAATGAAAATAAAAAGAAGAAAGTAAGCATGAACCCGGATATGTGAAGGGAGGATATTTCACTAAGATCGCAAAAATGTCAGCTTTGGAATCTGCAGAGACTTCCTCCTCTTCCAAACAGTTCTTAAAATAAATGAAGATTTAAGTCAATAGATCATGTCTAGTTATATCTTTGAAGGTTATGGGACTTGTTTTTCAGAGGTAAAAGTATAAAAAAAATGAAGGCAAAACAGAAGAAGCATAATGGATCCATGGGATAAATCAAGCATAACGTAAGAATTTTTTCCTTGAACAAACCCTGAAAACTCAGATAAAAAATGCTCTCAAAACAGTAAATTGATGGGATGTAGCAAGTGGATGAATTAAAAAGAGAAGAAAGTAATGGTATATGAACCTGGAAGTGAAGGGAAGATAGTTCACAAAGATTGCAAAAATGTCAGCTTTGGGATCTCCGTACAGACTTCCTCCTCTTCAAACGAAGACTTCCGTCAATAGATCAAATCCAGCCGTATGTCTGAAGGTTTCAAAAATGAAAAATGGAAGATTTAGAATTTGCAGAGACTTGCTTTCTCTTCAAACAAGCTCTTTAGATTTTGTCATATCCCAATTTTCGAAAGCGTTTTCACGGTATCTTGATCGAGTTGAGCATCGAAGTAAATAGTATTGAAAAGTAACGATAAATATCCACGTTATGTATGTGCTTTTAACAAAGATTACATTTTTTTCAAATGTCAATATCGTAAAGTACATATCAATAGGACTTTTCCAGCCGGTTCTTACATCTCGCGGCTTACCCTTGTCTTCGATCCCGTTTTACTCCGATCCCGAAGCTCGTAAGAGCCGAGGTTCAATGCCCATTGAACCTCGTAACGGTTAACCTCATGTTCATGTACGCTTATGTATGACAGCTTATCTCATGGTTTCACAGCAATATTCACATATAAAAGATAATAACGTAACACAGCCTTTGCATATGAACGTTATTACGATGCACTATTCACGGTGCCACGATGGCCTATCGTGTCCTCAGCGCTAGGAAAACTCAACGGCGTTATCAATACCATAACCCGTGTACAGCTGTATATGTATACTCAATAAATTTTTAAAATAGATTCTCAATCTATGAATACAACCATCACATATAGGTATACAGTAAACATCAGAGTTAGTGTTATAGTACGCGTCCGTACCTTCGTTGACGATTTTGGTACGTTCGTGGCGATCCGTGATCACGCTTATCCTATAATGGTAATATCGTATTTATTAATTTACAAATAATATTCTAGGAGATATCCTAGTCACTAATGACCCTTTTGACCCTTGGTACATTTATTTTTCACTTTAGTCCTTCAAAATTCGTAGAACAACGCTGGTACAAATTTGGGCAAGATTTCGTCTAACTTTGAAAAATCATAATTAATTCTAGAAAAATCGAAACGAGGATCCGTAAAATTCCTTGAAATCCTTAGGATGTCTATTTTCAAGGAAAAATAATCAATTTTTCCCAGATTACGCGGATCACTCCCAGGTTTAAAGTTTTGAGCCTCTACCCAGAATTTTTCTAGAAATTGTAGCCTAACTTTAAGAATTTTTATCTCCCCGTGAAAAAACATTTTTACATGTTCTTGACATATTTAGAAATCCCTATATGTCTATTTAACCATGAAGTTTCTCAGAATTTTGTGACTATATTTTCAATATGAAATTCTGGCGTTTTCATTTGCATTTATGTTGGTTCATGACTCACCTTTGCAAGTGGATAGTTGCTTTTTAACAATCCTTCTCTTTCTCTCCCAAGAAGTAAACACCGTGCCCCCCTTGCTTCATTTTTTTATTATAGTTTTGTGGCATTTAATTAATTGCATGTGGGGGCTATTTCATTGGTTATCCACTTATTCATATGGATTAGGCTTTATTAGAATTGATTAGGGCCTTTGGATAAGCTTTATGAGATTAATTCTTAGCCTTTAGATCATAGTTTGAAATTGTTGACTTTTCAACTCTTGATTAACATTTGATTAACATCTTAACACAAGCTTAATTATCTCTTGGTTGTTGCATCATTGGTTCATGGAGTGACTTACGGTTGTTAACAATTCATTTAGTGCTAATCCTAATCCCTTATTGGTTCTTGACTTTTAATTAGCCTAATTCACCTCTAATTAATGGCTATTAATATTAATTGTTAAAGAATTCCATTAGTGTAATTTTAATTGCTCATTAATTATTAGTAATCGCCCTTTAATTGTTCTAAGTGTTTTGATAATTCTTTATGGCCCTTTATGAATTTAAATATGAACTAAATATTAATTATAGGGTATTAGTAAATTTAGTCTCTTAATAAATCATTGGTTATTCTAATCTTAAGGAAAAATTACCTAGAAAATAGAATAAACACATCTCAAAATTTGAGACCACATATTTACCTATTTTCAATAGGTATCATTTGTCAAAATATGACATTTATAATAAGTGAGATTTTTAGGGTATTACTTGATTCGATAATAAATAAACAAATGCCTCACTCACATATTTATATTTTGTTTCAGCGTTCTTTTATTCCTCTTTCCGGAAGTCGCGCGTCGCTGGTGTTCCCGCGTTGGAATGCCCCGCTTCATCATCGGACGCTTTGCTTTTGAAGAAGTTACTCCGTGTTTCCACAAATGTGACTATTACCATAAACTATAATTGGCGAGAAAACTTATTATTCAAATTTACTTGAAATTTGTAACTTATTTTAGTCTAATTTTGTGCCCAACTAGTTAAAGTTGAAACACAAAGTGGATTTTGCGAATTGGTGTGATGCTTCGTTGTACCGCACCAGCCCTTTGCTTTTGGGAAAACCTTTAGAAATTGAAATTTATTATAAAGTTGAAAATTTTATTATAAATTTGCTTTAGGTAAATTGAAATTGTACAACCTACCTTTTATTATAAAGTTGAAAAATAAAGTGGATTTTGGCCTTATATTTAGTTTCAAAGTAAATATTAAAGATAAAAAGCACTAATATTTTTTGAAGCTCCATATACCCTCCCATATCATACTCCTTCTTGTCCTAAAATTAAAATAGTATTCAATCTTATCCAAATTAACTACACTAAACTCATACATCATATAATTTTCTTATTTTACTATTCTTATAAAATATGGATATGTATAAAAAAATATTTAATGCAATGTTGAAACTATCAAAAGTGTCTTATAATAAAAGAGACCAAAAATTATGTTTTAAAAGTTGTCCTCTAAGAGAGACTAGAGTGGCCAATGAAAAGTCAAGTCATCCCTCCTTTGTGACTTTTACAAATTGGCGGGATGCTTCCTTGTAGTTGTACTGCACCAACCCTTTGCTTTTGGAAAAAACACAAAAATTCAAGGGCCAAATTATTTTTTATTTTTTCCGTAGTCCATCCGGTCCTGGGCAGGCCATCTTTCGTGTACATCAACGGCCCCAAACTAATCCGGATTGAGACTGATTCGCCCCTTTCGGGGAAGGTTCCACCACCTACACACGCTATATTCCCATGTATCAAACTCAAGATCCGTGGTTAAATTAGGATAGTCTTTTACCAGCTGACTTAAGCATTTGGTGGTAGGCCCACTTATTTTTTGTATCACAGCAATTAAGTCTTTTCTTGTTCAGATTTTACTTTTAAAAAATAACATATATAAGGAGGAAAAAACCTGAATTAAAAATAACTAGCTGAAATCTAATCCAATCTATAGGATAATTCATAACGGCACTTAACTATTAGTGGTCTCAAGTAAGCGCTTTACATGTATGTGAACCAGCCAACTCAAGCATTGGCTTCTCTAAAAACATTGTCATTATAAGTAATAAGGATATATGTGATAAGATTTTTTCTAAAATACTACTGATATGTAACATTATATATCCGTTATAAGCACATATATATTGTCTTATTAAAAAGTAAAAACCATTTTGTTGATATTTATATTTTTACTTAGTTTATCATTAAATATTTGTAAAGACATTTTGTTAATTCCATTACCTTGTAGAGATTGGAAAATGCATTGAAATACTAACCGGGGAGATAACACGGGTTAAAATTAAAAAAGGATGGGTTTCCCATGGGTGAATAAAAAATAAAAATACGAGTATGAGAAAGTTTTTCATACTTTTATTTTTATTTTTAGGCATATATTGTAACATCCCATTTTCAAAAGCGGTATATATATTTTTTTCATCGAGTAGAGCATCGGAGCGATTGAGTAACCGATATTTATATTCAAAATGTCGTGAGTCCTTACTGATTACATAGCGGTACGTTATACCGAGTGTTTTCAAAAGTAAATAGCAAAAGAAGAAAGTCTTCACTGAGTCCCTATGCGTCTTCGCTTTACCTTTCTCCTCGATCCTCGGTCCTCCCGACCACGACGCTATGCCAAGAGCGAGGTTCAATGCCCATTGAACCTCGTGTAACTGATTAACCTCATGCTTATATATACAACATAGACAGTATATGAGCATACAAACAAGCTTATCCCAACAGCACACACGCCCCAGCGGCGATATGTCGCACTTAGCATACGTTTCGCACCTAGCAATCGTTTCGCACCTAGCATTTCGCACCAAACATTTCGTACCTAGCAAACGTATCCCAACACCCAGCAAGCATAATAACAGTACATTGTACATACCACAGAGCTATCAATTACCTCTCATAAACATACCATACACATAGCACATGTACGCATACAATAAACATCAGAGTTAGTGTTACAAAGATCGCGAACGTACCTTCGTTGACGGAAAACGGTACTTTTTGACAATGCGATACACAACGGTACAACAAGGTATGTGATTACAGATATCCTATAAGGATAATATCATATTATCAAGGCCCAACATCATAATAGGCATTTTAGGTACAAATTACCATTTTGCCCCTAACTCTCCTAATTGGCGGAATTTCGCGTAACTTCGTTACTTTAACTCTAATCTTCCAAAATTTTGACATATCTCCATCTCCAATATATTTTTGAAATAAATATCATATTTATCCCTAAAACATGATATCTAAACTAACTTGGAAGATTAAAGATTAATCTAGCATTTCTACTATAACTACCGAAGGAACTACCAAAGCTTAAGACTAGGGACCGAAGAACTTACCCAAAGACTTCGCTACTCCTTTTCCGAGCTCCTCCTTGCTCTCACTTCTCTCTAACCTCTTTCTAGGATTCCTTTGTGAATTGGTGAGGAATGAAGTGAAGAGGGGTTGCTTATTTATAGAGAATTTCCATGGATCTCAACCCTTGGATCAACTTTTGCATCAAGGGCTAGGATGATGAAGATGTGGCCTTATGAACATCACTCATTTTCCTCTTCTCTCCACCACAAAAATGTCCCCTTACTTTATGCATTTACCCGATAAAATCCCCGATCGGTGTTCTAATCACGTAATCTTAGAAAATCTCAAAAATCCGGAACACAAACCTTGAAGTTCTATTCTTCCTCTTTGGAAATATCTGAGTTAACTAAATTTTTGATCCCATTCGGGTATTTCGTAACTGTTGAACATTTTCGGATAACCGCCGTCGGTTACGAAATTACTTCGGGTAACATCAACTTCGGGACAAAATTCACCGATTCATAATATGTCCAAATTGTTTTCTACTTAGTTCAAGGATTTCAAGTTATGATTTATTTTCCATTGGTTCTCACTTTTCTTATCGCCTTTGTTTACAAAATATCTTTTCATCTGATCCCTTATTCGCCCGGCTACTTTAAATGACTTCCGCTAACACCAACTTCTCGGACAAAAATTCACTTGTTTGTAATATGTCCTGACCTAAGAAACTTAGTTCACGGTTTTCTAGGTAGGATTTAATTTCTATCGGCTCTCATTTATCCAACTGGTTCTTCCACAAATATCTTAATTATATTATTATTTAATTAACGAAATATCATGATATTATTTTTGAAAAACCCACAACCCTTTTCACACTCAAATTTTGGTTTTCTCTTCCCTTTATTATTATTATTTTTTCTTTAATTTATCTAAATTAGCTAGAAGCTTAATTAGAGCCTTAATCCCATGATTAGCAATCTTTTAGGATTTAGGGTTTTCATGTTCTTAATCTCACCAATTTTTCTTAATCTTTTCTAATTGATTAGCAAGCACACTTTATGCTAATATTAGCCATAAACACTTATCTAAAGGATTTTCTATAATCTACCTTAAATATTCTCTTGTTCAGGCTTAAACAATTAGGCATTAATTACTTAACTAATCACTTTCTAATTGTTGATAATTTTCTTAATTAGGATTAATCATTTTCTCACAACTATTTCACTGATATTGGTATTTTATGCTCCATGTAAAATATTAAAAATCATAGGGCAATTTATGCTCCCAAAATTATATTTAATTTTGCCTCATTATTTTTCAAGGGAAATAATCCCAAAAATTCCTAAAATTAGAGACAACATACTTTCTAATTTTCAATAAATATTTTATTGCCTCTTGGGATTTATTATAATATTTTCAGGGCATTTCATGGCCCATAATTGCATTTAGGGATTTTGACACTTTAATCCCTCTAATTTCATTAGAAATTTCCCTAGACAATAGAATAAGTATCCTACAAGGTTTTAAAACCACATATTCACCTATTTCCAAATAGGTATTATTTGCTAAAATATAATATTCCAAATAGATAATTATCCGGGTATTACATATATTCTTAATGGAAAGCTTTTGATGAAGGTGGGTTTTAGTTTTTGAAACTCCTTACTTTCCATAGTACTTTGCTAGAATTGTCAAAAACAAATCTAAAAAATTCAATTACACCTTCTTTATTTAAAGAAACATAATCAATGCATGAGAACATTTATCAAAATTCTGATGGGCAAGAAATAAAAAATCATTAGTTATTTTTATGCCACCCTTTTATATTTTAGACTAAAAGAATTTATTAAATAGTACCTTATAATAAGAATAAGATAGGAGAATTGTAGTTTGTTGATAGATGTAGATTTTAATAAATTAATTTAATTTTTCTATTATGTGCCTACATATCCAACTACAAAGTGTAATGTATTGTGTATTAAGCCATAAAAGTCACAGGACATTAATAAAGAAATAGATATATAGATGAAAAATTACATTGATCCAACATAATTATATAAGTTAAGGCTTTTTATATTTATTCTGTTGGTTCTTCAATTATCAAATACGTCCTTAAGGTCAACAGGTCAAGTCACCCATAGTTTTAGGGGTTATTGTCACTTTATTATCTGTTATTTTGTGTCTTGCTGCATGGTGTAATTTGTCTTGCGCTCCCTACCACATGTTTTTTTTTTTTTATGAATCAAAATATGGCCCACATTAACAAAATAAAAATGTTCTCTGTAAGAAAAGTCTGTAACAATTTATTTTTTTTTTAAAAAAAAAAAAAAAAAAAAAGAAATCGTTTCTCAACTTGAGTAACGCCCACAATAGGCAGTGGGACAATTATTGTAAAGTCACAACAAGGTTAACCATTTAGCCGTAGTTACATGGAAGATGCCTAAAAGTATTAAAATGACAGCCTAACCCAAAAGAATGAGGATATTGAAAGTCTAAATAATATTCTTTTAATTCTAAATATAGGACTAGCTTGTAGTGTAAATTGTACTATAAACAATGTCATATATTTAAGATTAGAGGTAGTAATAATCACCAAAAGAGGACATTAGAGTGCTAATGTCCTTTTTGGTAAATTTAACCCTGAAAAAACTATTATGATAACAATATTCAAGCCCTATTATTTTTATCCAAAATCAATTCTCCAAAAGCCATTTTTACCTCTTAAATTTCAAAAGCTATTCTCCAAAAACCATTTTTACTTCATAAATTCCAAAAGTTTTTCTCCAAAAACTATATCCAAACAGTCCCCTAAATAAGGTTGAATCGTTTGCAATCATGAGAGTAAAAGTAGTTTGAGGATTGAAACTTGAGAAAAGCTGCCATCTGAATTTCCTACAATATCCTTGTTTTTATTCCTCTTCCCAGGAAGCTCGTGTGTCGGTGGTGTTGGAGTCCACATTATGTGCACATAATTTTTGTGAACAACCATAGTCACAATACAAACTACCAGAATACCAGTCACTACTCATATGCAAAAAGCAACCAAAAATAGTATTAGAATCATAGTACAGATTCAACACAAAACAAACAGCAGAAACTAGCCAACTCCTTCACGAACCAAGTCCATCGGGCACAAACCCCTTTCTAACATTCACAACAATATGATCCGCTGCAAAATTTCCTCCTCTGGGAGAGAAAGAAACAATCCAATTTGCCTTAGATGATTAATAAAGCTTTCGTAAGAGCAACCACCTCAGTCATAAACAGAGTTTGCCTGCACCTTTGAAATCAAGTCAAAAGAACCATCACAATTGACTTTAACCCAATTATCCCTTGGAAACTTCCAACATTTCACAGCAAGACTAGACTTTTTTACCTTTTCCAAATAGAAAATGGGCTTAAATCTATCTCATCGTTAATATTTTTTCTTAACCTTTGTGTGCGTTGTTAGCTTATTGGTTCTAAACAATTCTTTTAAGTGTATTAAAGTGTGTAGAATTTTAAAATGATATCTTTCTAAACAAAATCTCCTTGATTCAATCTGCTTAGACTTTTAGCTCCTCATTTCTTTCTTAATATTAAGCTCTTTTTTCTGACAAATAACTTAATACAAGTTTATAATATTAGGAAAATTTTATTTAAATACCAAATGAAATTGCAAAACTCCCAAATGTCTCGTTAAACTTTGTAAAAGACTTAAATCATGTATGTTATTGTCAATGAAGGGTATGGTATTAACAAAAAGTAAATGATTTATAACAAATATTGCAATGAAAATTACCAATTCGTTAATGATATTTACAATTTTCATAATGGTAATTACTGGTGTTTTTGTCAGGTTTTTCACAAGTGTCTCTTATGAAAAAAACAAATGAGGGGAAATTATAACAAATCTTGTAATGAGAATTATCAATTTGTTAATGGTATTTACAAGTTTTGTAATGGTAATTACCAATGCTTTCCTCTGATTTTTCATAAGTGTCTCTCATGAAACAATAAATAAGGGTCAATTATAACAAATCTTGTAATGAGAATTACGAATTCGTTAATGGTATTTACAAGTTTAGTAATGAGATTTAGAAGAGTGTTTCTTGATGGAAAAAATGTTGAGAAGAATATATATATATATATATATATATATATATATATATTTATTAATGTGTGTGTGTGTGTGTGTGTGTCTATACATATATATATTAAAAGAACCAAGTGGCCTAGTGGTTGGGCCACTTGGCCCTAATGCAAAAACTCCACATTCTCACTTTCATTCAATATATATATATATATATATATATATATATATATTTTGTTTAAAAAAAAATAGATTCAACCCCACCCACCAAAAAAATAATAAAATAAACTCAGGATCTCGGGCCGCCGATGGCCGAGCCCAAGTCAGCTTAGAAGGTTTTAGGCCCTCGTGGCGAGGGTCTTTTTTTATTATTATTTTTAAAAAAAAAATTGAGGGAAAATAGGGTAAATTCACCCGAATTTAAAAATCTCAATTTGGTCCTTGTCATCTTTAAGTCTTTTACAAAGTTTAACAGACATTTTGGGGTTTTACAATTTTATTTGGTATTTAAATGGAATTTTCCCTATGATATTAGACCTAATTAAGGCCTCACTTAAGCTTTGTCAAGAGAAAACAAAACCAATTACGCAAACAAAACCTTGTGCTCTATGTAGGTTATTTATATTCTTTCCAGATTCAATGTCCTAAATATCTGGTATACTACTTGATAATACTCCCTCTAATCTATATTATGATCTCTATTATTGTACTCTATGTTTTCTAAAAGAATTGAATTTTTTGATCTATTATATAAGTCACTTATACCCTATTTGGTACATTGGAAATGAGAATGGAAAAGGAGAAGTGAAGTCGATTCCACAAGTTAGGCTGTTTGGTGTGTATGGGAGCCCACTTCCACATAGAGCCGGGAAAACAACGGGCCGACCCGTTTATACCTTCAATTTATAAGGGTCGATCTTAAGATTTTTATCTTAAAAGTGAAAGCGAGTCTAAAAGGGTCAGCCTTGTAGTAGGCATTTTTTAAAATTATTTATATGATAATAATATTTTTGATTTTTTTACTTTGTTAATGATGTTTCAAATATTTAATTATTATTATATTTTTTAGAATTAAGTTTTATAAGTACATCTTGTATTAAGAATCATAAAAATTAAAAACTTATAAAAGATATTTCTTATTTCATAAGCATTTTTACTAATTTTATATTTTTGACTTATTTTTTTTAGTGATTGTTTTGTTCATACCTTGTGTTGTTTATTTTGTAAACTACTTAACTTTTCAAGACATATTTATAAAAAGTCTTTTTAATCTGGTTAAGTTTTCTCATTAGTTTTTTTTTGCAATTGTGATATGTGAACAATAGTTTACCTTTGATTATGATTTAGTGATTGTGTTTGTTTATTGCATGATTCGTGTTTTTTAGACCTTAATGTTGACAATATTTATTTGTTAAATTAGAACTTTAATTGTTGTAATTTACTAATTATATTTCTATAAAAAATACACAAAAAATAGTTAAAATTTTAAAAAATAGCTTTAGGCCCTATAAGGCCGGCCCAAAAAAAAGAGTTAAAATTTAGAAAAATGACTTTAAGCCCTGTAGGGCCAAGCGCCCTTGGCCCGTATGCTGAAGGGTCAAATTTTAAAAAATAGATGTTTTTCTTACCACGGGTCTAAAAGGGCTAACCCTTGGCCCTTCAAGGGCAATCATCCTTGTTTCCACTGCTCCGCTCCATATGGAAGCCACTTCCATTGAAAATTATGGAAGTGAGTTCCTTGGGTAGACCCATGGAATTCATCCCACTTCCATGGAAGTGAACTTTATGGACCATTATACCCTTATATATTTTATTAATTGACAACTTTATCCTTTCGCCACTAGTACAAAAAAAGGCTTTAAAGATCGCCTCATTTAGACCGGAGAATCAACACCTCGGTCTTAAAGAATGACGGGTGGCAATTCTGTAAATATAAAGAACTTCTTGGACCAATTCATTTTTTCACAGGTCTTAAATATATTATTCAGACAGGAATAAAAAACAACCGGCCTTAAAAATGTTATTAAGAAAATCGAAATTTCAATTACTTTATACAAAAATCTCATACAGCCGTACTTATATTTTCTGTAGTCCAACATAATAAGGAAAAATTTAAATATAAAAGTATAAAAGTTTTAAGACCGCACATATTTAATAGCCGGTCTTAAAAGTTATTCTTTTAAGACCGGACATATAATACGGCCAGTACACAAAAATTAATTAATTTTCAGACCGGAGATACATAAGGACCGGTCTTAAATGTTAACTTTTAAGACCGTCTTATAATTTGTCTGGTCGTAAAGTTAAATATTTTAAGACCGGACTTAAATTGTAGCCAGTTCCTCAATATTGAAGAAAATTAAACAAATAATCAATTACTTTTAAGACCAGACTTTAATATGACTGGTCTTGAATGTTAAATATTAAGACTGTCTCTTTTTAATCCGGTCTTAAAAATGAAGCGCCAAATATACATTTCTTCACGCGAAAGCTTTTGTTACTCTCACTGAAGAACCTCTGTTCACGTTGCGAAACCCTTCCTGTTGCATTACCTCTCTTCCTCGCCCATGTACCATAGCCTCTATTACTCTCTCATTTGCTCAGACATTCCTCCCTTCTTGTCTCGAAAATGAATGGTGAAAATGATTCTATTCGTGTTCCGGAACGCTTGGTGTGGATCAGTGTGAGTCGAACGAACCCTCTTCATCTCACAATGAGCCTCGTAATCGCCCTGCATGCTGTAGTAGAAGAGGCACACGAATTGTAACACCCCAAATTTCATACTTCAAAATGTGTCAGTTGACACTTAGTTTTAGAAAACTTAACAGAGTTTGAGGTGCTACCACGCAGAGTAATGCGGAAACGAAGAGCATGCGCTAACGTTTGGACGATGAGTAACTGATACAAAATGCCCAGGCATATGCTGATGCCCTGACATATGCTGATATATTAAAAATTTCCCGAAGGAATATTCATGTGATACAACAATACAGAGCTTTGTATAATTACAAATCTTTATACAATCTTCAACCAAGCCGTAGCTAGACTTGGGGCAACGAACCTAACTCGTTAATCAAACAATTTGGCCGGCCGGTGTCTAGTGGAAGTCTCCCGAATTCACGGTGACTCACCGACGAACCACATAGACAAACCCTTTCTAGACACCAAATAGTTTGAAGTAACCCTATTAGATTCATGCCAGAAGGTAGGCTCTGTTAAACTTCTTCCGGCATTTGCTTTGACTGGTGCCTCTTCTCCGTCCATCAGTGCCTCTTCACGGCTCCATCTACTGTTGCCTCCGTCTACTGGTGCCATCTCTAATCCAGGTTCCTTTCCTAAACCTTAGACAGATCTGAGGTCCAATACCCATCGGACCTTAGGTAACAGTTAACCTCATATGAAAAGAATAAACAGTATATATGACAGATATTCACAGTTTGGAAAACAATCAATCATGAATCAACCAATCATATCAAAGTCATACAAGACATATGAGAGTTAAAGTTACTGTACGCGAACGTACCTTTCACTGCGTAATGGCTATCTAGCCCGACCTTTGAACCCGACTCCGGACTTCCCGGATATCTTATACATTATTTTCGGATTATTCTATGATATTTGAGTAAATATCATATTGCTTAGAATAATATCCTAAAGGTTGAATTTACCTTTCTACCCTTGGTGGATTTGTTATTTACAATTTTGCCCTTACATTTATTTAAAAACGCAATACTGAATTTTCTGGGCAGATTTTGCATCAGCTTTGGAAAATCATAATTAATTCTAGAAAAATCGAAATGAGGATCCGTAAAATTCCTTGGAATCCATAGGATGTCTACTTTTAATTAAAAATACCCAACTTTGCCCAGATTACACGAGTCACTCCCAGTTTTTAATTTTTGAGCCTCTGCCCAGAATTTCCCAGAAATTCGTAGCCCATTTTGCAGGATTTTTAACTCATAGTACAGAGCTCAAAATAAAATGTTCTAGGTATATCTGAAAAGCCCTATATGTCTAATTTAACCATGAATTGTACCAGAATTTTGTAACTTCATTTTCAATATAAAATATTGGCATTTTTATTACTGACTTCAGAAATTTCTACCCGATGAATTTTCACCCGAGCTTCACTACTTTGATCTTCAACTTCCAAAATTTTTGAGATAACTCTTGCTTCATCATTTTTTCAAAACAAAGCTATTTTTAACCATGGAGAACATGAAATCTAACTACTTTTGGAAGATTAAAGATCAAAACAACCTTTCTACTAAAATCATAAAAGATCAAAGATTAAAGACTTCCTTACCTCTTGAAGAACTTCCTCCTTCTTGCTATGACTTCCTCTCTACTATGGCTTCTCTATACTCATCACTTTGGTTGAGTTTTGGTGTGAGAAATATGAAGATCCCCAAGCTCCTATTTATAGGATTTTGTGAGGGCAAAATGGTAAAGATCTTACACTTCCCTCACCTTAAACTTGGACCATTGGATCTTATTCCCTTTACAAGTGTTGATCTCAACCCTTCATGTGTTTAGAAAACCCTAACTTAGCCAATAAGTTTAGACAACTTAACCTCTAAGTTTTACTTTTTAATTAACTAATTGCTTTAATAGTCCAATTATCTAATTGGTGAGTTGAAATCCTTGACTTTTCAACTTAAGATTATCATCTTACATACTTCATTCATCATTTCCCCCACATGTAGCCATTCCATGAGTTTTCCTCTCTCTTTATTCTATTCCACAAAATACCTTGATATTTATTTGCTAAACCTATCCAAAAAGCATTACATTGTTGGCCAAATTCTCACCATGTGTGATTCGAAGAATATCTAGATTTTTATAAGATTAGTTAGCTCTCGACTAGGCTTTGGAACTAGGTGCGATTGAGATAGTTGGTTACTAACTAGACATTTAGGTGCTAAAAATTTATCCAAGTACTAGTTACCTTAGATGCTTAAGTTTACTTTAATGAAATTTATTTTTGATTGCTTGATCAATCACTAATACTTTTGAATTCTAAGTATGTATCTTGATTAGTAGTTGGATATCAAGATTTATGGTCCAATTAGATTTCTCTAATTGTCCTTAATCATCTCTAATCTTCTTCATCAAAGTTTGCCAAAATAACTTTAATTAGACTTAATCTTGAGATTAAATTATGTGGGTTCAAGATAAGTCCTTATATTTGATCTATGATTATCGTATCTCAAGATATAATTTATTTTGTATAGATTCTTATTTGCTTGTGTCTTGAATTAATCCTATTGATTAATCTAATTGATTTATGCTCAATTTTTCCTATTGGTGGATGCTTTGACTTTTCTCACTCTCACAACATTAGAGCACACACACACTCACAACACTCTCTCTCTTACAACACTTGTACACACACATACACAACTCTCTTTTCTCTTTCCATCATCTTATCCTCTTCCATATTATTTAAGAGCCCTAGTTGTTTTAGTATACTATCCTCTTCCATTTGCCTTTAAAGTCTTCATTGCATTAATGTTGGTTCATGACTCATTTTTGCATGTGGGTGTTTAATTCAAATAATATCTAGATATTAAGAGCTCAATCTCCTCCCATTGGTTCTTTCATTATCTCATGGATTAAGCTTTTTGATAATTATTTAAAGCCTTTAGATTAGCTTTATGAGGTTTAATCTTAGCACTTAGATCTTAGTTGCAATTGTTGACTTTTCAAAGTTGATTAACAAAGTGTAATTAATTCTTAATCAAATGCTTAAATGCCTTTTAATTGCATTTGTCATTGGTTATTTGATTTATTAACTCATCATGAAAATTAGTACTTAATTAAATCAAGCTCCATGCACTTATTTCTATTGTCTTTTATCAACTTGAAGACAAATGCCACTAATCTCTATTTAGTGCAAGCTTAATTACCAATTAAAATTGGCTAATGTGTTCTATTTTTTTTTTTTTTTGATACAACTAATGTGTTCTAATTTAATTAAGTGTCTTCATACCCTTTCCTTCTCTTTTTTGGTTATAGATTAACCATTATTCAATGTGTTAATTATGTCACATTTTATTGTCCCTAATATGTAATCTCATAATTAACCCTTGGTTAATTAATTCCAAAGTGAAATTTGGATGAAAATATAATCAATAGATTATAATTCTTTGAGACACATATGTGAAGGTGGAATATCACCTAGAGGGGGGTGAATAGGTGATCTCAAAAATTCTTTTGACGTATGATGGATAAACGATGAAAGCAGTAAGAAGGAAAAGAGAAATGACACAGAGGAATTATACTGGTTCGGTCAAACTCTTGACCTACGTCCAGTACCCAGACACTCTGGGATTTTCACTATCTCACAAATACAATTACACACTCTGCAACTTAGAATGATCCTTTCTCACTAGGACTCACTCCCCCTTACAAGTTGTAATCATATACCCACACTCAAGATACCACTACCTTGAGATTTGAACAAATGTAAATACAAATGATGAACCTCTCTTATAGAGTAAAATAATGAATACTTTGAAGCTCGAGAGGTATTCAAAGATATGATCGAGACTAGAGATTGATCGCTTTGAGCACTTTTCTTTGTGTATGCGATTCGTACTTGATGAATTCAGTCCTTCGTGTATTTATAGTAGTTGGAGAGAAAAAGTCGTTTGTAGGATCTGAATTTGTTTGTTTGAATATGACCGTTGTTAGCAATTAACCATTCGCACCAATCTCGCCTTAATTGGATTCAATCCGTTGTCTACGGTCGTCTCTTGTTTTACGGAACTATTGCGACCATTGCTAAACCATCTGAAAATCACTCAACATTATGATTAATGATATCACAATAAATGTTGAATGATTTTTAGAAATAGTATAAGATCTTTTGGGATTCATTTGGATGTTCTTCAAGAGAATCATAATTGCAAATATGAATTTTTTAAAACGAGAGGAAGAGATAACTCGAGGTAGCATACTAACACTCGAGTTAATGAATCTTTAATATCCAAAATGCACAAACGAGGAGGCTTATTAACTCGAGGTGAACTTATGGAAACTCGAGGTAGGCTTTTGACTGGAGGCGGGCGACTTGACTCGAGTTTCTGTAATGAAAATGTATTTCAGTAAATGACTGAGACTCGAGGTGGAAGGAGTGATGACTCGAGGTTTGTCTGTGACTCGAGGTGGACGAAGAATATTGACTTGAAATTCGAGAGCATGGACTCGAGGTGCAGAGACTTGAGACTCGAGGTGATCGTGACTCGAGGCTACAATATAGCTGACTCGAGGTGAAGAAGTATTTGGTGATGAAATCAGAAGACCCAGACTCGAGGCTGCAGGGATCATGACTCGAGGTGACAATATGGAGACTTGAGTTAAACTGGACACTCGAGGCAAAAATATTAACTCCAGTTGCTTTGTAACGAGAATCCATTTGGAGTTGGTTGTAAGTGATTGAGACTCGAGGTTGGGGAAACTTGACTCGAGTTAATCCATCGTTGAAATTGATTTCTACAATATCGACTCGAGGCAACACTTCCGACTCGAGTTATAAACCGCTCTCCATTGTTCAAACTCTCGGGAAGGCCATTTGACTCGAGGTGGAGCTTCGACTCGAGTTAAAAACCTTTCTCCATTGTTCAATCTTTTTGTCTGCTCTAAAAACTCGAGGTAGACTCTTTAACTCGAGGTAAGAAGTGCTCTCTAAAGTGAGATATAGAAGAAACCCGAGGCTATGCTGAATTGACTCTAGAATCACGTGTGTCAACTTTATAGGACCATATCTCCCTGGTTTGAGATCCTTTTTGGTTGATTCAACTCTTGATGGAAATCTCTGTGTGTCAGCTTTCCAATGGCACTGATTTTAGCTCAATTGGATTTTTATTTTGTGAGATACACTCAAAACATTGAAGCTTGGTTCTGACTGTGATGGTGATGTTTGTGTCAACTTGTAAAACTCATATCTCTCTTATCTGAGCTCATTTGGACTTATATTATACATCAAAATGACGTGTTGGATGTCTAGGTTCATATGCCACTAGTTTCGTATCAATCCGATACCTGGTTTGAGATATATCATCAAATTACCAAAGGTCACCCGAGCTGAACGTGGAACAGAGTGCACCGGAGTTGCTGAAAATGCACTTTAACTCGAGGCGAAGAAATTCTGACTCAAGGTAGGTCACGACTCGAGAGCGAAAAGTTGGTTGCCTTGAGTTAAGTTGTTCCAGATGCAAAAATCACTCAAAAATCACCCTGACTCGAGGTGGTGAGTTGTGTGTCGAGGTAAGCATCCTAGATGCCCAAAACACTGTAGCTAGATGTTCTAACTCGAGGTAAATTGCTACTGGCTCGAAGTTAGCTCATTGAAATTGCTTATTTTCACTCCGATTTGAGCCGTTCCAACTTCCATATTATCGTGGGGACTTCTAGAATCAATCTAGGAACTTGTATGATGATTTTCTCATTCTATAAAGCAAGTTCTTCCTTCTTCAATCTCTCATCTTGATTAATCTCCATAATTCATTTTGGACTAATCTACATCAAATATATTGTAGTTAGTCAATATACAAGATAAGTATGATATACAATCTTTTTGCTCTTAATGACATCTATATAAGACATCATCAAAACTAATCATAACCAACAATATGCACCTTTTTATTTTGCTAATTATTTGCTAAAATACAATATTTATATGAATTATGAAAATTATGGTATTACACGAATGATGGATAACCCTAAGTCGGACTTCTAGGTCAAGGCTCGAGATTCAGTTTGATGAAAAGTTGGAACCTTTCGGTCCTAATAAAAGCAAATGTACTAGTTTTGTTGGCTATCTAGCACGCAACAAGATTAGCATCTTGACAGATGAGTGGAAAAATGTGGACTTTGGCATAGTAAAGGTGTTAGTTCTCTATGTTTTTAATGTTTTGATGATAACAAATATAATGTAAATAAGTTAATAGATTCATGGTTAAATCATGTTTTATATAGGTAACTTGAATCTATAATGTTTTTGGAAGTTTTGCATTGGTTGCCTCGAGCTAAAATGGTTTTGCCTTGGAGTTAATAAATTAAATCTATGCAAGCCTCTAGTTAAATCCGTGCATGCTTCTAGTTAAACGATGTAAATGATTTAAATAAATATTGTTAGCTCCAGTCAAACTATTTAACTGCCTTGAGTGTGTTTTAATATTAAGATTTTGAAACTATCGTTTTTTACTATCAAGTTAACTTTCTCAAGGTAACTTCTTTTCTTTTTTCAACTTAACTTTCTCTTTGAACATGAAGTTATTGTTTTTGACTATCAAGTTAACTTCTTATTTCAAGTTAACTTTCTCAAGCTAACTTCTTTTTTCAAGTTAACTTTCTCTTTGAACATGAAGTTATTGTTTTTGACTATCAAGTTAACTTTCTCAAGCTAACTTCTTATTTCAAGTTAACTTTCTCTTTGAACTTAAAGCATGAAGTTATCGTTTTTGACTATCAAGTTAACTTCTTATTTCAAGTTAACTTTCTAAAGTCTTTGAACTTAAAACATGAAGTTATCGTTTTTTACTATCAAGTTAACTTCTTATTTCAAGTTAACTTTCTCAAGGTAACTTCTTATTTCAAGTTAACTTTCTCTTTGAATTGAAAAGCTAATATCATATCAAGTTAACTTTCTCTTTGAACTTATCAAGTTAACTTTCTCATTGAACTTAAAACTTGAAAAGTTAATATCAAGTTAACTTCTTATTTCAAGTTAACTTTCTCTTTGAACTTAAAACTTGAAATTATTGGTCTTTGACTTGCCGAGTTAACTTCTTATTTCGAGTTAACTTTATCTTTCAAAGTATAACTTGAAGTTTGCTACTCGTTGCCTCTAGTCAACATTGCATCATCTCTTTTACACTTGACTTTCTCAATATCGAGTTAACTTTCTCGGGTCATATATCTAGTTAACTTCTTATTTCAAGTTAACATTGTTTTTAACTTGAACTTAACTTTATCATATTTGAAAATCACCGTGTGCATAAACTGAAAATCAATTGATTATGATTTTGTTTCTTCAAATCATTACTCATTACTATTATTAATTGCATCTAATCAATTTATTAATGAGTTACAGATTATGAGAAGATTATGAGAATGAGAATCAACACGGATATTGACTATAGCAATCCAAAGATTTATTAAACTTGCCTATTCAAGAAACTCAACCAACGGACATACTCGCAACATTCTAGGCAAGAATATTTCATTTCCTTTCTTTGGGTCTCAACGGTCATAATCACAATTACAGGAATGATGACGGAGATTATACAACAGTCATAATCACAATTACGGGAATAATGAGGCAATTATTCTGACTCTTCTGCTTCATCTCTAACGGTCATGTTAAAGAGCCTCAATGGATATTTCTTCAATCTTCAACTACTATAAATACTCAAAGGATTGAATTCATCAAAATGTACAAAAATGCATACACAGACAAAGCACTCAAAGCGATCAATCTTTATTCGCGTTTATATCTTCGGATATTATTGAGCTTCGTTGTTTATCAACATCTACTCTATGAGAGAGTTCATTTTCGTGTATATCATTCATTGTAAGAATCTCAAGTCGTGGGACTTGGAAATTGGGTAATCAGTACAACTTGTAAGGGGGAGTGTATCCTAGAGAGGATAACTTTTGAGTACGAGTGTGTATCTGATTGTGTACAATTACAACTTGTAAGGGGGAGTGAGTCCTAGGGAAAAAGGATCATCCTGAGTTATAGAGTGTGTAATTGTTCTTGAGTGATAGTAGAAAATCCCGAGTGTCGAGTGGTACTGACGTAGGTCAAGAGTTGGACCGAACCGATAATTCCTTTGTGTCATTTCTCTTTACCTTTCTTACTGCTTTCATCGTTTATCTATCATACGTTGAAAGAATTTTTGAGATCACCTATTCACCCCTCCTCTAGGTGATATTCCACCTTCAAAAGGATCCTATTTAGGACACTATCCGGCTTACATACATTGTCCCTGACTATCAGAAGTTGAAAGACAAGACATTGTCTTATTGTTCTGATTGGTGGAGGAAGTTTAAGACCTTTTTAGCTAACAAGTATATTTTTGCTGAGGTTCAGCCTGACCAAAATCCTTGGGACAAGTACACATTTATTGATGAACAAACTTGACAACAATTTGTTCAGCTGTGGACCACTCATGAAGCTCTGGTGAGTTTATATTTAGTTTTGTTTGCCCTTTTGTTTGCTTATTAACTTGTGCGGATATGTGAATGTTATTGTGTTCATCTAATCTGTTAGTTAAATGGTTTGGTGTGAATAGAAGTATACATTTCTGCCTTTGTCTATGCAAGTTTGATATGTAAACTCTGAAAAGATAAAATACTAAGAAGGTAATTAGGGAAATAATAATGGCATAAGAGTCAAGCCATTATTATAGTCTTAGTTCTGTTATAGTAGGTAGTGGTTAGACATTGTTGTTAGTTAGGTAGTATGTTAACTCTATAATGGTTTCGGTGCAAGCTGTTATTGGGCCTCAAGAGTCAAGCCTCTAACTATATATAAGAGGTTAGTCTAATATGTGTAGGAACCAGTTATGATGAATGAATGAATGAATTGATTGAGTTGGCAGCAATTCTACAACTCCCTTTCCTCTGTTTCTCTCAATTTCTTCTACAATTCTAGATCTTCCTTAAATAAAATGTTGAAACTTGATGAAGTGAATTTGACTAATGTTTGACGTTCATATGAAGTAAAAGTTCTCTAATTTATGTTAGTGACATGGCTGAAATTCATAATTGATAGTTGTTTTCAATTGATTCATAGAAAAGAAGGGAACATGCACGCGAGATAGGGAGAAAGAATGATTTCCCGCATAGTCGAGTCCGCTAACAACTTGATCAGCCCCATTAACAACTCACCTTGGGCCTTTTTCGGAATTTCAGAATCTTGGGCCTTTTTTCGAATTTTCAGAGTCTTTGGGACGTTTTTCACTTTTTTGGTAATATGGGCCCTGAACAGGATTTTCCCATGAATGTTAGAAAAATTATTGGCAAAAAAAATCATTATTCAAATTTACTTGAAATTTGTTAGAAGGTCTAGGCGTAACTTATTTTAGTATAATTTCGTGCATAGCTTCCCTTTAATTATAAAGTTGAAACACAAAGTGGATTTTGGTTTTATATTTAATATCAAAATAAATTATTTATCTAACTCTTATATTAAAAATAAGTAATAGTATCTCCAGTTCTAAATATATGGCATAATTTGTAGTATAAATTACACTATAAACTATGTCATATATTTAGGACTGGAGGTAATAATATTTTTTTGAGCTCCTTACCCTCCCATATCATACTCCCCTTTGTCCTAAAATTAAAATGATGTTCAATCTTATCAATATTAACTACACTAAATTCATAACATTTAATGCAGTGTTGAAACTATCAAAAGTGTCTTATAAAAAAAGAGACCAAAAATTATGTTTTAAAAGTTGTCCCTGAGGAGAGACCAGAGGGGCCTACTCAAAATCAAGTCGTCCCTCCTTTGGAAGTTTTGCAAATGGGTGTGATGCTTTGTTGTAGTTGTACCACACCAACCTTTGCTTTTGGGAAAAACTATAGAAGCTGAAGGGCCCAACTATTTGTGTCATGTAATTTGGGTCTTTGCTTATTTGGATTTTGCTTTAAAAAATACCTATATAAGGAGGAAAAGTCTAAGTTAGAAATAAGGGTTAAAGAGCATCTAGCACAATAAACTATTGGTTCAGGAGCGTCCAACACAATTAACTATTAAGTGGACCGCCAAACACAACAAACTTTTAAAAAGGAGCGCCCAACACAATTAACTTTTAAAAAGGGCGCCCAACACATCGCCGTTAAAAAAAGTTAACGCCGTTAGCAAAAAAGTTAACGTCCAGTTATCTTAGAGCGTCCCAAAGACAACAAACTATTATTCCAAGAGCTGACAACACAAAATTCTAAATTTTACTAAATTAAATAATTTTTCCTCAATTGTCATTATTCAAAAATACTTGTATAAATATCTATAGACAAAAATTACTCATTCTTCAATTTTGTCAAAATTATAATTTGCTAAAATAAACAAAAGTTTTGATTAAAAATATAATTATATGATTTAAATAAAACGTAAGGTATTTTATAGTTTATTATATATGTTAAACAAAAAAAAATAATTTATTTTTATTTTAAAAGAAATTTATGTGAGTTAAAAAATTCATTTAAAAAATCTATGTTATTTAATGTTTCTTTCGTCGACATTTTTCCTCAAATCGCGTTTTGATTAAAAGTCTGACCCGTCCCAATGTGAAGCAATTCGATTAACACCAGTTCAATCCTTTTTTTTCAGAACGTGGGGAAAACAAATGGACGTAACTGGCATCCACAGAGCATCATGTCCATCGAAAATTTCAGCATCATAATTATTTTGTAATTCTGCAAAAAAGGGGTCTTTTTATATCGTTGTTGTTCGTGTCAAATTGTAATACATTTATCTGAGTAATCTGACGCAACAAAGCATCCCACTTGGGAGGAAAAATTGAATTCCCAATAAAAGACTTCATGAACCTTCACAATTTATTAAAGGGTTAAGGCTGCGTCCAGCTAACATTAAATGAATTTTTTAACTCACATAAATTTTTTATAAAATAAAAATAAATCATATATTTTTTTTGTTTAACATATATAATAAATTATAAAACACCTTGAGTTTTATTTAAATCATATAATTATATTTTTAATCAAAACTTTTTGTTTATTTTAGCAAATTATAATTTTGACAAAATTGAAGAATGGGCAATTTTTGTCTATAGATATTTATACAAGTATTTTTGAATAATGACAATTGAGAAAAATTATTTAATTTAGTAAAATTTAGAATTTTGTGTCACTTTTTGAATAATAGTTTGTTGAGTCAAGCGATCCTTAGATAACAGATGTTAACTTTTTTGCTAATCGCGTTAACTTTTTTAACTGGCGTTGTGTTGGACGCCCCTTTTTTAAAATTTAATTGTGTTGGGCGCTCCTTTTTAAAAGTTTATTGTCTTTAGGCGGTCCACTTAATAGTTAATTGTGTTGGACGCTCCTAAACCAATAGTTTGTTGTGCTGGATGCTCTTTAACCCTAGAAATAACTAGCAAAAATATGATCAACCTACGCCAATTAGGCTTAGGTCATTATTGAGTCTAGAAGACACATGATAACAATCCAGTCTATAGGTTAATTCATGATGGCACTCCACTATTGGCAATGGCGGATTTAGGGGTTAGGGGTGGCCCTCACCCCCCCTAAAATTTTTTTTTAAAAAAAATTATAAGGAGATTAATTCGTATCTTTAACCATCAGCTTAGGCATTGGCACAATACTTCCTTCAGTATGTATTTATCAAACTATATTGTGTGTTGCCACTTGAAATTGGGCTGTTGATATAAGTTTATTTATAGGCTTTATTTTATAAAATAGGCAGGCTTTATTTCATTGTTTGAGAATTATTTTAATATTTCGACTACACATAAATAACCCCACACACAAGAAAAACTTATTACGTATACCTTGCTTATCTTTTAATTTCAATATATAGTAGTTTCGCATAATCTTTTTGTGTTTGATGCTTAACTTTTGAGTTTGAAATTGTTGTACGTTAACAAAATATAAGGAGATATCTACATGTATATTCAAGCTGAATAACCTAAGCTTGTTTGATTATATTGTATTTCATCATTTGTATTTTAGAAATCTAGTTAATACTCCTCCGGTTTCAAATATAAGACATTTTTACTTAGTGCCCGTTTGGATGACTTTAAAAAAAAGTGCTTTTTTTCCATTGCTTTTTAAAAATGCTTTAATTAGAAATTAAGCTATTTTACGTTTGGATACACAATTTAAAAAAGACTTTTAAATAAAAAAGTTGTTTGGATGTTAAAATAGAAAAAGCACTTTTTTATTAGTAAAATTACTAAAATGGACATATAAAAGCACTTTTTTTTTCTTACATTCGTTTGGATAAGAAAGCACTTATGTTAAAATTTTAGAAATATTATATTCAATAATTGAATTTAAAATTATAATATAATTGAATTTTAATAATATTGAAATTAAATTGTTGATAAGATCAAAGTTGTTATCAAATATTTCTTTTAATTTATATACTTGAAATGACTAAAAAAAACAAAAATTAAATAGTACACAACAATGTAAGATATCTTAAAACTTCATTATCACTAATGAATAGTAATTTCCACTCAAAATGGTCAATTACTATATTATAACCAATGCATTAATTGACAATAACAACTTTTTGAAAAGAAAAAAAAAAGATTGACTTATTGAAAACATTTTTCCAAACAAGTTTTTTAAAATGTTTTAAAACACAAAATCATACAAACCTTTCCACAAACAATTTTATAAAACTGTTTTAAAAAACAAACAGAAAACATAGACAAATAGGCCTTATATTTTCTTATTTCTAATACCAAATTCTCAACCGTGGTAAGCCGAAACAAAGACTATCCCATTCTTTTTTTTTTTTTTTTTTTTTTGAGTGAAAGGAATTTCATTAAACAAGGAATGAACTGTACAAACGTGAACAACTGGAAATTACATAGCAGAATTGAAAATTGAAAAAGCTTGCTGAGTGTGAACCACTGCAGCATGAATCTGAGCTAAAACTCCCTCAACAGTAGGAACCCCATCAGCAAAAATGGAGTTGTTACGGGATCCCCAAAGCTTCCAACATGTAATACATATCCCTATCTTCCAGGAGGTATCCAAAGAGGAAGAAGTAATGATCCGATTTAGCCAAGTCGATAGGTTGAGTCTGAAAAAATCAGAACTCATATCCGAGTGCAAAATCCTCTTCCAGACCGTGCTTGCTATACTGCAGCCTTTAAAGACATGATCAAGGCATTCCCTATCATGATTACAAATGGAATAGGAAGAGTCAGCAGCCATATTCCTTCTGAAAGAGCCATTGGAAGTTTCCATAATGTAGACCAAATGGACCTATGATCATTCCAATTTAGAGCTTCAATAGCATTATATGCAGATTTGGTTGAGAAGCCTCCATTGGAATTTAAGCACCAGGAGCAGTGAGGCACATGAGTGTCACTCTGGATTTTTATGTAGAAGATGTCCTTCAAAACATCCGAGGGAAGGAGGTTCTGAAAAAGCCTCCAGTTCCAAGAGCTATCCCCATTCACAAAATCTGAGATAGGCCTCAAAAGTTCATGAGAAGGAACAGGGGAGAAAGAGACATTCTTTAAAGGGCCATGATCACCAACCCAATAATCCTCCCAGAATTTTACCTTACAACCATCACCAGGATTCCATTTAATATGCATAGCAGCCTCATCCCAATATTTAATCAAGTTTCACCAAAAATAGGACATTCGAGCACGGGCTGTTATCCGCGATAGATCCATTACCATTCTTTTGAATAAACAAGTCAAGAAACTAAGATAAAACCCACATCCTGCAGGAGAAAATTATTCATTCATTTCAGATTAATAATATTGATTCTACATAGAATACATGACTAGGTGGAACAGTAGCCTTTCAAAGAGCTGATACAACAGTTTAAAATTTGTAGAGCTTATGTCACTTTCCTATGCTAAAATGTGGCCAAAGAATGTACATAAAAATAACAAAGACCAGGGGAAAAAATACGACACATACACATCTTAGTGGCGGATTCTACATATCTTCTCCATTCTTAACTCCTACAAATTTATGGGTAACAATGATATGCTACAAGTGGTTCAATTGAAGGCCAAAGAATATAAAACCTCCAAAAATGAGGAAACAAATTAGCTGCAAGGCAAGATGTACAAACAGAGGAATAAATGTATGTACATTGTGACCACATATTAAAAAATGAGATTGAATGGATTAAAGGAAATCGACTTTATACATAGCAGTGATCCAAAGAGCACACAACCTCAGAATAGGTGGAAAGCTACTTATATTAACAATTGTATTTAAAATCACACACACAAAAACTAAACTATAGATCCATCTTTGAATTGAAAGATTACGGAACAACCTGATCATAGATAGGCAAGTCATATAAAGCAACTTTTGGTATAGAATATCTTTTTTTTTTTTTGGACGAAAGGGATATTCATATAATCAGAAATAAGAGTCCAACAGCATCCACTAAACATTACAGAACAACTACAGAAGCTAGACAACCCGAGGCCAAATACGTAACAACTACTACATCAGAACAAAGTAAAAAAACATAACCAAAGAATTTAAAAAACAAGAATCGAAATCCCATTTTTAGATAAAAAAGGAGAGGCAGTGACATCCACATTGGTATAGAATATCTATATCCACTGTTTTAGATAAAATCTCTAAACGGCATCAAGCCTCATAGCTACAAAATGATCATGACCCTATTTATGCTACAAAAAATCAATTCAGTTATACTATGTAGTAGATAATCTTGATATGCAAAAGGAGAAGATACAGCAAGAAAACAATAAATCTGTTAATCGAGAATATTACTGTTGGAAGCATCATGAGATGAATGGTTGGTGCAATAGCATGCAAAAGACATATATAATACTATTTTAATGACAGAATATTCCCACCGTTCAAATTCCCAGTGCTGCAAAAAAAAAAAAAAGGAATCAGAGGAATTGTACTGGAACGAACAATGTAACGTATGTAGCGAGATTGAAAAGAACAATGTTTCGTTTATCATCATCCTTCACTTCAGATCGGGAGCAACAAAACCACAAACGATTTCATTATTCCAAGTAAAACAAGAAAAAAAGTTTCCCAAAATCGAAAATCACAATCTAAAACTAATGGGCTGCCCTAAAAGCTTCGTAAAGAAGACAAAATCAAAAATAAAACACAATAGATAAATAGATCGAAAATGTAACGAAACTATAAGAATTCCAATCGACGAACAACAATAATTGAAGCCGGGATCGTAGACTCAACAAAGAAAAACACAAACTACGTAAGTCAAAAGCCTCAGAGGCTCACCTTATACAAGCGATGAGGCGAGATCGACGATTTGACGACGCGAAGGAGAGTACAGACGGTGCGAACGATGGTGAAGAGAGGGCGTAGTCGCGCGAAGGCTGGGAGAGATACAGACAGGGGGTATCGGGTGTCAATTGCCCCAAAATCAGAAACCGGTCCGCAAGTTTTGGACTCTCTCTCATCTACCGCTTTTAACTTTTTTTAAAAGCTTCAAATTGTAGCTTCCAAAAAAAGGAGAATCTTGGGCTTTTTTCTTATTTTTGCTTTTTTTTTTAAGTTCTCATCCAAACACATAGAATAACAAAAAAGGACTTTTTTGTTGGGAAAAAAGGACTTTTTTTTAGGAAAAAAGGCCATCCAAACAACCTCTTAATTTAAATAGATTAAGGAAGTTGGTTGATGTATTTTCTAAAATGCCCTAGTCATCATCTTTCCTATTGCTTTTATTCACTATCTTCCTTGATTATTGTTAACAAGTATGAAAACTGTGTCTTAATTTAGGATAAAAATCAACTCGTTAAATATGTCTTATATTATGGATCGAAGAGAGTAATTTGTTAGAATATACCTGGTTCATTTTTGGTGGATTAGGGACGCCCTGCCAATACAAGTGGGGCTATTATGTGATAGATTTCTTTTAATTTTTTGCATATTAGCTCGTATTATAATTTCAAGTACATTTATTTATGATAAAATACTTTTTATTTTCGCCCCCCGTGACTAAAATTCCCGGCTCCGCGCCTCCGCCCCTGCCTATTGGTGATCTTAAGTATGCACTTTACATGTTTATGAGTTGGCCAACTCAAGTATTGGCTTCTCTAAAAAGTAAAAACATAGTCGTTGTAAGTAATAAATACATATATAACATGATCTCTCTAAAATACTAATATGTAGTATTATATATCAGTTATAAGCACATATATTTTGTCTTCTAAAAAAGTAAAAACCATTTTGCTGATATTTATATTCTTACTTAGTTTATCATTAAATATTTGTAAAGACATTTTGTTAATTCCATTACCATGTAGAGATTGGAAAATGCATTGAAATACTAATCGAGGAGATAACAATGGTTAAAATAAAAAATGATGGGTTTTCCGTGGGTGAATAAAAAAATAAAAAAATGAGTATGAAAAAGGTTTTCATACTCATATTTTTATTTTTAGCCATATATTCTTAATGGAAAGCTTTTGATGAAGGTGGGTTTTAGTTTTTGAAACTCCTTACTTTCCATAGTACTTTGCTAGAATTTTCAAAAACAAATCTAAGAAATTCAATTACACCTTCGTTATTGAAAGAAACATAATCAATGTATGATGTATGAGAACATTTATTAAAATTCTGATGGGCAAGAAATAAAATATCATTAGTTACTTTTACGCAACCCTTTATATTTTATATTTTAGACTAAAAGAATTTATAAAAAAATACCTTACAACAAGAATAAGGTAGGAGAATTGTAGTTTGTTGATAGATGTAGATTCTAATAAATTAATTTAATTTTTCTATTATGTGCCTACATATCCAACTACAAAGTGTAATGTCTTGTGTATTAAGCCATAAAAGTCACAAGACATTAATAAATAAATGGATATATAGATGAAAAATTACATTGATCCAACATAATTATATAAGTTAGGGCTTTTTAAATTTATTACGTGGGTTCTTCAATTATCAAATGCGTCCTTAGGTCAACTGGTCAAGTCACCCATAGCTTTATTGGTTATGGTCACTTTATTATCTGTTATTTTGTGTATTGCCGTATGATGTAATTTGTCTTGCGCTCCCTTCCACATGTTTTTTTTTTTTGGAGAAAAATGAATCAAGATATGGCCCACATTAACAAGGCTTAAAAAATAAAAATGTTCTCAGTAATAAAAAAATTCGTTTCTCAACTTGAGTAACACGCACAATAGTCAATAGGACAATTATTGTAAAGTCACAACAAGATTAACTATTTATGTTTGATAAAGTTGTAAGAAGGCCTCTACGAAAAATGATGATGATGATGATTATTATTATTATTATTATTATTTTGCCTGAGACGTTCAAACAATAATGAAATTTCTGACTAAATTACATATTCAACAATTAATTTGTGGTACTTACATGACAGATATCTAAAAGTATTAAAATGACAGCCTAATGCAAAAGAATGAGGATATTGAAAGTCTAAATAATATTATTTCAATTTTAAATATAAAACAGTTTATAATGTAAATTATACGATTTATAACTAGAGATAGTAATAATCACCGAAGGAGGGAGTAAGGGAGTATTACATCTAAATGAGGTTGAATCGTTTGCAATTATGAGAGAGTGAAAGTGATTTGACGATTGAAACTTGAGCAAAGCTGTCACCAGAATTTCCTATAATATCCCTCACTTTTATTCCTCTTTCTAGGAAGCTCGCGTGGCGATGGTGTTGACGCGTTGCAATGCCCTGTTTCATCATTGTACGCTTGCTTTGCACAGCTTTTGAAAAAGTTACTCCGTGTTGCCACAGGCCCACATCACATGAATATTAAAATAATTTACCAGAAACTATAAAGTAATTTGCAGAAAAAGAAAAATTATTCAAACACTGGATCGTAATCCGGGGATAATCTTGAGATACTTAGAATAAAGGTGAGTAAGAAACAAGTTTCCCAGTATGAGTGAACCACCTCAATCATCTACCTCTGACTCTTCTTCTCTTATCACTCCCTTTATTCCTAGAAATTTGTCTCCTTCTATGAAGAGAACTCTTTCCAACAAAATAGAGAACCTTATTGAAGTTACCCATCATCCTGATCGTCCTGTTGGATCTACTGATCTACCACTCCTTAGCCCTTACAGTTACTTCCACAGAAGTAACTCATTTATCGTTCCATCGATCCATTATTCGAACCGAAGACCACATGTCAAAGAAATTGTTCATCTACCGAGACTTGAACAGCTGTACTCTCCCGAACTACCCAAGAGCAATATTCCACCATTGAGATCTCTCCAGATCTCATTGCAAAATGGAGATCTGAAGGCTATACTCATCTCCATTTTGGTGCTGTTCGCCTGGCTCTCACCCTTCATGGAAGAAAAGGACTCCATGTTACCGCTAAAGTGGCTCTTTTAGATTCCACCTATAAGAACTATTCTCATGCTCTTATTGGTGCACTCCTAACCACTCTTAGCAATGGCAGTGTTATCCCGACTATCCAAATTGATTATAATGTCGGTCTCTCGCAACTCTTCCAAGAAGATTAAAAGTTCAGATCCAGATCACGGAGCGAACAAGACTCTCAAGCCATTATGGCTATACTTCATCATCGAGATTGTCTATCGTCCTGAGAATCATGCTTATGATCTTGAACTTCCTAATTCAACCACGGATGCCCTTGTTGCGGTTTCTAATAGAGCAGATGAAACATCCATTATCCAGATTACGAGGCGAGATCCCAAAGAATGAACTTGCTCGATTATGCCTATGGAATGGATTAGCAATTATGAAAAGCTTTTCCATGAGAAACAACCCGGATGTCCACACCACCACTCCACCAAAGGTTGAAGACCTTGGAAACGGTGTATCAAAAACCACTTTCACTAGATCAAGTACTTCTGGACCATCAAATCCACATCCTAGTGGAAGAATGTTGTCACTTACACCTGCTTACACACCCTCCAGAAAAGACCCGCCAATTGCTTGGATAAACCAGGATGCCAAGCCTTGCTATGTTTCGCATATCAATGGTCACTTTTTATGGGATGTCCCAGGATCAGGAATGTGTGATCCAGAATGTGAGTGTGATACTTCTGAATGGTGGGAAGATTCTGATGATGAACAAGGTTTATATCCTTGTAAATATGCCCGAAGCGAGCATTAAAGAACAAGTCCTCTCCTGGATCTCCTTGTAGATCTCACAAGAACAAGAAGTTTGATGACAATGATGATTATGGCTCTACACAAAATGTCTCTTCTAGGCGTTCTACACGTCGTTGGCAACCGCCTCCTCCTCCACAAGATCTTCAAGAGACATGTCCCTTGTTGAACTAATGTTAGAAACAGTCACCATGGCCTTGTTAAAAGATACTTTCCAGATGTTACTCTCAATGCTCCATCAGAACCTTTTGTTGCAACCCCAATCCAAACTGCTCCTCAAGCCGTTTCTTGTATTGCTATGCTCAATCCTTATGAAAAGGAATTTCCTCCCCTTGAAAGAAGAGTTGATCAAGCTAACAAAATCTTATCCAAGCCATATGCTACTCCCAAACAAGATTGATGCCCAAGGAAATTTCCGGTCTCACAAGTCAAGAAGTTTTAAACCGGCGGACTCAAAATGTCTTGTTTGTCGAACCATACTTTGCTAAGGATTGATTCCAAGCTTGACTCTCGACAACCAAGATAGAAGGGATATCCTATCGATAGACTAGATATCGAAGAGGTTAAAAATCTTTATCTTCATCAAAAACGACAAGCTACCAAACTGGATGCGAACTTCGTGCATTTATCGAAAGAGGATACATGGGTTCCCGTTCAAACGAAAAGAGATTGAGCTTCGGGCTATTCAGCAAGATTTAAAAAGAATTGAATTGGATATAGCCAAAAAGCGGTCTCGGGCTATATATGAACCCTATCCTTCATTTTCAACCATTCCAAAGACCCTTGTTTCCCTCATCACCAACCTACTGGAAGAAGCGATTACAAAACGGTTTAAATTCAATTATCCGTTTGCTCAATTATCACCACCAAAATTAACCTCACACACCAAACCTCACCTACACCTCGTTTTACTTACCCCGAGACCAAGACCACCATACTTCACCCCTTTTCACACTCATGAACCAGGATCGCTCTCAAGGCATTCGGATTAATGAACCCTCCCAAGACAAAAACAAAAATGCAGCAAGTCTTCCTCGGCTACCCAACCATCTACCTATTCATCTCATTATTCCGCAACATCCTCCTCACAAACTTCCTCGCACACTACACCATCCACTAATCCTTCTCATATAGGAATCCTACAAAGTCCAAACCAATTCACTCCTTTACAAGACTCATCCAGTTCGGAGGAATCACGAAATCGAAGGTTTTTCCCACATTCATTCGATGCTAGCTAAGAAGCCGAAATGGGCGATATCTCAAGAATTGCTATGGTCCGACCAAGTGCGAAAGAAGAAGAATTTGATGAATCATTTGTTGAACACCACGAAGATCGACCTCGAGGACGAACCATGACTACAAGCCTACCAATGGTCCATGGTTCACTTTTGACAATACTCCTTATGATAAATGGCGATTTCGCCTTGAAGAATTCGATGCACGGATAGATTTACAAATCACAAAGAAATCAAATTCCTCTCGTGCAAGCGTTGCGGGAGTTTGTTTCACGATTCATGGTACCCTCGGAGCATGGTTTCAAAATCTCTCTCCATATCAAAAGCTTCAAAGCGGTCAAGTGGAAGACCCCGCTCTTCTCCTTGGTGTTATTCATAAAGAATTTATTGGAGATCATAATATCATTCGGAAAAGAGAGAAGCAAGAATTCTTTGAGATGAAATCTTTGCTCTCTAAAAAGACAGGATCTCCGGACTCATTACCATCGAATGATGGAGAAATACCACATGTTAAATGGAGGAAATGATGTAAACATGAGGCATACTTTTATTGCCTCCCTTCCGGATGAGCTTCAGTGAACTTAACGAAGTATTAATGCTCTCCAACGAGATATGTCGACATCTCTATAGGAGAATTGTACCAACTTGCTCTCAATGCCCTTGATAAACTCGTGAGCAACATAAATTTTTCAAGGACATGCAAAAGAAAGCTCATAAGTTCAAGCTCGCATGCAAGAAGCCTTATCTCAAGATCAAATGCAAAGACCGAAAGGATTGTTATTGTCCTTCCAAGAAGAAATCTCATTATCGTCATTATTCTCAACCGTTCCGAAACCTTATAAAAATCAAGACGATCGAGATTCGGAAAGAAACCTAGATTTTTCAAATCTAGAAAACCTTTCTCCAAAGGCTCCGGTGTTTTGTTTGCCGAAAGCCGGACATTTTGCAAAAAATTGTCCAAAAAAGACAAAAGGTGATGTCAAGATAATGCAGAAACTTCAGAAGATCTTGATGATTTCAGACAATACGGCAGATATTGAAGATTATCTTGAAGAACAAGATGACCAGAACGCTGAAACACAATATGTTCTTCCTTCTTATCTTGAATCAACAGACTCATCCTTTTCTAAATCGAAGAAGATTATCACTCGGAAGAAGAAGATTTCTCCCCCGGAACTATCAATCTTGTCCAAGAAGTTTCTCCCCAAACTCCATCCATTGGATGTCTTGGCTCTTTAAATTCCAACCACCGAGATTAACCCTTGACGGCTCCATTGCCAAACATTAAAGTCCAAGTCCTACCGAAAAATATTCAAAGCCCATTACCGCAATAGCCTTCATTGATACAAGTTCATCTCATACAGTGATGAAACCACATATCCTTCCTCTCGAAGAATGGGTACCTCATAATCGCACTTCTATACTGGCGATGGAAAGATATTCAAAATTGATTTGATCACCAAAGAAAGATCAGCATTAAGTTCTTCCCAGGATGCATCTTAAAAATCAAAGTGCTAGGAAGTGAACTTCCAGGAAAAGATATTCTTCTTGGTTTTGATGCCTTCTATCACACCAAGAATTTGACTATACTTCCCAAAGGGATCAGGTGGAAATCCAACTTCGGTCCACTGGACAGAAATTCCTTCTCTCTATGAATTACGAGATGCCCCACCACAAGATATTGGGCGTAAAAGATCAGTTATTCTGATCTTGTGCTTGTTGGTTATGATTAGTTTTGATGATGTCTTATATAGATGTCATTAAGAACAAAAAGATTGTATATCATACTTATCTTGTATATTGACTAACTACAATATATTTGATGTAGATTAGTCCAAAATGAATTATGGAGATTAATCAAGATGAGAGATTGAAGAAGGAAGAACTTGCTCCATAGAATGAGAAAATCATCATACAAGTTCCTAGATTAATTCTAGAAGTCCCCACGATGATATGGAAGTTGGAACGGCTCAAATCGGAGTGAAAATAAGCAAAATCAAGTTTTGGGATGAACTAAATCAAGCCAGGATGTTTAGATTTGAGTTAGAATGATTTCTACAGTGTGTTTGGGCATCTGGTATGATTAACTCGAGCCAAGGAACTCATTACCTCGAGTCAAGGTCATAACCTCGAGTTAGAAGCTTCACTACCTCGAGTCAGAGTGATTTTTAAGCGTTTTTGGCATCTGGAACACCTTAACTCGAGGCAACCAACTTACTGCCTCGAGTCAGGACTAACTCGAGTCAGATTTCCTTCGCCTCGAGTCAAAGTGCATTTCCAGCACTTCGGTTGCACTCGTTCCACGTTCAGCTCGGGCGACCTTTGGTAATTTGATGATATCTCTCAAACCAGGAATCAGATTGACACGAAACCAGTGGCATATGAAACTAGACATCCAACATGTCATTTTGATATATAATTGAAGCCAAAATGAATTCATATCAAGGAGATATGAATTTTACAAGTTGCCACAAACATCACCGTCACAGTCAGAACCAAGCTTCAATGTTTTGAGTGTATCTCACAAAATACAAATCTAATTGAGCTAAAATCGGTGCCATTGGAAAGCTGACACACAGAGATTTCCATCAAGAGTTGAATCAACCAAAAAGGATCTCAGACCAGGGAGATATGGTCTTCGAAATTTGACACACGTGATTCTGGAATCAAATCAGCATAGCCTCGGGTTTCTGCCTATATCACACTTTGAGAAGAGTTTTTACCTCGAGTTAGAAGGTGTACCTCGAGTTTTTAGAGCAGACAGAAAGATTGAACAATGGAGAAAGGTTTTTACCTCGAGTCAAAAGTTCCACCTCGAGTCAAATGGCTTTCCCGAAAGTTTGAACAATGGAGAGCAGTTTTTAACTCGAGTCAGAAGTGTTGCCTCGAGTCGATAATGTGGAAATCAATCTTCTTAGTTTTTAATGATGGATTAACTCGAGTCAAGTTTCCCCAACCTTGAGTCACGTCACTTACAACAAACTCCACATCGATTCTCGTTACAAAGCAACCGGAGAACCTCGAGTCATCTTAGCCCACCTCAAGTTTATGATCTACCTCGAGTCGCATAATTCACCTCCGACGGACACTGTATAATAGACATTCATTCAACTCGAGTCATTTCCTATCCGCCTCGAGTTGTCTCAGCTTCTCGAGTCAAAGATCTCTCGAGCCTCGAGTTAAAAAGCATCCCGAAAACATTAGTTTGAATCCAATTAATCGATTAACTCGAGTCATTTGGTTCTTCAACTCGAGTCAAGCAAAGATCAAGTTGGGTTACTCGTGGTTTTCTTCACTGTGTGCGAAATCTTGAATTCTCATCAACAACATCCAAATGAATCCCAAAAGATCTTATACTACTTCTAAACATCATTCAACATTTATTGTGATATCATTAATCATAATGTTGAGTGATTTTCGAGATGATTTAGCAACGGTCGAAATAGTTCCGTAAAACAAGAGATGACCGGAGACAACGGATTGAATCCAATTAAGGCGAGATTGGTGCGAATGGTTAAATGCTACCAACGGTCAAAATCAAACGAGACGAATTCAAATCCTACCAACGGCTATTTCTTCAACTATTATAAATTCACAAAGAAGAGAGTTCATCTACACAAATCGGCACAGACATACACAAAAGAATACAAAGTGTTCAATCTCTATTCCGTATATATCTTTAGATATCATTGAGCTTCAGTGTTCATTATCTATCTACTCTGTGAGAGAGTCTTATCATTTGTATTACTATTCATTCAAATCTCAAGATAGAGGTATCTTGAGTGTGGGTGTACAATTACAACTTGTAAGGGGGAATGAGTCCGAGAGTAAAAGGATCATCCTTCGTTTATAGAGTGTGTAATTGTGTCGAGTTATTTGGTTACAACTTGTAAAGAGGGTAAGTCCTAGTGAGAGGATTACTTGAGAGTTACGAGTGTGTAATCAAGGATTGAGATAGTGGAATCCCAGTGTTTACGGGGACCGGACGTAGGTCAAGAATTGGACCGAACAAAGTATAACCTCTTGTGTTCATCACTCTTCTCTCTATCTCTGTTTTAAGTGTTCTTGAGCAATTAGCGAAAGAATTTTCATAATCACCTATTCACCCCCCTCTAGGTGATATTCCACCTTCAGTGCTGACAGCCATGACCAATTCCCACATCCTTCCCCATTATGGAAAAAATCAAGATTTCTTCATTAGTCTTCCTTTTAAGAAGAATGAGGATATTAATCCTACAAAAGCCTCCCATCCAGGTATGAATCCGGAGGACTTAAAGCTAGCTCGGGAAGAATGTGCTTTGCACTACTCAAACAAGGTCTCATTGAACCAACAAAGTCCGAATGGGCTTGTCAAGCTTTCTATGTTGAAAAAAGATCTCGAGATCAAAAGAGGAAAGAAAAGGCTTGTTATTGATTATAAGCCTCTTAATCATTTTCTTCAAGATGACAAATTTCCTCTTCCTAAGCCTACGGATTTATTTGCACGTTGAAAGGCTCGGCCCATGTTTTCTCAAAGTTTGATCTTAAAGCGGGGATTTTGGCAACTTGGGATCCACCCACAAGATCGGCCCAAGACAGCATTTTGTATACCTAACGCTCAATATCAGTGGACCGTCATGCCCTTTGGCCTCAAGGTGGCCCCTTCATTGTTCCAGAAAAAGCTATGATTAAAATATTTGAGCCCATCATCAATAATGCTCTCATCTATATTGATGATATCCTACTATTCTCAAAGAACGAAGAAGAACATCAATTGCTTCGGCCCATTTCTACCAAATCATAGCCCAACATGGCATAATGCTCTCATCTAAGAAAAGTGATATTGGAATCACGAAGTTGACTTTCTTGGAATGCACTTCAACAACGGTAAATACAGCCCAGGCCCACATATTGCTCGAGGATTTGCTCAAATTTCACGATGAAAATCTCTTATAAACAAGTCCAACAATTTCTCGGGATTGTTAATTTTTTGAGAGACTTTATCCCTCAATTGTCCCATCATTCCAGCCACCTGTACAAAATGTTAAAAAAGAATCCACCACCATGGTCACAGGTGCAGACAAATGCTGTAATTACCCTCAAAATGATTGCTCAAAATCCTCCACCACTAAAGATTCCAGATCAAGGACACAAGATCCTACAACCGATGCTAGTGAAGATTATTGGGGTGCAATACTTCTTGAAGAAGTTAATGGAGCACGAGATTCTTGTGGGCATGCAAGTGGCCAATTCAAGGACTCGAGAGAAACATTATCATGCTACCTATAAAGAGATCCTTCTTTGTCAAACGTGGAATTGAAAAGTTTAGCTTTCATCGAGCCCCTACCACTTCACGGTAGAAATGGACAACACATCTTTTCCAAAGATGCTAGATCCAAAAAAGAAGTTCTTGCGGATGCCCGATTACTCGGTGGAAAGACCGGTTTTCACGCTATAAATTCACGATTAAACACCTCAAGGGTCCCCAAAACATCCTTGCGGACTTCCTTTCCGGACCTCAAAAGACTCCTCCTCCTCACCCACGAGATTCTCTACATCCTTACCCTCTCGAGAAAGCCATCCTCCTACCACCATGTCCTATTGCACTAAAGCAACTGTCCTCCCTCCTAATTCGATCTCCACTCCTTCACATTTCCAAAAATATGCCAATGAGCACCTCTACTCTTGGCTCCATCTTCTATTCAATAGAACTGATTTCATTCCTAAAATCCAGCATTTTAGCCCTATCTGTCCATACACTACTGTCCCGTTCATTCAAGGTGCTATACCTGATGAACTTTTATGGTATGTCTGGACAATGACTATTCTCCATACCAGCTCCATTGCCTTAGCCCCTTTACTGTCTACCATTACATCATACGTGAATCACAATGAAGATTACCGCCTGGGCGGACTCCTCACACTCTTTGCCCTCTTCATTTTTGGAGAGGTTCTTTGTTTAATGTCATAGAAAAAAATAATCTTTGGTTCCTTCAAAAATCAAAACAAAAAAGATTTTCTTGTGTGTTTTTCTTAGCAGGTCTTATCATGCACATAAGCCAGACGGTGTAGAACTAAAGACCAATGCCCTACTTTGGATTGAATCTCTTGATTGGGTTCGACCAGAACCGGTACAATGGAAAGAACTTGGTCTCATCCTTGCCAACTACAACAAATCTGTTTCCAAAGACTGTACTATTCTTGGCCCTGTACCCAGTGAAGATAAGGCATACGCATATGATGAATTGTACCAACCGAGCCTCATTATGTGTCATCATACTATGCTTCTTCCTCACAAGCGGGAACTTCCCCTTGACTCTCGAGGAAATATTCTTCAAGACTCTCAAGACCCTTATGAAGATGAGGACCAATTCACACATTATCCTTGTCTCCCCCGTGGCTCGTCTCGATATCCGGCCCATTGTTCTCAACCACGGGCCCAAGACCAAAGTTCGGAGATAACCCGGTTGGCCCAAATCCATACCACGATGATTTTGATCCACTCGGCTATCTCCCGTCCAACTACTATGACAAAGGATGGTGACAACAACAATCTCTCTCCCGTCACAAATCAATCGCAAAGGGTGGTCCCCATAGCTAGTGTCGCAACCCATTTCCAGTAGGTTTCCGAGTTTTAAGTCATGTGTTTTCGATGTATATTACGTGTCCTTTACTTTTCGGGCGTGAAGTTAATAATGTCGGTATTATCATGTGCTGGCATTTGTCATTTTTATTTGAAGCCACTACTTTTACTTGAATCTTGTCTTCTTTCCCGTTTGTCTTGTAATGACTCTCGCTTCTCTATATAGCGAGACTTTGTGTTCAGATTGTAACCAGATCGCGATTGATCAAATATATCCAGAGTGTGTTTCCTATGACTTCTTTCTAAACTCCCTTTCCCGTTTATGAAAGCCTTAGTTCTCAGTATATCAATATTATCTATTCCTTAGATTCCAAGTATGCTCGCACTTGCCTCTTCATGAGGAACACATGCATCGAGAACGAATCGGGATTACGATCCGATGTGAGAGTGCGAAAATTAGGATACCGAATATGCCAAGTATTATATGCCTTGATTGGGAAGATGTTTGAATCCTAAAGTGTCTTTGAGCATGGACAAGAGATAAGTCCCGAAAAGCTCGGACATCCTTTGGATTAAACATCTCCCCATCAATGTATGTATTTCCGGTAACCGTTCGGTATAATAATTTTCGGTTTATCAAACTTTCTCGGTTATCCGACAGTTAGATAGGATAGATCAAGGTCCCGATGACATTATTGGTGGCTGTGTCTGAGATCTTCTAGCCCCAATGTCATTTGGATCCTGATACATCCAGTCACTACTCATATGCAAAAAGTAACTAAAAACAGTATTAGTATCTGTACTAAAAACAATATTAGTACAGATTCAACACAAAACAAACAGCAGAAACTAGCTAACTCCTTCACGAACCAAGTCAATCGAGCACAAACCCCTTTCTAACATTCACAGCAATATGATCTGCTGCTAAATGTCCTTCTCTGGGAGAGGAAACAATCCAATTTGCCTTACATGATTAATAAAACTTTCCTGAGAGCAACCACCTCAGTCATAAACAGAGTTTGCCTGCACCTTGGAAATCAAGTCAAAAGAACAATCACAATTGACTTTAACCCAATTATCATCAGGAAACTTCCAAACTTTCACAGCAAGACTAGAAAATGGGCTTAAATCTATCTCATCGTTAATATTTTTTTCTTAATCTTTGTGTACGTTGTTAGCTTATTGGTTCTAAACAATTCTTTTTTTTTTTTTTTTGATACAAAGTTCTAAACAATTCTTTTAGGTGTATTAAAGTTTGTAGTATTTTAAAATGACATCTTTCTGAAAAAAATCTTAATTATTCAATCTGCGGAGATTTTTAGCTCCTCATTTCTTTCTCCTTTATTTCTTAATATTAAACTCTTTTTTCGACAAATCACTTAATACAAGTATATGATATTAAACCTAGGGAAAATGATAAATAAATACCACATGAATTTGTAAACCCCCAGAAGTCTCCCGAATTTGTAAAAAGACTGAGAGGTACCAAAGACCTATGAGGGATATACAAATTCGGGTGAAATTACTATTTTGCCCTTAGTTTTAAATAAATAAAAAAATAAAATACCCTCGCGGAGGGCCGCCACCGCCCGCCCGGGCCGGGAGAACCGCCGCGATCCCGGCCGCCAGAGACGGGCAGCACCGCCACCGGCAAGAGGGGTGGGGGTTTTTTTTAAAAAAAAAAAAACATATTCATTGAAAGTGTGGGAGGTGGGATTCGAACCCCCAACCCCCCACACATCCATGGGGCCAAGTAGCCCAACCTGATTCCTTTAATATACTACTATACTATCACAAAACTTGCAACGATATTTACAAATCCTGTAACGCCATTTACAAATTTAGTAACGCCATTTACAACGTTTTCTTTTCAAGTTTGCATTTTTTTCCTCTTTAATGCCTCTGAGTGAAAAAAAAAATGCACTATCACAAAACTTGTAATGACATTTACAAATCCTGTAACTCTATTTACAAATTTAGCAACGTCATTTACAACGGTTTTTTCAAGTTTACATTTTTTTCCTCTTTACTAACTCTGAGTGAAAAAAAAAATATGCACTGTCACAAAACTTGTAACAGTATTTACAAATCTTGTAATACCATTTACAAATTTAGTAATGTCATTTACAACATTTTTTTCAAGTTTACATTTTTTTCCTCTTTAATGCCTTTGAGTGAAAAAAAATGCACTATTACAAAACTTGCAACAATATTTACAAATCCTATAACGCCATTTACAAATTTAGTAACACCATTTACAACTTTTTTTTTAAGTTTACATTTTTTTCCCTCTTTAATGCCTCTGAGTGGAAAAAATAATATGCACTATCACAAAACTTACAACGGTATTTACAAATCCTGCAATAATATTTACAAATTTAGCAACGTCATTTACAACTTTTTTTTTAAAAGGTAAAATTTTTAAAAACGTTGTAAATGGTGTTACGAGATATGTAAATACCGTATAAATTTTGTGATAGTGCATATATATATTTCACTCGAGGCATTAAAGAGGAAAAAAATGTAAACTTGAAAAAAACGTTGTAAATGGAGTTACTAAATTTGTAAATTGCGTTACAAGATTTCTAAATACCATTGAAAAAATGTTAAGAAGAATATATATTTGTTAATGTATATATATATTAAAGGAACCAAGTGGCCCAAGCCCCATGGATGTGTTGAGGGTTGGGGGTTCGAACCCCACTTCCCACACTTTCAATGAATATGTTTTTTTTTTTTTAAAAAAAAAAAAAAAAAAGCCCCCCACCCCCTCGCCACCCAGTGGCGACACCCGGATTAATGACGGCGGTCCTTGTAACATCCTAAATTTTGGAATTTGAAATACCGTATGGAAATTTATGATGAAAATTTGGCTTAAAATAATTGTGAGAATAATTATTCGAAATTAGACTTATTTTTCCCTTAATTTATTTTGGGAAAAAGAATAAAATTCAAGTGAGGAATAATTTCGGCCTAAAAATTTTAGAATTGATATTTTATGGTCTAGGAAAAATTATTTGTTAAAGAAAAATCCTTACAAGGAATTAAAGATTTATTTCCAGTATTTACCCAATAATTTACAATTAAATAAACAAAAAGACTTAATTGTAATAAGAGTCATGAAGGATCAGGTGGGATATTTTTATGGGTCCAACAACATAGTTTCTTCACCCTTCAATTATTCATTTTGGACTTGCTTATAGTCATTTCAGTTGCAACTCTCCTACTCCAACCCAGCTAACCCACACGGCCCAAACCAAACCTGAACCAAACTAAACCAAACTTAATCCATTCCATTAACCTCAACTGGCCAATTACGTCAAAACACAGGAACCTGGTTAGCAAAGTCAAATCTCCACTCCATACCTCTGCAACACGCCACATTCAACAAAAAATAACAGCGCCGCACCAGCAACCGTTCACGCAAGGTCAGACTAGCAACGCCCATGCTTTTCCAGATGCCTAGAGTCTCTCAATGCTAAAACCCATTGGTCCATTCTTCGAACCAGACCCTTGTTTCAGTATAGAGTCACTGCTCTTGATAGTGTAATTCATTCTCGTCGTCTCAAACAAAGAGAGAGAGAAAGATTTCAACCATTTTCCTCACTCTTTGCAACACAAACCGTGAAACAGGCGTGGTGGTTTCAACTAGACCTTCACCATAAAAACCAAAGAACCGAGAGGTAATCCTTAGAGCCTAGTTTCCTCTTAGTTTTCTATAAGTTTTGAGTATAAAACTGTTGAGGATGTAGTGATAATTCCACGTGAAGTTTGCTGCAATAAGAATAAAGAAACAGGGGCTAATCTCGTCATTGCACATATAAAACTTAGCTGTGTGTGTGAGTTGTTGCTTTTGAAACTTTGAAAGGTGTCAACGTGTATATATATATGTATATGTATATGTAGTGGCGGACCCACACTTGCACAAGTGTGCAAGTGCAGACACAAAATTATGAGAAATTAGATATATATTTTGAAGGAACCTTTCATCAAGAAGCACTAGTAGTACGGGGTCGATCATTTTGTCACGCTTCGATCCGGTTTCGATTCCCGGTGGGTGCATTATTAATTTCCTTTTTGTTGCTGAATCAGGGGGCCCCACTAGATGTCCCTTCGGATGGTCCGAATTCCTACCTTTACATTAGATATGACACACTCACACACACACGTGCATGGATCCAATTTGAATCAAACGCACTCTTTGAAATACATATAATCTATCATTGTTTTTAATTGTGTCACTTACACAAAAATATTTTGCTATATATATATATTTTTCATAGGGAAACAAATTACAACAAATACCCACTATTTCCATTTTTTATATTTTTAAAATTATAAACTAAATAGATTTATCATATATAATTTCAATCTTAATTATAAATAAATCCTAAAAGTAAAAATTATGATATTACAAAAGTCGTTGAGTTCATAGGGGTATCAGCTTTGTTATAGTGATCCATGCTAACTACGAGAATAAATATTTCATTCTTCTTTTGTTTGATTTGAAGTCCTAAGAAGAAATTTAATTCTCCTATAGTAGACATTTCAAACTCACCTTGCATGATCTTAGAGAACTCTTGACACACTTATGTTAAACGTGATACGTTTGATAAGATTGATGATGGAGATATAAGGCAATATTTTCAAGGAATGAAAAATCGAAGAATGCTTTTATAATTATTCTATTGTAATAGCTTAATTGACTCTTAATTATTATTTTTCTAAGGTAAATTGAAGTTTTCTTTTCTTTTCTTGTCCATATTCTTTTGTTTTAAATGCATTTAAAACTTTTTTTTAAAAAAAAAAAAAAAAAGAATCGGGGCACCCCAAATCTCCTCACTAATTGTGCACACATAAATATTAAAACCTGGTCCGCCACTGTGTATATATATATGTATATATGTGGAACTAGGACCTAGCACATTTTGCTGATATATTGCTGCCAGTAAACCGTAGGTATTGCTAATAAGTCGGAGTAACAAACCGTAGGTGTTGCTTTTGCAAGTAAAAAATATATATAGCTTACTGATTTAATCAGCATCATGATAGAAACTTCTTGTCATAAGCTTACTATCAAAACGCTGCAAATGGAATATATACATACATACATATATATATATATATATATATATATATATATATATATATATAGTTGTTTTATATCTATATGAATCGGGCACGATCCGTAGGTTTGCTGATTTGAGAAAGTATATATATATATAGTTACATAATAAAGAAAGAAGGAACAGTGATACGCTGCACATGGATAACGGTTGCTATCATGAAATGATAGGATGGGTTTTTTTGTAAATGCTATGTATATATATAAAGCTTTATTGACACGGAACCGGAGCCTCTACATGTGAAAGAGAAAACAAATAGATATGTTAGTGTATAGATGCCTATTAAGTTATTCCATGTTAAGTTATTGCCATGGGTCTGGAAGGAATACACCGAAACAGGGGGTTTTGTTAATTACAATATTAGCATTGCTGTTTTGGAATTCTTAAATGTAGTAAAAGGGATGCAAAGACTTAAGACTAAAAGCATGCATTAGGATACTAAAACGAGGGGAAAAAATATTATCTTACGACAAAGGTAGTATCTTAGAGTTGGAAACTTTTAGATATTTCAAGTTATTAGGGCCAAATGGTATATAAGGACAGCTAAGAAAGTACTTTGATGTTATAAATAAGAGTATATTTGGGAATCCTCATATGATTTAAGAAAACAAAGAGGAAGTTTGCTATCAGTTATTATTTTAACTCAAAATTTCGTGAAACATATTTTATGTTGTGACAATATTTATTAAACTACTTGTGATAAATAATAATTAATTAGTAAGATGATGATGATAATAATAATAATAATAATAAAATAAATAATTATTATTATTATTATTAGTAGGAAAGGAAATAAGTAATAAAATAGATAAATAGTAATAAATAATATTATTATTAGGGAATAAATAATAAAGGGAGTTATTAATTAATAATAAAGGAAAGAGAGTTATTATTAATTATTGATAATTAAAAAGGGTATTATGAGTAAGGGAATTTTTAGGGGTTAATCCATTTTTAATCTTCTAAAAATTAATTTGCGTAGTTAGTTACTTTGCAACGTAAGAAGTGACTAATGACAATGATTGATTTGATTTAAAAACCTTAGTCGCCTCGGGTCAAATCACAATTTACCACGAAGTAGAATTCAATATAGTGCAAACAATTTGGGATCGTCCTCTTATCAATGAGCCTTTTATTTTGAATTCCTTAGGTAAAACTAAGTGCTAAAAACATGATTAGAAAAAGGGGTTTTGACATTGATTTTCTCTAAACTAAAATTCATAAAACAAATATAGAGAAACTAATTCTATTCTTTTTTGGTATTTTTGGAAAATAACGAAAAATGATTTGGATTTAAAAGGGATTTAATGATGAATTCTCTTGGTAATGAAGAAAATAGCTATCCTTGCTCAAAAAGTATGAGGGTCAAAGTTTCATTAAGTTCTAATAAGAAAAACCTCAAGATACCATTTGAGTCCAATATTCCCAATTAATAGTAACTCCTACTACCGTAGCTAACTATCACCTCTTGAGATATTGTTAGAAGCCACTTAATGTGCAATTGAAATTGGAATAATGCAACATGAGTCTTCTTAAATTTAAGTGCTAACCAGCCCCTCAAGGATACAAATCACCCACATTAACTAGACAATACCACGCTAATCAATATAGCTTCATTGCAACCACAAAGAAATTCAAACATATATAATCTTCAAACCACAAAATCCAATCTCAATTACAAATATCAAACTAACAGAGATAATTACCATTATTCTCAGTTCCAGAATCATATATAAAGATTAAACAAATTCAAATACATAATTCTAGACTAATAGGATGATAGATAAACTCCCCTATGTAAGCACATGTGAGCTCAAGCAAAATTCCTCATCACCAAGAAGCAAAGATTTAGCCACTCATTAGTTTAAGCTCAGCCACAGCTTCATCCAAACAGTGAAAACCCATGGAGGTTGAGTGAAAAGCAAATCTGGAAGTAGAGGAAAAATAAGGTCTGTGGGAACAGTGGTGGAGATGCGTGGAGGTGAATGGAGGATGAATGCGGTGTGTGAGGTCGCTGGTCTGAGGGTGTTGTTGTTAATGGCAGAGCATGGAGGTGTTGGTGTGAAGAGAAATAGCTCGCCGGCGTGGTGAGGCCATGGGGGAGGAAACCGAGGATGAAGGCGACGGTGGAGGTCAAGCAGCTCAGGCGTGAAAATCCGTCGAAGCTCCTGGGTGTGCGAATGGATGATGGAGTGTGAGTGATCCCCAAGTCGAAGGCCTAAAACTCTCCCTGAACTCGCTGGCTGTCTCTGGTTGTTCTGATAAGAGTGGAGAAGACGACGGTGGTGTTGGTGTTCGGCATGAAGGAGAGTGATGGAGGTGACGGTGGTGTTGAGGGTGGAAGTCGATGAGTGGGGATGGTGAAGGTCGACGTGTACGGCGAGTGGAGTGCAATGATCGAATTGAGAGAATCCCCCCCCCCCCGCGGCGGGTGTTCTCTCATATTTCAAATTGCCCCTGCTCCTCTGGATCCTTATCGGGTCATCTCCTTGTCGGGTCTTGTACGCCTTTTTTCCTTCCAGTGAAGCATCCCTCAAACCTAATTAATTTCCTTTGGTCAAAACGTGCGCTTTGACCAAGCGATTAAACGAAACAAATTAAACTTCGAGCGGGGACTTGCAAGGAATAAAACGTTGCTTCGGGACCTAATTGAAACTTTTATAATTTGAGTTCAAACTTTCATTTTCAAATTTGATTTAATCTTTTCAAGCATCTACAAGTCAAAATAATTAATCTAGCATCAAATATTCTAAAAAAAAAAATCAATGATTAAGAGTAATTACATTTTTTTTGACAATTTTTCCCTTTTTAGCCCTAATTTAATATATTTACTCTTAATCTCAATTTATCATAAGAAAAGCATTTTAAGCTCAATAACTATGATAAAATGCATTATGAATCCCAATTTAATGATAAAAATCATATAAAAATACAGTTTGATTAATGATAAATGTATATAGGCATACCTTGACAACTCTATTGATCCCGACCTTCGAACAAAGTTAAGGATTCAAGTTTAAGGTGGGTAATCTGTTATCTTATTAGCTTGTATGCATGTATTCATGTATGACTAATCATGGTTGTTAGATAATTTACATGTGTGTATTCTTGTTATGGATTGAGGCCACATGTCTCATAGGGTTGCATGTCCAAAAGGGTTGCAGTCGTTGGCCGATAATTGCGGTTAGAGTGCAACTTGTTTACTATGAATTATTCTATGTTTATACATGCGTTATACTGTCATTTACATATCATATTTTCAATAAGGTTAATTGTTAGCACTGCGGTTCATTCATTTGAATTCCAGACTGCATGAAAGAGACAGGTAGTGGTTCGGGATCAAGAGGCAAGATGCAGCTGTAAGGATTACAGCAGAAGAAACTTTGGAAAATATTAGTAGATGGACTGTATTAATTTGTTTATCATTTGTCTACTTTTGGATTAATGTATTAATATCCCACTATGGGATAAATTCAAATCGCAAAATATTTATCCTCAGGTTTTCAAACTAAGTTATTTTGAGAAAGTTCTATTCCGCAATTAAGTCATCCAAATCACTCGGATGCCTGTACGCTATAACTCTGATAAATATAGGTGTATTTAGGACGCGCATCACAGTCCTCTGGCGAGGGTGTATATATATATATTTATTTAAAACTAAGGGCAAAAGGGTAATTTTACCTAAATTTGCATATCCCTCATAGGTCCTTGGTACCTCTCAGTCTTTTTACAAATTCAGGAGACTTCTGGGGGTTTTACAAATTCATATGGTATTTATTTGTCATTTTCCCTTAATCCTAATTAAGGCCTAACTTAAGCTTTGTCAAGAGAAAACAAAACCAATGACGCAAGCAAAACCTTGTGCTCCATGTAGGTTATTTATATTCTTTCAGGTTTAATGTCCTAAATATCTGGTATACTACTTGATAATACTCCCTCTAATCTATATTATAATCTCTATTATTGTACTCTATGTTTTCTAAAAGAATTTTTTGATCTATTATATAAGTCGCTTATGCCCTGTTTGGTACACTAGAAATGAGGATAGAAAAGGAGAAGTGAAGTGGATTCCACAAGTTAGGTTGTTTGGTGTGTGTGTGGGAGCCCACTTCCACATGTAGCCGTGAAAATGACGTATCGACTCGTTTAGGCCTTCAATTTTTAAGGGCCGAGCTTAAGATTTTTATTTTAAAAGTGAAAGTGGGCCCAAAAGGGGCCGATCTTGTAGACCGAGTGCCTAAAAAGTCCATCCCTTTTTTGGCTCTTTTTTTTTTAATTATTTATAGAATAATATTATTATTGATTTTTTATACTTTAATAATGTTGCAATTATTTAATTGTTATTATATTTTTTTGATTTAAATTTTATAAGTACATCTTGTATTAAGAATCATAAAAATTAAAAAATTATAAAAGATATTTCTTATTTTATAAGCATTCTTACTAATTTTACATTTTTTGACTTATTTTCTAGTGAGTGTTTTGTTCATATTTTGTGTTGTTTATTTTGTTGATTACTTACACTTTTCAAAACATATTTATAAGAAGTATTTTTAATCTTGTTAAGTCTTCTCCTTAGTTATTTGTAATTTTGATATGTGAACAATAGTTTACCTTTGATTATGATTTAGTGATTGTGTTTATTTGTTGCATGATGCATGTCTCTTAGATCTTAATGTTGATAATATTTATTTGTTAAATTAAAACTTTAATTTTTGTAATCTACTAATTATATATTTTTTTTTTGAAAAAATGTACAAAAAAATAGTTAAAATTTAGAAAAATAGCTAAAAGCCCGAATAGGGCCACTAAAAAATTAGTTAAAATTTAGAAAAATGGCTTTAGGCTCTATAGGGCTAGCCCCGGCCTATATCTTTGAAGGGTCAAGTCTTAAAAAACGTTTTTTTTACCTCGGGCCTAGAAGGGCCAGCCTTGACCCTTCAAGGGCCAGACAGCCCTGTTTCCCAGCTCTACTCCACATGGAAGCCACTTCCTTTAAAAATTATGGATGTTAGTTCCTTAGATAGACCCATGGAATTCATCTCACTTCCATGGAAGTGAAATTTATGGACCACTATACCCTTATATATTTTATTAATTGACAACTTTATCCTTCCTGCATTATTACTCTATTCCCCTTTTCTTGTCCTTCCTACACTACTACCCTAGTAATTACTCCCTCTGGTTTAGGGGTGAGAATAGGCCGACCCATCCCGGTGACCTATAGCCTAGCCTATTTAGTGCAGTCGGGCGACCTATTTGTTTAAAAAGTCGGGCCAAGGTCTATTTAAAGGTCGAATATGTAAATAGGTCGGGCCTATTTTGTTAAGGCGACTGTAGGCCTTCAGGCTCCGGCCCGTTTAAATATTAAATAAATATAATTATATTTATATCATATAATAAAATAATATTTATTGCTTTTCATTCTTATATTATAATTTCAAAATATATTTATATTAGTTTTGATAGGCTTAAAGGATACAAAGCCTATTTATGACCTCCAAGGCCTGTAATATGCGGCCTTTTTAAAGGCCTACATTGTAAGTATGCCTTTAAAAAGGCTTTAGGTTTGACCAGGCCTTATGAAGGCTCAGGCCTGAGCCTAGAAAAAGGTCTGAATTCAAGCTCAGGCCTAGACTCAGGCCTTCTGCCCCCATTGCAGGCTTGGGCCTATTTAGCCAAAGCCTAGCCTGACCTGGCCTATTTCCATGCCTATTCCGGTTCTAAATATAGGATAAATTTTGTAGTGCAAATTACACTACAAACTTTGTCCTATATTTAGAACCAGAGGGAGTAATTACCGATGCACTACAAACTTTGTTCTATATTTAGGAAGTTGGTTATGCTATATCGATCAACCTTTGTTCATATCCCTTACTATTGTCTACTTGTCATTCTAGCACATTCTGACTTCTTTCCTTCTTCCTCCTCATTCACCTCACTAGTGAAAGCGGAAACGAAAAATGTCTTTGATAAGCCAAAGGGATTGGCAAACTTGATCTTATTGGAATCGTTACCATCGATCGAGATATAAGCGAGATTGATCCAGATGAATAGCTCCTTGGTCTTGACTTCGGTCCGGTGCTCCTCCACGAACACTGTCACCTGTGATTCATACGAAACGACATGTCTGATGCAGTTGAACCGGTGCTCCTTCTTCTGCCTCTGCTTCAGCCACACAAATTCGATGATGCGGCTGTGCCCTACCTCCTCGATGTCGTCCAAGGGAAGCAAGCCTTCCAAAAGGCTGAAATCACCGAGAAGCTCACTCAATTTCTTCTTGCAGATGGATTAGACATGGTAGATCTTAGCTTGAACTCTGTGACGCGCTATGTATTGGCTCACTATTTCGAATTTGAATTCCGCAAAATGGGAACGAAAATCTGATTTGGGCATGGAAATGAATAATTGATTGAGGAATTTCAGTTAGGGTTTTGGGAATTTCGATAGGTGATCTAAGAATAGTGAACAACCAAGTGAAGATTGCGAATTGGATAAAAGGATGAACGCTAAAGTGAGGATGCAAACATGGTGTGACTATTTTTGGAATGTTGGTGACTACAGGAGTAGTCGGTCACATGCATTGTTGTCAAAAACTAGTGTAAAAATGTAAAAACTTACATTTTTACATTTTCGATACTTGTTAAAACACAGGTAAAAATGGTCATCATATAAAGAATATTAGGAAGATGCAGACAATTTAGATGTTGATGCCCATGATGAGGAAAGCTTGATTGAAGTTGAAGTGAGGGAAGTTATGGATGGTCATGATTTGGACATTCAAAGTTTTGCAAATGAGCTTGTTATAAGTGCAAGAGAAAAATACATTGAGAATATGCAAGCTGATACAAGATGATGTATTTGATTTGAAGCAATTGATATAATTTAGAAATTCTTAAACTTTATTCTTTTGATGTCTTTGAACTTGGTTGTTGGAGTTGTTAAACTCTTTTTGTGTTTTTGAACTTATGTTTTATATTGTTATGTAACTTATATCTTTTAAATATGAAGTTGTTCATTGAATTTTAAGTAGTGGTTTATTTACACACACACACACCTACGTACATACATACATACATATAATTTTGTATCATAACTTGAAGTAGTTGAAACTTTACGTTTCGTGTCGTTTTTACAATTTAGGTTTCTACTACTTCTTCTGTTTCTATATAGAAACTCGATTTTGACAATATTCGTCACATGGATGATGAACAACCAGTCAACAATTCTTCCTAAGTCCTAACAAGGCACAGATAGATCGATATTCTTTTTGAAACCGACTTTGAACATGACTTGATTGAATTAAAAATTACTTCTGGACTGGAATGGATGTTTGCAACTTTGCAATAGCCTTACAGTTTGTTTATGTAAATTTATAGAACTGATTCAGTGCTTGTTTGGATTAGTATTTCGAAGCCCCAATCTTACTTTTCAATCCTAATTTGATGGTTTACTAGATAAATAAGTGATTGTCTCAGTTCAGGTCATCGTACTTATATAAAATGAGTCATTCGACAAACTTCCTCAACTAAGTGAATGTAGCTTATATGGGTTAGGAGAAGATGATAGGATGTGATCATTAACCCACCACAATGTTCGTTTAATGGTACTAGCGAGACCATGAGTCTCGAGATGGAATTTCTCAACACCTTTGATGGGGGTCTACCAGACTACAGGCTAGAAATTCAATTTGGGCTAGTCATGTAATTAATAGCCCCACATTTACCATGGCAAAAAAAAAAAAAAAAAAGCCCCACATTTACCACGTGGGAGGAAAAAAGAAAATCACAAAAAGAAGCAGGGAATTTGTGATGGATTTACGATGAAAAACGTGAATCCAAAAGCCTGAATTAGTTGTGTAGAAAAATGTGAATCCAAAAACTTGAATTAGTTGTGTATCTGTCACAAAATCTTGACTATCTCACGCGCGCGTAGTATAAAAATTAGTTGGTGGTTGGATTTTATTCTAAATATAAATCTTTAATCAACTTTGTCTCCTAAATTTATAATTGGTCCATAAAATATCTTTAATCGTACACATTAAGGGGCTTTTATCAAGAATAATAGGCATGATGAAAGATGATATTTTAAGAAAATTAATACATATTTGTTATGAATAATTAACATAACTAATCTTTTTAATTTACTTTTAAATTAATCAACTAGTTCTTATATTAATTACTGGAGGTAGTATTTTTCCCCCATAGCGGATAAAGAGTATGCACCTTTGAAATGGTGATGATTTAGAAATGGGTCTAGAATCACGAAATACCACTCTGGTCCTATTTATAAGTCAATTTGATCAAAAAATTTGGTCCTTTCTATAAGTCCATTTTGACCAAATAAATGAGAGTGTGGCAATTTTGCCCATAGCAATGATGATAAGAGAGATTGGCTAGTCATGTTGGAAAGAAAAAAAGATGAGAGAGATTTGACAATAAATTTTGAAAGGTGCCCATTCATAAATGAGGGCAAAGTTGGAAATTTGTTCCATAATCATTGAGATACTTACCTTTCCTTGGTATGTGAGATTTGGTCAAACTGAACTTATAAATAAGACCAAAGTGGTATTGGTTAGAGACCTACTAATAGTGGCTTGCATGGCCGGAAATATGGGTCGAAGGCCATTGGCCGAACCAATAACTTGTAAAATTAGGAAGGTTGGGTTGTGAAAAACTAGGCTCATTTTGATGTGGGTCCTTTTTTTTTTTTTTTTTTTTGATAATAATAAAGACACCTCAACAAACACTCATGGGATTATTACCCCCATTACAATCCTTACTTAAAAACTCACTCAACTCATCTAGAGGCTAGTAAAACTCTTGAAGACCTGGTCTTGCATCAAGTCCCTTCTTTACTAGAAAGTCTACCACAGAAATAATACTTCACACCCTAAAAAAATATTTTAGAACGTTAAATAAACTTCAAAATACTTTACAATATTAAACATACATAAAAAAGTACTTCAGAGTCCTAGAGAATCAAGACACAGCAAATCCATTTTCCTTTAAATACCATGGCACAGAAAATCTTTAATTTAAAAGTACTAAGATTATGTTCAAAGAATAGCTGAAAATTAAAGATTGTATGTCAGAAAAAGTGCAAAAATAAATGGACATTAAAAAAAAGATGACAAATTAATAGGTATTGCTTAGTTTTCTTTTTATTTTTGAGAAGTTTAAACAGGAACTTTACATGTGTTACATCTATTTCAGCCTTGCATGATCAATTATTCTAGAAACTAAATTATAAGGTCAAAGGTTCCTTTCAATAAGGTGGAAACATTACCATTTCAATAAGGTTAACTAGATACCAAGTCATGAATATGAAATATATATTTGATCACATTTCTTAATCTAACGCATCTTATGATTCGTTTTTTTATTAGTTGAAACGCATGTCATGATTCTCTACACCACAGCTGTGGTATCTAATTAACCATGCTTGAATTTCTAAATCTATATCATATTCATAAAATCATGATACAATATTTATAATGTAGCAACGCAATTTTTTTTAATTTTGTCAAGTGAGATGGATATTCACGCTAATTATAAACCAACAATCTGAACTAATCCGTGTTCATATTTTTGTCTAATTTTGCTAATTCCAAACAACTTTAAATATTTATTTTTGATCGAAAAGAAATAGAAAGAATTGAACTAATCATTGTTTATATTTTAGTCTACTATCGCTACCAAACAACTTTAAATATTTATTTTTGGTCGAAAAGAAATAGAACGACCGTGTTCGAATGTGATCTTTTTTAACATTGCACACAAGATTGCACAAAAGATGTGTGTGTAATTTATAAACAACTAATAAAATAAAATTAGGGAAAAGTGAAAATTAATACACAAACAGTGAATAAAGTTGTAATTTACATGTATATATGAATATAAGATTGACAATATTTGATTGACAATATTCAATTTATAGAAATCAATGTCCCCGGCAACTGTTCTATCTAATCCCCTTCCTTTTAATCCTTGCCCTTGAATCTCTTTTTACTTTAAACTTGTTTCCATGCTTAAGCACAAGGGAGCTTACAGTAGAATCAGGAAGCGAATGGAAAGACAGAGTGCCGTAACCAGGAAATGTGAAGCCACGTTGTTGGAGCCGGCCATAATGAATACCTAGACGCGTCCGAGGTAAAGCGGATGATGGAATATTGAGTGTTACATCTAAGTAAGGTTTAATCCTTCTACAATATTCATTAGAGTGTGAAAGTGATTTTAATGGAAGTGTCAGTTCCTTCAATAATGACCAGCGAGTCATGCTCTTAGGAACTCTTGTGAGTCTTTCACTCTTACTGCAATAATGTTCCATCAACACATCATCATCTTTGTCATCTTCCATTAATGACATCATCACCACTTGATGTCCATTCATCATTTCTCCTCTATCACCCCCCTTCTCATCAACACTATCCTCCTCTTCATCATCACTACTCTCCTCCTTTTCATCAACACTATCCTCCTCTTCATCACTACTCTCCTCATCATCATCACTACAAAACTCATTATAATCAGAACAGTGATAATTTTGGTTGAAATCATGCCCAAACTCAATTGGACCCTCAAACCATTCAATTGTCGTCACAAATGGAAGTAAAGACTTCAAACTTTGTGCCTCCTTTCTCAATTCTTCTATCTCTTCCAATGGCATTTCCTCATGTTTCAATCTAAAACCACATATCATGTTGCCACATACCAACACCTTCATTGTCACTTTGTCAAATGACAAATTGTGAAAATACAAATAACTGCACACGGTCACTGACCCTGAACTTCTCCTTTTTATATTACCCCCAAGCTTTATCTGCATTGGCCCACAATCATATATTCTTAACCAGACATTCTTTCTTGGAAAAGTTGAAGAATGAATTTGAGCCAAATTCACACAACCATTAAGATCCAACTGGTAAATCTTAGGGGTCTGAGAGAGATCTGGCAGTGCAATGAGATGTTTTGAATGCGATAAATCAATTTTCTTTAAATTGGGAAAATGCTGAAAAAAGAAAGAGTTTAATACATTAGATAACTACACATAAGTACAATTAATCAATAATTTCTCCCATGCCAATTTTTTTTTTAAATAACCTTATTATGGAAATAAGTCAATGCATTTAAGAAATATTAAATTACGTATCTTCCGAAAACATTTGCATTGCACATTATTTGGTCAATGTTTCATATATATGAGATCTTTGAATCACTCCATAAAAAAAATTATGACATGAATTATGGTCCATACCTGATTTCCTTTCCAGAGTTCTCGGATATTACTATTACGCATTTTAAGTGTAATAAGATTCTCATACCAAATTGTAATGGAACATATTGTAGTGGACATTCTTCCCAACTCAAAAACCTCAGTTCTTCTGAAAGATAATCCAAAACTCCACGAATATTCAACATCGAAGGCTTTCTCCAATCAGACTTGTAAATTTTAAGAAATATTAAATTACGTATCTTCTGAAAAATACCAGCCCTCAATGTCATACTTTTCATCATGCTTACGTCCACAGACATGCATCGAATTGCCTCAATTTCCTATTAATAGCGAATCAAGGGAAAACAATTATCATTACCTAAAAAAGACCAAAAATATAATATAGAACAATTAAATATATCTGCTATTAGAAATATCCCATGACATGGTGCATTTTATTAAAAAAATTCTACAATTCATATTTCCGAACTAATAAATGAATTTCTTAAAACTCATCAACTTGCAGACACACTCATTCATATACCTCCATGCTATTACATGTGCAATTAATGAAGCAGATATTCATTTAAAACACTTGGCATACATAATTTTCAATCCTTATTTAAAGGAAAAAAAAAACATAGCTAAAGACTAAGGAGAAGGCAAATTATAATACTACATCAAAAAATGAGTACCCCTACCAATCTCATGCACTCTATAAGCAAAAGACAGTGCCTCCTTCCCTCTCCATATATTTTATTTGTTTTTGACTTTCATATAATTTTTGTTCCTCTAATAATATTAAGTTCTTTACTATTATAAGAGCATGCTCATGCGAACGTAAGCATATACTCCTTTACACATCAATTAGTAAGAGAAAAATCAGTCTTGTCAATCATTTTATTTATCACTTATTGAACAATATTTGTAGCCTAATTTTATCTTTTAGAATAACACATCACAATAGTCCTCATCAATTTATATTTAATGTTTAGGTGGATGAATAAATTACACCTCAATGCAATTTTAGTCATTTAAATCGAGAAATGATCTTTTATAGGATTATCTAATCAAACAAAATAAAACACAAACTTCAAGGTAAATGTTGACACTTACCACCAAAGATTTTAACGAATAAAAAACAAGTATCCCTATGAATCTCATGCACTATATAAGCGGAAGACAATGCCTTCTTCCCTCTCCATATTTTTTTTTTATTTTCATATAATTTGTTCCTGTAATAACATTAAGTTCTTTACTATTATAAGAGCATGCTCATCCGAGCACAAACATAACTCCTTTACACTACACCAATTAGTAAGAATCATTTTATTTATCACTTATTGAACAATAGTTGTAGACTCATTTTATCTTTTAGAATAACACATCACAATAGTCCTCATCAATTTATATTTAATGTTTAGGTGGATGAATAAATTACACCTCCAAGCAATTTTAGTCATTTAAATCGAGAAAGGATCTCTTATAGGAATATTTAATTAAACAAAATAAAATAGAGAAACTTCAAGATACATGTTGACACTTACCAACAAAGATTTTCACGAATAAAAAACATGCAGGCAAACACATATCACAAGGAATCTGACAATGAAGATAATAATAATAACAATTACAATAACAATAAACAGAATAAATCATTACCTTGCCACGATTGAAAAAATAAACAATGTCTTCATGCCGCCATAGTCGAATAGGGGTTTTAGCATCAGAGATTAATTGGTTCCTGGCAATGTTAAGGCCCATTTTCTTCACAAGATCATGCATCACAACACAACCATCAAATGAAATGAGGGATTTTTCTTTAAGAACACTTATCTCAATAAGAGCAAAGTCATATAATTGTCTAATTAGGTTCAAAGAAATATCAACTCTTTCATTGATTAAGAATGCCAGGTCAAGAAACACATTCTGCTGATTCTCATCAAGTCCATCAAAACTCAACTTTAAAACATCAACAACACGCTTGGGTGGATCGTTCTTTAGTTTTTCCAAAGCACTTTCCCACTCTTCTTTTTCTCTACGACAGAGAAAGCAACCCAACACGACCAAGGCTAATGGATTTCCTTGACAATATTCCACTACTGATCTAGATAAATCCATGTAACCTTCATATGGCTTATGTTGATGGAATGCTTTCAAACTAAAGAGATGAAGGGAGTTGTCAAAATCCAAATCTGGAACATGATATGTAGAACAGGCAGAAGCATTCCTAAGCACTTGCTTGTCTCTTGATGTGATAATAATTTTACTTCCTTCCCCAAACCAATCAATCAATTTGGTTAGAGCTTCAGCCATTTCTAAATCGTCCACATCATCAAGTATAAGAAGAATTTTTTTGCATCCAAGTCTATTTTTCACAGAAATGGATTTTAAGTCATAGATGCTAATCTCCTCATCTTTTAATAATTCTTTGAGGCAATTTTGTTGTAACTTGTCCAAACCATTTTTTTTTAATTTCTCTCTGACATTTTCAATAAGGGAGAAAGCCTCAAATTGAGCTCTCAAGTCTTGAAATATAGCTTTAGCAAGAGTGGTCTTACCAGCACCACCCATCCCCCATATTCCCACAATGTCAACCTCACTTACAAGGTTTTTAATATCTCTGATAGGACGAGCAATGCCAACGAGTCCTTCAAGAAGATATGATGAATTAAAGTTCAGCTTGCGCAAAGCGTCCTTGACAATCTCTTCAACAAGTTCGACGTCAGATCTATCACAAATGTCGATCAAAAGAAAAGCCATATATATATAAGGTTGAAAATAGATAAAATAAAATAAAAACAGTTAGAATTCTTGAGGTTAATCAAACAAATCCTTGAAATCAAGAACAAAGGGAACATTTATGAAGCTACCTGATATTCTTGGAATCCCATCCAGAGAGATTTGTAGCTTCGACTAAAGCTTTTATCCACTTTTGTAGTTTTTTTGGGTTATCCTTAAATCTTTGCTTCAATTCATCAAATCCTTTTCCAAAACACTCATTTTGTTTTCGAATGTTTGAAGGATCTATAGCATAGAAAACAGGAATTACAACCCTTCCAAATTTTTCCTTGCATTCTAATATGTGAACGAGTTCATCCAAACACCATGTTGAAGAAGCATATTTCTTAGAGAAAATAACCATAGATATTCTAGACTCCTCTATTGTCCTCAAAAGAACTTGTGAGATATGTTCTCCTTTGCGGAGTTCGTCATCCATAAAAGTGTGAATGCCTGCATCATCAAGTCCTTTGTAAAGATGACTTACAAAATTGTAGCGAGTGTCTTCCCCTCTAAAACTAAGGAACAAATCATACTTGGTTGCAGGAGGAGCAACCGTTGGAGTTAAAATCCCATCATCTTGACAACTACAAATAGAATAGAAACAAACCGTCAACAAACGTGGGGTTATATATATAGGAGCAAATCAAACAAGAAAATAATGAGTAAGAGATTGTTTAGAAGAAGGTAATTACCCATCATCAACAGCAATAGGTTCGTTACCATTAAGCGAACGAGATATGAATCTGATAGCTTTGTAAATTGATAATCCCAATAGAAGCAATGAAGCTTCTCTACGCATCATCAAAGCAATGGTTGTGATGGTAATTTCTAGCTTCAACCTTCAGCAACCTAAAACTGAGGCAGTTTATTAGATCTACGCCAGTAAGGTAGCCAAGGACAAGATTCAACACTAGAAGAAACAAGAAATTAACAAAATTTTGCACATAGTATATTTGTTATGAATTTATTAAGGAAAAAAAAGGGAGTATCATTTCCCACTTCTTCTATTCTTAAAATCAGCTTAGAAAACAAAGAAAGAAAAAAGATAACCTTTTATATATATATAATTATTTAATATTTTATTATATTGATAAACTAATTTACCAAAAAAAAAATTGGAATAGCATGACTAATAAATAACAAAAAATAATTCTCTACTAACAATAATAACAAACTCGAAATAAATTATCTTTACTTTTTTCTTCTTGTTTTTTTTAAAAAAATTCCATTTCCACCAAACTCAAAATAACAAAGCAGTTAAAAGTTGTTTTTATTTTTTTAGGACACATTGCTACTTTTTTCCCAAAACACTTACCTAAAAACTAATTATCAAACATGTTCTTATTTTTTATTTTAATAAACAAAAAACTGTTCTGAAATAAAGAATCAAACAATGCCATAGTTTTTGAATATTATATTTAAATATACAACTTACATACACATAGTGTGTGTGTGGTCTAGATAGCATCCATATCTAACGTGTTTATAAGTTTCATTAGATTGAGGAGTGAAAGTAGATAACCACAACGTAGTTGCAGAATTTTTTCTGTAAACAAACCCTGCTCGCTAAACAGTAAATCAATGGGACGAAGCAAGTGGAAGAGGGAAAAAAAATGAAAAAGAAAAGAATCAATGGATTGTATTAACCTGACGGATGTGGTGGGAAGCCAAACAAATAGCTCACAAGGTCTCAATTTATTGTTGAAGGATAATTATTATATTTCTTATGAATATGATTTTTTTTTATATAAGAAAAATAGGGAGTAGCATTTCTCACACTTCATCTGTTTTTTTTCCCTGTCTTCCCTTTCATCTCACAACAAGATGCGAGCGACGTAACCATAATTACATGTTCGATTCTTTATTTTTTGTAGTAAAATATTGTTACAAGTTTTGTAAATAAGAAATCATTATAAGATAACTTCATTTCACTTGTAACAACACACACACATTCTGTTTTAATTTTTTACATCTTAGAGTAATTTTCTGGAGTTATTTTTTAGACTAAATGTTGTTGAGGAAAAAAAATCTACATAATTGATTATTCTAAGAAATCATATTTTAGAACAAAGCAAGTATGAAATCTTATATGAAACAATTGTTCTTAAAAACAACTTCATAAAAAAAGAAGTAAAAGGATTGTATGACTACACAATTTTTTATACTCCCTCCGGTCCTAATTATAAGACACATTTAACTTAGATTTTGTAGAGATTAAGGAAAGAAGTTAAATTAGTTATTTTTACTCATTTTCCTAAAATGTCCTTATATAAATTTAAAATGACATAATGAAAGTAAATCAATAACTCATACCACATATCTCTCAAACATCATGTATCCTAATACATATACATATATCTACATATGTACACACACATATATGCGCACGCACACACACTCACACAATGATATATATGTGTGCGTGTGTTTATATATGTACATATACATACACACACACACACATATATATATTGACAGACACACACAAATATGTGTGTATATGTCTATATATATTTGTGTGTAGACATACACACGCACACATATATGTGCGCGCACGTGTGTGTGTCTATATATATTTGTGTGTAGATACACACATATATACATACATATATATACAGACACACACACATATATACACACATACATACATACATATATGTATACACACACATATATATGTGCATGTGTATATGTCTATATAGATTTGTGTGTGGACACACACATACATACATACATAGATACACACACATCTCTAAAAATTTTATTGATTGGAAGAGTCTAGGCATCCTATATATACTCACCAAAAACCAAACACATTTGAGAAAATACAATAGGGTGTTTTAGGAAGAAATTAACAAAAATAAGAAAGTTGTCTTATAATTAGGACCAAAACCAACTCCCAAATGTTGTCCTATAATTAGGACTAGAGAGAGTAGTAACTTATATCAACGAAATAGTATTTATGCATTACTAGGCACACCATCCACCCAAAATAGTAAAATGGGTTCAATTTGTCGAAGTGACAGGTGCATTTAACAATATATATTTGAAAAATTGTTCATTTTCTATAAAAGCCACAAATGATTTAAAGGCTTATGAAGCTAATAAAAACTTGACAATGATTGATTTGAGACAAAGAAAAAACGGGTGAAAACAGAGAAAGTTAGCTACCTCAGATAGTTGCAGATTTTTTTCTGCACACGAACCCTAAAAGCTCAGATAAAAATCTCAAAAAGCAGTAAAAAGAAGGGATGAGGCAAGTGGCATAAAAAAAGAGATTAAAGTAAGCATGAAGGAACCTGAATATGTGAAGGGAAGATATTTCACAAAGATCGCACAAATGTTAGCTTTGGGATCTGCAGAGACTTCCTCCTCTCCCAAGCAGTTCTTAAAATAAATGAAGATTACAGTCAATAGATCAAGTCCAGCCATATCTTTGAAGGTTATGGGACTTAGTTTTTCAAAGGTGAAAGTATAAAAAAATTTCAAATGATTAGAAGAAAACATAAAAAAATCTCTTGCAGAATTTTTCTGTGAAGAATGAAGGCAAAACAGAAGAAACATAATGGATCCATGGGATAAATCAAGCATAATATAAGAACTTTTTCCAAGAACAAACCCTAAAAACTCAGATAAAAAAATGCTCTCAAAACAGTAAATTGATGGGATTTAGCAAGTGGATGAATTAAAAAGAGAAGGAAGTAATTGCGGATGAACCTGGAAGTGAGGGGAAGATAGTTCAAAAAGATCGCAAAAATCTCAGGTTTGGGATCTATGTACAGACTTCCTCCTCTTCAAACGAAGACTTGAATCTATAGATCAAGTCCAACCGTATGTTTGAAGGTCTCAAAAATGAAAAATGGAAGATTTAAAATTTGCAGAGACTTGCTTTCTCTTCAAACAAGCTCTTTAGATTCAGGGATAAATAAACAAATGCCTCACTCACATATTTATATTTTGTTTCAGTGCTCTTTTTTTCCTCTTTCCGGGAAGTTGCGCGTCAATGGTGTTGCCGCGTTGCAGTGTGCCCTGCTTCATCATGGTACGCTTTGGACAGCTTTAGAAAAAGCTACCCTGTGTTTCCACAGCTCATGAATATTAAAATAAATTGCTGATAAAAAAAATATTATTGGCAGAAAAAAAATTTATTCAAATTTACTTGAAATTTGTTAAAGATCTAGGCGTAACTTATGTTGGTATAATTTTGTGCACAACTTACTTCTAATTATAAAGTTGAAACACATAGTGGTGGATTTTAGTCTTATATTTATATTTAGCATGAAAATAAGTCACTTATCTAATTTTTATATTAAAGATAAGTAATACTCGGTTCTAATTATAAAACCCAGTTGACTATTTGTAAAAAGATTAAAGGATCCAAATAAGTTACTTCATCATTTTATATGTTGTGTATCTTTAGAATATATATTAGTTTATTAATCAAACTAATTAGTTTGAAGAAAAAAATAAAAATATTCTGAAGTAATTTAATTAACTTACTTAACTCAATAATTTAATTAGCTTCTTTAATCTCTCTAAAAAAGTCAATTAAGTATTATAATTAGGACCAGATGGAGTAATATTTTTTGAAACTCCTTATCCTCTCATATCATACTCCCTCTTGTCCTAAAATTAAAATGATATTCATATTAACTATACTAAACTCATATATTATATAATGTTCTTAAAAAAAAAAAAAACATTTAATGCAATTTTTTTTCCCCAAACATTTAATGCAATGTTGAAACTATCAAAAGTGTCTTATTAAAAAAGAAAAAGAGATAAAAAAAATTATGTTTTAACAATTGTCGTTGAGGAGAGACCGGAGGGTCTACATAAAGTCAAGTCATCCCCCCTTTGGAAATTTTGCGAATTGGCATGATGCTTCGTGTAGTTAATAGTTATACCACGCCAGCCTTTGCTTTTGGGGAAAAAAAACTTTGGAAACTGAAGGGCCCACTTATTTGTGTCACATAATTTGTGATCTAATGATCATTAATCAACCAAGTAATTTACACATGATGAAAAATGCCAACCACACTTTCTTTGTCTTGTTAGTTCTGGCCAAGAGGAGAAAAAAACGAGGGAAAGTTTAATCAGAGGACTAAAAGAACAACTAAAAACTTCATTAATGATTCATATGACACAATAAACTCTATTCGCGTAATCAACTAACCCAACCGAAGCTACACTCTCTTCACACTCTTAATCAATCGACCATGATCCTTTATATGGAATTTTAAGATAATCTAGTAAAATCAGCTTAACTGACTCAACCTTCTAATTCGTCGTAATTACATGAAAGATGCCTAAAAGTATTAAAATGACAGCCTAATGCAAAGGAATGAGGATATTGAAAGTCTTAATTATATTCTTCCAATTCTAAATATAGGAATAGTGTGCAGTGTAAATTGTACTATAAACAATATTCTATATTTAAGATTAGAAACAGTAATAATTATCGAAAGAGGACACTAGAAGTCTAGAACACCAAAAGGGTACATCTAAATAAGATTGAATCGTTTGCAATTATGATAGAGTGAAAGTGATTTGAGGATTGAAACTTGAGCAAGGCTCCCACCAGAATTTCCTATAATGTCCCTCACTTTTATTCCTGGAAGCTCGCGTGTCGGTGGTGTTGCCGTGTTTCAATGCCCAACTTCATCATCGTACGCTTGCTTTCCACAGCTTTTGAAAAAGTGACTCTGTGTTGCCACAGGTCCACAGCATATGAGCATTGAAATAATTTACCATAAACGACAAAGTATAATTTGCAAAAAAAAAAATATATATTATTCAAAGTGTAATTTTGTGAACAACCACCGTCACAATACAAACTATGATAGTACCCCCCAAAAAAAAAGTCCCTACTCATATGCAAAAAGCAACTAAAAACAGTATTAGAATCATAGTACAGATTCAACACAAAACAAACTGCAGAAACTAGCCCAACTCCTTCACGAAGCAAGTCCATGCAATATGATCCGCTGCTAAATTTCCTTCTCTGCGAGAGAGAAACAATCCAATTTGCCTTAGATGATTAATAAATCTTTCCTAAGAGCAACCAACTCAGTCATAAATAGAGTTTGCCTGCACCTTTAAAATCAAGTCAAAAGAACCATGGTAATTGACTTTAACCCAATTATCCCTAGGAAACCTCCAACATCTCACAGCAAGACTAGACTTTTTTACCTTTTCCAAATAGAAAATGGGCTTAAATCTATCTCATCGTTAATATTTTTTCTTAATCTTTGTGTACATTGTTAGTTTATTGGTTCTAAACAATTTTTTTAGGTGTATTAAAGGGTGTCGTATTTTAAAATGACATCATTCTGAACAAAATCTCGTTGATTCAATCTGCTTAGACTTTTACCTCCTCATTTCTTTCTCCTTTATTTCTTAATACTAAACTCTTTTTTCTGACAAATAACTTAATACAAGTATATGATATTAAACCTAATTAAGGCCTAACTTAAGCTTTGTCAAGAGAAAACAAAACCAATGACGCAAACAAAACCTTGTGCTCTATGTAGGTTATTTATATTCTTTCCAGGTTTAATGTCCTAAATATCTGGTAGTATAATATCTGGTATACTACTTGATAATACTCCCTCTAATCTATATTATAATCTTTATTATTGTATTAAAGTATGTAGTATTTTAAAATGACATCTTTTTAAACAAAATCTCCTTAATTCAATCTGCTGAGACTTTTAGCTCCTCATTTCTTTCTCCTTTATTTCTCAACATTAAGCTCTCTTTTTCTGACTAATAACTTAATACAATTATATAATTTTATGAACTATTTTGGCTTCAAATTGGATTGGTTCTTTTTTTTTTTTTTTTTTTTTGCTAAAAATAATTTTAGGAAAGGGGTTGGGCTCACCCACAGTCCAAGGGCAGGGCGCTTGGAGCCCAGTGTCGGCTGGAATACGGCGCTCTTTACCTTGCCCAACGTTACCACAGCTACCTAGACTCCTAGGATGCCTCCCCCAGCGCCTTGACCAACGCAGGGATCGAACCCCCTCCCTAATGGTGAGGAAGACCGACCCCCACGCCAGTTGAACCCAAGGACGAGGGGTAATTGGATTAGTTCTTAATCCTTCCTTTAAACCCAAATTAAGGCCTACTTGAGCTTTGTCGAAAGGAAAACAAAATCAATGACGAACAAACCTTGTGCTCTATGAAGGTTATTTATAGTTTCTTTCTAGGTTTAATGTCCTAAATATCTGATATACTACTTGATAATACTCCCTCTAATGCCTATTGTAGTACTCTATATTTTCTAAAAGAATTTTTTGGTCTATTATATAAATCATTTATATCCTGTTTGGTATACTGGAAATAAGGATGAAGAATAAGTGGAAGTAGAAGTGGATTCCAGAAACCCACTTCAACATGGAAAATGATGGAAGTGAGTTCCTTGTGTTAGTTCTCTATATGTTTTGATGATAATTAACAATTGTAAACATTCATTGAAGTTGGTCTTTGGCAAGTTGGAAAACTTCTGTCAAAGCCACACTCAGTATCGGTTTCGAAACTTCGAGTATTGACTTGGCCAGAGAGTTGCTCAAAAACCATTACACAAAGCAATACTCAAGTGTTGGACAAAACATTCAAGTATTGGACTTACGAGAGAGCACTCCAAGTTTTTCAACCCGAGTCAAACTCGAGTATTGATATGCATACTTAAGTATTGAACACACGAGACAATTTCAATGATGACTTTAGCTTTCAATACTCGAGTATTCCATTGAATACTCAAGTATTGGCCATACGAGAGAGATATCAAGTTGTTCATCTTATGGACACTCGAGTTTTGGTTTTGCACACTCGAGTATTGGACGTGAGAAAGACTACAAGTTTTATACATATATTGAATACTCAAGTATTCACTTCAATACTCAGGTGTTGACTTGGCAAAGATTTCACAAAGCTTTTCTAAAACAAATACACACTCGAGTATTAATTTGGAAACTCGAGTATTGGAGTTACAGAGAGCTTTCATCTTTGACAACAATTTGAACACTCAAGTATTCATTTCAAAACTCAAGTATTGACTTGGGAAAGACTTCACAAAGTTTTTCAAGATGAATGAATACTCGAGTATTGAGTTGAAACTTCAGTGTTGGGCATCTGAGAGCTTTGCTCTTTGTCAATGATCTGAACACTCAAGTATTGGAGTCAATACTCAAGTATTGAGGTTTTGAACTTAAACTTATTTTCATATCAAAGTTCAAAATTCGAGTATTGACTTGGACACTCGAGTATTGACCTTACTTCAATGCTAAGGTCAAAGTCAAAACTCGATGATTCCTCTACGGAAGAAGAATACTCAAGTATCGAAATGAATACTCAAGTATTGACTTAAGTCTTGCGCATGACACACTCGAGTATTGATGAACACACTCGAGTATCGAACGCTAAGTTTGAAAATCAAATCGAGGAATTTGTGAATCCTTAATCTTTGATCATAATATCTTCCGGATTATTCTCTACTATTCCCTGCTATGTTTAACCATCTGTTTAGTGAGTTTCGGGCTTTGCTTAAAGAATATTTATTGAAGGTTAAAGGCAAAAGCAAAAGGTGATGCCAGAACATTAAATGCTGAAACCAGAAACTTGCATACTTTTGCTTAATCCACCTGCACACGGTTGCAAAGCATTAAAGAATGATTTCTACAACAAGCAATTGCTATTCCAACGGACAAATTCACGAGAGTCAACTCGATCATCTAGCCAGCTGGGTTAAGTGAAGATTGGAGAGAGAAGATGCCTAAACCATCTGCTAATCTTGGCTTAACTTCTCCAACGGATTTATTGGGATAGCAACGGTCATTTAATGATCTCTGAGTATAAATAGGACTACATTCAAGTCTCTTCAACAACTAGAACATCGAAAACGCACAAGCATTCAAGTCTCTCAACTACCTTTCGGTTTTCACTTGTATTACGTCTTTTGACATTATAAGCTTCGTGTTTATCATCATTCACTCTTAGAGAGAGTTTTATCTACAAATCATTTATTGTAAAGAATCACAAGTCAAGGGACTTGGTGATTGGGTTCATTGATTACGGCTTGTAAGGGGAGTAAATTCTAGAGAGAGAATTTCTCTTGATGCAGTGTGTAATCAAATTGACATAGCGGAAATCCAAGAGTGCAGGGACTGGACGTAGGTCAAGGAGTTAGACCGAACCGATATAAATCTTTGTGTCTAGCTATTCTTCTCTTCATCTTCTGTTCACCTACGTTTTTTCGTTGTACAAAAACAACAAAACGAAAAAGTTTCAAAATCCCCAATTCACCCCCCTCTTGGTGATTTAGCTCCACCTTCACCTTGAGTAGACCCATGGAATTCATCTCACTTCTGTGGAAGTGAAATTTATGGACCACTATACCCTTATATATTTTATTAATTGATAACTTTATCCTTCCTGCATTATTACTCCATTCCCTTTCCTTGTCCTTCCTACATTACTGCCCTTGTAATTAATACTGAAATGTAACTTTTCTCATTTTTCTTTCTCCTTAGTAGAGGTAAAGTTGAAAATTTTTATCAATTTTTATCTTACCATTTCCTGGTTCACGTAGATTAGTTAAAATTGCTAATAGAGAGATGAGGAGGACAATTTTGCTACAACTAGGGGATTAATAATAATAATTTTTAGTGTTTTGTGATGTAATAAAAATATATTATAAAAAGAGTATAACAAATACTTCTCTGATCCTTAATATAAGACATATTTACTTTATTTGAATAGATTAAAAAAGTTGGTTAAGCTAATTAACATGATAGGTATTTTCTAAAACAACATAATCATCTTTCTTAATTCTCTCATTCACATTCCTCCTTGATTATTGTTGAGAGAGTATCGATATAGGTAAATTAGAAAAAAGATTGACAAATACAAAAGTCATGTCTTATATTTAAAACCAATATCAACTCTTCAAATATATCTTATATTAAAGATAGGAGGGAATACCACTGAAATTCAAGGAGAGACTACAAGTTTGCACAAGAAGTTGGGATAATAATATTAAAAAAAAAAAAATACAATCTATATTTAATGCAAGGAGATGAAATATATAATCATATAAAAACACTTGGAGTTAAAAAAAAAAAAAAAAAACTTTGGAATTGTGCATATTAGTTTGAATTTAGCATTCATTGGAAAGAAGACTTCAGCAACCTTCTTGACCGTTGCATGGATACAGAACTTCCCCGAGACCCAAAGATTTTCGGTTCTAGCAATGAAAACCGAAAACTATTTTCACCATTACATGCAAAATATTGCAATGCAGGAATTTTCCATGGTATTTTCATTCAACTTTTTCTTTTATCTGTTCGGTCAACTCAATCAACTTTTTCCAGGCAAATTATAATGAGGTATCAAATAAGGGACTTAATTATTTATAAGTGCTCATAGTAACTGAAAAACAAGTAATAACAAGTTCATGAGTTAAAAATGACAACATCTCACTTATTATTGAGACTTCTCAATAATTAAGTTCCTTATTTAGGACCTCCCTCTAAGGTTATGCTACCTCACTTAAATAGGAACTTTTCATGTCTTACATCTATTTCTACCATGCATGATCAATTATTCTAGAAACTAAATCATAAGGTCAAAGGATCAGTTCAATAAGGTGGAAACGTTACCATTTCAATAAGTAGATACCAAGTCATGAATATGAAATATATATTTGATCTCATTCTAAAGAGGTAAAATAATAATGCTTGTAAAGTTTGAAAAACAGTTTACATAATCTCAAAGTCTTATCATTCTTACCATTTATGCAGCATATATTGGATTTGCAACAACGATTACCTCCAATATTTTATGATCCATTTTTTAATAACCGCATGCCAAAAGAAGTATAGAACTACGACAGAAAGCTATACTTACTGAAATTTCTGCTCCTCATGCCAGATAAATATATTTTAAGGAAATCTAGCTTACTTTTATATTTTATTATATTTATTGTGTTATAGCTTGCAAATGATTTTTTTTTAGCCTTATCATATAATTTTGTTTTAAGTACTTCACTGTTCTGTTTCCCCCTTTTTCTTTCCCTGTGTTTCTATCTTTCTCTCCCATATACACTCTGTTCACATCTGTACAAGTGTGTGTGAGTGCGTATTGCATCACATCTTCATTGACAAAACAATGAAAATCAGAATCAGAAGTTATCCACAAAAGATCAAATTAAACAAACTAATATTTAGATTTAAAAAAAAAGGATGCACTATGCCAAGTTTTAGATGGAGTTACGCATTAAAGCAACCTTAGTCCAATAAGTGTTCCTAAAAGCTCTAGAAAATAGAAACTTAACTAGAGTGAGCCAATTTGAACCTAGCCTAATTGAACAAGATAATCTTTGATTCTGTAGGTTATATTTTCATTACATTTGGCACCAAAGTTTCTTTTGTATCAACTAAAACAACGACAAGTCTAGAAAACAAAACAAATCAAGGATAAACAGAATAAGGAAAATAAGATACAAGACGCTTCCCCGTCAGTAACTTAAGTGCACACCTTCGCCCTCCTAGGATGGCACCAATAATTAGATTTTGAATAAGGCCAGCAAGTTTAAGCTAGTGGGCATCAATAAGTAACAAGTTACAAGTTTCAAGGAACTCAGCTGAGCTTAAAAGACATAATTTTGCGGACCAAAATCACAATATTGAGAAAAGTTCTGCGTTAATACAATAAGTCTCCAACCAGGTTTCATTGCAAAACTTAAAAAACTATTGTCCACCCACCCAGATCGACATCAATCGAAATTCTATTGCCGCAAATTATACAAATACCACCAATACAGAATCCAACCATAATCCATATAACTATAATAAATAAAATTCTGGATCCCTTTTGAATGTAACATAACTAACTTTCCAGGATGATTTACCACTAAGATCTAATTTAGGAAGTACCCGAATGAATGAACGATGGCGAAACTTGGCGTTGTCATAGTCTACATCTTTATTTGTGTAGGGAAGTCTCTTTGACATGCCCGATCCGATCATTGAGCTGGGCTCGGCTTCAATGATTCAGCGAATCAACCCTGAAGCTTTGGGAAATGAATCGAAACCTGAAGGGGAGTTGGAGAGTGAATCAAACGAGAAAGTGAAGAGAATTGTGAGCGGAGAATGCGATCGTGCGGGAATACTTTCTGAGCATTGACGGGCCTGAGAATTATATTCGAGAGAGAGAGTGTGTGTCCTCTGTCTGGGTTTGTTGCTGCGAAGTAATGCGAGAGAGGACCTTCAACATGAAGAGTGAAGACTAACGGTTTGGCCAAAAAAAAAAAAAAAGAGAAGACTAACGCGTCTTTGATTCGTTTTTTTATTGATTGAAACACGTGTCATGATTCTAGAGGGTTAAACACTATTTTTACTATGGAAGTTTAGCTTAAGGAGCACCTTTGGTCACCCAATTTTTTTGGGAAAATTACATATAGGTCCCAAGGAAGAGATATTTACATTTAGGTCCCTTGAAATTACGAAATTACTCCCTGTCCTAAGGGACTTTTGAGTAATTATTTGAAAATGTGAAATTACTTTGCCTTGCCCATAGTGCATATTTCACACGTAAGCGATTAACAACACAAAATGCATAAATTAACAACACAAAATGCATAAATTAACCACAACTTCTAAAAACATTCAATTTGTCATGTCTCACTTTCAGAGGCGATTAACAACACAAAATGCATAAATTAACCACAACTTTTGAAAACATTCAATTTGTCATGTCTCACTTCTAGAGGCGATTAACAACACAAAATGCATAAATTAACCACAACTTTTGAAAACATTCAATTTGTCATGTCTCACTTCTAGAGGCGATTAACAACACAAAATGCATAAATTAACAACACAAAATGCATAAATTAACCACAACTTCTGAAAACCTTCAATTTGTCATATCTCACTTCCAGGCGATTAACAACACAAAATGCATAAATTAACAACACAAAATGCATAAATTAACCACAACTTTTGGAAGTGAGACATGACAAATTGAAGGTTTTCGTTGTGGTTAATTTATGCATTTTGTGTTGTTAATTTATGCATTTTGTGTTGTTAATCGCTACGTGTGAAATATGCACTATGGGCGACAAAAAGTAATTTTACATTCTGAAATAATTACTCGGAAGTCCCTTGGGACTTCTGAGTAATTTCGTAATTTCAAGGGACCTAAATGTAAATATCTCTCTTCCTTGGGACCTATATGTAATTTTCCCTTTTTTTTGGTCTTATTTTTGCCTTAGACGTTTAAAAACATAGCAATTTTGTCCATCCATTGATCTTGACCGTTGAATTGTTACTCTTTTTTGTAAACTTTCAAGGACAAAATTACTCCTAAAAAAACTTTCAAGACAAACTTGCTTCTAAAAGAAGCTTTGGAGGAGCACTGGACATCTTAAAGTTTTTTTGAAGCAATTTTGCCCTAGAAGTTTAAAAACATAACAATCCTACCATTCCGCTAATCTTAACCGTTAAATTGTTACTCCAATTTATAAACTTCAAAGAATAAAATTGCTCCTAAAAAAACTTTTAAGACAAAAATGATATTTATCCCTTCTCTACACCGCAACTGTGATATCTAATAAACCATGCTTGAATTTCTTAATCTATATCATATTTATAAAATCATGATATAATATTTTATAATGTAGCCACGCAATTTTAAACCAACAAATTGAACTAATCCGCGTTAATATTTTAGTCTAATTTTGTTAACACCAAAGAACTTTAAATATTTATTTTTTATCGAAAAGAAATAGAAAAAAATTGAAATAAGCAGTGTCTATATTTTAGTCTACAGTCGCCAACACCAAACAACTTTAAATATTTATTTTTGGTTGGAAAGAAATAGAACGACAGTGTTTGAATGTGATCTTTTTAACATTGCACACAAGATGATTGCACACAAGATATGTGTGTAATTTATAAAAAACCATTAAAATCAAATTAGGGAAAAGTGAAAATTAATACACAAACAGTGAATAAAGTTGTAATTTACAGATATATAAATATAAGATTGACAATATTTAATTTATAGAAATCAATGTCCCCGCCAACTGTTCTATCTAATCCCCTTTCTTTTAGTACTTGCTATTAAATCATGTTTAACTTTCTTCCTTCCGTTTCCACACAGAAAATATGAGGAGATAGAAATAGAATCAGGAAGCGAATGGACAAACAGATCACCGTGGTGAGAACGACCAGGAAATGTGAAGCCACGTTGTTGGATCCGGTCCAACTCATAAGACATACGTAGACCCATCCCAGGTAAAGCGGATGATGGAATAATGAGTGTTACATCCAAGAGAGGTTTAATCCTTCTACAATATTCATTAGAGGGTGAAAGTGATTTTAATGGAAGTTTCAGTTTCTTCAATAATGACCAGCGAGTGATGCTGTTAGGAACTCTTGTGAATCTTTCACTCTTACTGCAATAATGTTCCATCAAAACATCATCATCTTTGTCATCTTCCATTAATGACATCATCACCACTTGATGTCCATTCATCATTTCTCCTCTATCACCCCCCTCCTCATCATCACTACTCTCCTCCTTCTCATCAACACCATCCTCAATTGGACTCTCAAAGCATTCAATTGTCTTGACAAATGGAAGTAAAGACTCCAAACTTTGTGCCTCCTTTCTCAATTCTTCTATCTCTTCCAATGGCATTACCTCATGTTTGAATCTAATACCACATATCAAGTTGCCACATGCCAACACCTTCATTGTCACTTTCTCAAATGACAAATTGTGAAAATACAAATAACTCCACACAGTCACAAACCTTGAACTTCTCCCTTTTATACTGCCCCCAAGCTTTATCTGCATTGGCCCACACCCATATATGTTTAACGCGACATCCTTTCTCAGAAAAGTTGAAGAATGAATTTGAGCCAAATTCACACAACCATCAAGAGTCAACCACTCAATCTTAGGTGTTTGAGAGAGATCCGCGGTCAAAAGAGATGTTTTGAATCGATAAATCAATGCCCTTTAAATTTGGAAAATGCTGAAAAAAGAAACAGTTTAATACATTAGATAACGACACATAACTACAGTTTAATCAATAATTTCTCCCATGTCAATTAACAAAATGTGAGCTTATTATGGAAATAAGTCAATGCATTTAAGAGATATTTAATTACATATCTTCCAAAAACATTTGCATTGTGCATTATTTGGTTAATGTTTCATATATATATGAGATCTTTGAATCACTCCATTAAAATAATTATGACATGAATTATGGTACGTACCTGATTTCCTTTCCAAAGTTGTCGGATATTACTATTACACATTTCAAGTACAATAAGATTCTCCGCACGTAATTGTAATGGCACATAACGTAGTGGACATTCTTCCCAACTCAAAAACCTTAGTTCTTTTGAAAGATAATCCAAATCTCCATGAATATTCAATATCGAAGGCTTTCTCCAATCAGACTTGTAAATTTTAAGATATATTAAATTATGTATCTTTTGGAAAATACTAGCCCTCAATGTCATACATTTCATCATGCTCACGTCCATAGATATGCATCGAATTGCCTCAATTGCCTATGAATAACGAATCAAGGGAAAACAACGATCATTACCTAAAAAATGACCAAAAACATAATATAGAACAATTAAATATATATGCTATTAGAAATATCCAATTAATAATGACATGGTGCATTTTATTAAAAAAAATTCTACAATTCATGTTTCCCAAATAATAAATGAATATCTAAAAACTCGTCAACTTGCGAGACACACTCATACGTATACCTCCACACTTTTACATGTACAAATAATGAAGCAGATATTCATTTAAAACACTTGGCATACATAATTTTCAATCTTTATTTAAAGAAAAAACCATAATTGAAGACTAACGAAAAGGCAAATTATAATAATACATTGAAAAATGAGTATCCCTACAAATCTCATTGTTCCTCTAATAACATTAAGTTCTTTAATATTATAAGAGCATGCTCATGCGAGCATATGCAAATACTCCTTTACACTACACCAATTAGTAAGGGGGAAATCATTCTTGTGAGTCATTTTATTTAGCACTTAATGAACAATAGTTGTAGACTAATTTTATCTTTTAGAAAAACACATATCACAATAGTCCTCATTAATTTATATTTTAACGTTTAGGTGGATGAATAAATTACATCTCAATGCAATTTTAGTCATATAAATCGAGAAAGGATCTCTTATAGAAATATCTAATTAAAGAAAATAAATAGAAAAAATTCAAGATAAAACTTGACACTTACCACCAAAGATTTTAACGAATAAAAAACATGTAGACAAACAAATGAAAGTGAAGATAATAATAAAAATAACAATTACAATAACAATAAACAGAACAAATCATTACCTTGCCACGATTGAAAAAATCAGCAATGTCGTCGTGTCGCCATAGTCGAATAGGGGTTTTAGCATCGAATTTAACTGGTTCCTAGTAATTTTAAGGCCCATGTCCTTCACAAGGTCATGCATCACAAGACAATGATTATTAAATGAAATGAGGGATTTCTTTTTAAGAACACCCATATCAAAACGAGGAGAAGAGTCATATAATTGTCTTATTATGTTCAAAGAAATATCAACACCTTCATTGATTAAGAATGCTATGTCAAGAAACATATTCTGTTGCTTCTCATCAAGACCATCAAAACTCAACTTCAAAACATCAACAACTTTCTCGGGTGGATCTTTGTCTAGTTTTTCCAAAGCACTTTCCCACTCTTCTTTTTCTACTCCACAAAGAGAGCAACCTAACACTACCAAGGCCAATGGATTTCCTTGACAATATTCCACGAATGATTTTGATAACTGCATGTAACCTTCTGATGGCTCATGTTGCTTGAAAGCATTCAAACTAAAAAGACGAATGGCATCATGGAAATCCAAACCCGGCACATGATATGTTGCTTGGGTGGATCCTGGTTTAGTTTTTTCATATGCATTTTGAAGCACTTGCATGTCTCTTGATGTGACAATAATCCTACTTCCTTCCCCACACCAATAAAGCACTTCGGTTAAATCTTTAGCTATTTTTGAATCGTCTACATCATCAAGTATGATAAGAATTTTTTTGCGTCCAAGCCTTTTTTTCACAAAAGTGGATTTGATGTCATAGATGCTAATGTCCTTATCTTTTAATACTTCTTTGAGGCAATTTTGCTGTAACTCATCCAAACTAATTTCTTTTAATTGATGTTTAACATTTTCAATAAAGGAGGAAACATCAAATTGAGCTCTCAACTCTTGAAATATAGCTTTAGCAAGAGTGGTCTTACCTGCACCACCCATACCCCATATTCCCACAATGCGAGCCTCAGTTAGAAGGTTTTCAATATTTCTGATATGACGAACAATACCAACGAGTCCTTCAAATAGACACGATGACTCGAACTTCAACTTACTCAAGATGTCTTTGATAATCTCTTCAATAAGTTTGAATTCAGGTCTAGGACAACTGTCAATCAAAAGAAAAGGCATATTTAATAAGTAAAAAATAAATAAAATAACAAAAAATTACAATAACTTGTTTGAATCCTAAAGATTAGTTTAGTAAATCCCTAAAATCAACTATAAAGATAACATTTTTGAAGCTACCTGGTAATCGTTGGAATCCCATCCGCATTGACTTGCAGTTGGATTAAAGCATCACTCCACTTTTGCAGTTGTTTTGGATTGCCCTTAAATCTCTGCTTCAATACATTAAATCCTTTTCCAAAACTCCCATCTTGTTTGCGTATGTTTGAAGGATCTACTTTGTAGAAAATAGGTATCACATCCCTTCCCATTTTTTTCTTGCATTCCAATATGTGAACAAGTTCATGCATACACCATGTAGAAGAAGCGTAATTCTCAGAGAAAATAATGATAGATATTTCAGACTCTTCTATTACTCTCAAAAGAACATTTGAGATATGTTCTCCTTTGCGAAGTTCGTTATCCATAAAAGTGTGAATGCATGCATCATCAAGTCCTTTGTAAAGATGAGTTGCAAAAGTGTGGCGGGTGTCTTCGCCTCTAAAGCTAAGGAACACATCATACTTTGTAGTAGGAGGAGAAACAACATTATGTGAAGATGGAGGAAAAGCCGTTTGAGTTAAAATCACATCATCTTTAGTACTACAAATAGAAACAAACCGTCAACAAACTTTGGGTTATATATGGGAGCAAATTGAATAAGAAAATAAAGAGGTTATTGAGAAGGTAATTACCTATCATCAACAACAACAAGTTCGTCACCATAAAGTGATGGAGAAATGAATCTGTTAGCTTGGGAAATTAAAAAAGCTAATAGGACCAATAAAGCTTCTATGAGCGTTAAAACAATTATTCCATCCATGTGATAGCAATTTATAGTTCCGACCTTCAACAACCTGAAACTAATGAAATAAAAAGAGAAAGCAAAACAGCATATCAATGGGATCAACCAAGTGGAAGAGAAAAGAATCAATGGATTGTATTAACGTCGCGGATGTGGTGGGCGGCCAAAGAAATAGCTCACAAGGTCTCAATATATTGTTGAAGGATAATTATTATATTTCTTATGAATATGCATTTTTTTTTTAAAAAAATAGGGAATAGCATTTCTCACTCTTCATCTGTTTTTTTTTTCCATGTCTTCCCTTTCATCTCACAACAAAATGCGAACGACGTAAAGATAATTACATGTTCGATCCTTTATTTTTTTGTACTTAAATATTGTTGAAAGTTTTGTAAATAAGAAATCATTATAAGATAACTTCCTTTATTTGTAACCCAATAAAAATCTAACGGATATTAATTTGTAACAACATTATATATATATATATATATATATATTACCAATATTAGATTGTTATCTGAAAATGACATGCTATAATTTTTGAAGTAGATTAACCAAACCAACCGCATGAAAGATTTAAAAGCCCGTTGAATTATAGGAACTTAAAAGTACAGAAAAGGATGTCAAACCCCTCAAATTAAATATAGGCATTGTTCGATTCTGTTTTAATTTTTTACGTCTTAGAGTAGTTTTCTGAAGTTATTTTTTAGAATAAATTTTGTTAAGGAAAAAATCTCCATAATGGATTATTCTAAGAAATCATATTTTAGAACAAAGCAAGTACGAAATCTTATATGAAATAATTGTTCTTAAAAACAACTTAATAAACAAAGAAGGAAAATGATTGTATGACTAAACAATTTTTTATAGGAACTTATATCTTACTGTATTGATAAACTAATTTCATACAAAATTTGAATAGCATGAATAATAAATAACAAAAAAATTCAACGAAAAAGATAACCTAGTTAAAATTTAAACTAAATAGACTTCATCTCACCGAAAATGCATAACTGCGCACACCATCCACACAAAATAGTAAAATGGGTTCAACTTGTCAAAGTCACAGGTGTATTTAACAATATATTTGAAAAATTGTTGATTATCTATAAAAGCCACAAAGGATTTAAAGGTTTATGAAGCTAATAAAAACTTTCCAATGATTGATTTGAGACAAAGAAAAAAAGGGGTGAAAACAGAGAAAGTTAGCTACCTCAGATAGTTGCAGATTTTTTTTCTCTGTACACGAACCCTAAAAACTCAGATAAGATTCTCGCAAAACAGTAAATAAAAGGGATGAAACAAGTGGAATAAAAAAAGAGAAGAAAGTAATTGTATATGAACCTGGAATTGAAGGGAAGATATTTCACAAAGATCGCAAAAATATCAGCTTTGGGATTTGCAGGGACTTCCTCCTCTTCCAAACAGTTCTTAAAATAAATGAAGATTTAAGTCAATAGATCAAGTCCAGCCATATCTTTGAAGGTTATCGGACTTTGTTTTTCAGAGGTAAAAGTATAAAAAATTTCAAACGATGAGAAGAAAACAAAAAAAAAAATCTTTGGCAGAATTTTTCTGTGGAAAATGAAGGCAAAACAGAAGAAGCATAATGGATCCATGGGATAAATCAACATAATGTAAGAATTTTTTCCTTGAACAAACCCAGAAAAATCAGATTAAAATGTGCTCTCAAAACAGTAAATTGATGGGATGCAGCAAGTGGATGAATTAAAAAGAGAAGAAAGTAATTGTATATGAACCTGGAAGTGAGGGAAGATAGTTCATAAAGATCGCAAAAATGTCAGCTTTGGGATCTCAGTACAAACTTCCTCCTCTTGAAACGAAGACTTGAGTCAATAGATCAAGTCCAGCTGTATATCTGAAGGTCTCAAAAATGAAAAATGGAAGATTTAGAACTTTTTTGGGTAAAAGGAAGATTTACAATTTGCAGAGACTTGCTTTCTGTTCAAACAAGCTCTTCAGATTCAGTGATATTTGAACAAACAAATGCCTCACTCCCATGTTTATATTTTGTTTCAGTACTCTTTTATCCCTCTTTCCGGGAAGCTCGCGTGTCGGTGGTGTTGCCGTGTTGCAATGCTCTCCTTCCTCACCGTACGCCTCACACTGCTTTTGAAAAAGTTACTCCCAAGCTCATGAATATTAGAATAATTTAAAAATTCTTATTCAGACTCACTTTAAATTTTTTCGAGTAACTTTAAATCATTCATCTCACTTTTGTATATATTAAAGAATAAAGATCTGAACTAGTAAAAAAATTTGAAACTCCTTACACTCCCATATCGTACTCCCTATTGTCCTAAATTTAAAATGATTTTTAATCTTTTCCATATTAACTATACTAAACTCATACATCATATTATATTTTTTTTTACTATTCTTATTAAATATCGACATATATAAAAACAAATATTTTATAGAGTTTTAAAATTGTCAAAATTGATTTACGAAAAAAGACCAAAAATTAATGATGAAAAAGTTGATGTCCTCTAAGAGAGACCGACATATTAACGTTGCCTTAGTGGTCAATGAGTGTAGTCAAGTCGTCCTTATTGGTGTTGTCGTGTTGCAATGGCCTGCTTCATCATCGCACGCTTTGCACAGCTTTTAAAAAAGTTAATCCGTTTTTCCACAGCTCATGAATATTAGAATAATTATTGGCAGAAAAAATCATTATTCAAATTTACTTGAAATTTGTTAGAAGATCTAGGCGTAACTTATTTTAGTATAATGTCGTGCATAGCTTCCCTTTAATTATAAAGTTGAAACACAAAGTGGATTTTAGTTTTATATTTAATATCAAAATAAGTCATTTATTTAACTCTTATATTAAAAATAAGTAGTAGTATCTTCAATCCTAAATATAAGGCATAATTTTACCATGTGAATAGTGACTAGTGAATGCATCTCTATTTATAATCAATGAAGAATATTTGATCGTTGGAAATGTTCGTCCGTTGAGCTTTTGAACATTGTGAATAGTGACTGTCATGAATAGTAATCGATCCGTTGAAGTATTCTCATCCATTGCACTTCGGTCCATTTGAAAAATATTACCATTGTAAACATTTGACCGTTGAGCGTATGAGAGCATTGGCCGTGTACTCGTATATGATCATTGGAGCTTTCGTTCGTTGCGAGCATTCGTTGAAGCTTTTGAACATTGTGAGCATCCGTTGGAAGTTTCAGTCCTTTTGAGAAATAGCGGTTGCTTCGTCTTTCTCATTTCATTATATGCTTGGCTGAATTCCTTAATTCTTGTTTCATCAAAATGGTTGTTGCTTCGTCTTTGCTTCATCAACCAAGTCCGTAGCTTTCTCTGTTGAATCCGTTGACATGATTTTTGTTTCAATCGGTTTTGAATTCAATCTTTGATCTAATCACCTGAAACTTATACACAAATGATATAAACAATGTTAAGGAGTAGTATAAGTGGTTTTGGTGTTCATCTGGACGTTTTCCATGAGCAACAATATTTCCGGACGCGGTGATTTTTGAAGATGATGAACAGTATTTTCGTGATAGATGATTCAGAACATAACTCAACTTCCAGTAGCCATATCTCTTCGTATATAGCTCTAAAATTAGGAAATGATATATCCCTGGAAAGCTCTTGATGTCTTCTTTCCAGTGAAAAAAGAATTAGCTCAAAATACTTTGTATTTTGACCGTTATGATCCAATGAACGACGACTGCCCAGAAAACAGAGTTTGAACACTAGTTTCTGAATATCAATTTTCGAAAATCATATCTCCTTCGTTTCAAGATCTTTTTGGTTTCTTCCAAATTTTGTGAAACCCTTGTTGAGTATAAATTCATATGGAATTGGTTTTACTTCTTTTGGTTGTGTATAATGTGAGATATAGACGGAAAACCGAGGCTATGCTGAATTGATTCCAGAATCACCTGTGTCAACTTTTGAAGGTCATATCTCCCTGGTCTGAGCTTCATTTTGAGTAGATCAAATTGTGGTACGACACATTTTGAGTCTAGTTTCATATGCCACTGGTTTCAGCTCAATTGGATGTGTATTTTGTGAGATACATCCAAAATACTGAGGCTTGCTCTGCTGTGTGGCGTGAATTGCACTGTCAACTTCCACAATTTTTTTCTCTTTTATATGAACTCCTTTGGACTTGAATTTTATATCACAATGACGCATTGGGAGTCTACTTTCATCCAAAATTGATTTCGCCTCAATCCGACGTCTGGTTTGTGAGATATTATCGAAACATCGAATGTCGCCCATTGAAAATGAAGAACAGAGGCAAACAGAGCATGATGAACAGTAGATTACTCGAGTAATATCGAGTTCACTGTTCATACTTGCGGTTTACTGTTTACGCTGACTTTTCAATGTATGGTACTGTTCATACATACATCACTGCTCATATATACGGTCTTCTAGCTCAAAAATCACTCTTCATGATGATGCTCCAATTAGCTTAACTTAACTCCGAATTAAGCTATTCCAACTTCTGTTTTGATCATCGAGACTTCATGTACGGCACTATTCATGTATACGGTGTACTATTCACGTATACGATACTATTCATGTTGATGCTTCAAATAGCTTAATTTGACTCAATTAAGCTATTCCAACTTCCACTTGATCATAAAGACTTCAGTATCACAAGAACTTGAGTATCAATATTCTCATGATATTGTGCAAGTTCTTCTTTCTTTAGTCTCCTTTCTTGATCATGCATCATTAATAAACTTTACATCTACATTAAAGATAAGAATTAATCAAAGTAGAATGTAAATGTAGTATGCAAGTTTTTTGCTCATAAGAATGACATTTATATAAGACATCATCAAAACTAATCATAACTAACAGTTATAGTATACTTTACATGGAACACCCTGGTATATATCGATTTTCACTTGTTTGGGGCTCCATTTAGAATCTCCAAATTGACTTTCAACTCTTAAAACTTAAAAAAAATTGAACAATTTAAAATTTAATTTTTAACAATGATTTTTTAGAATAGATTCTGAGTAAAATATATTTTGTGGAAAAAGTGATTTTGACAAAATAAGAATTATAATTAGAACCGCTTTTTTTTTTAATGTGCAAACTAACCAAAAAAAAAAAAAAAAAAAAAGATATTAGCTAATGTGATAATTATATATAAAGAATAAAATTTCATCAATTTTGCTAAAATTTCAGTTTTAACCGAAATAAAATTGCAAAAACCGAAAAACCGAATTAAGGTAGTTTTAAAAACCGAACCTAATTGAAAAAACCGAACACCGAATTATTCGGTTCGGTTTTTGGTTTCGGTTTTGATTTGTTCACCCCTAATATTAACTACACTAAATTCATAATATTGAATGCAGTGTTGAAACTATCAAAGGTGTCTTATAAAAAAAAAAAAAAGAGACAAAAAATTATGTTTTAAAAGTTGTCCACGAGGAGAGACTAGAGGGGCTTACTTAAAGTCAAGTCGTCCCTCCTTTGGAAATTTTGCAAATTAGCGTAATACTTCGTTGTAGTTGTACCGCACCAACCTTTGCTTTTGGGGAAAACTATAGAAGCTGAAGGGCCCAACTACTTATGTCATGTAATTTGGATCTTTGCTTATTTGGATTTTGTTTTAAAAAATACCTATATAAGGAGGAAAAGTCTAAATTAGAAATAACGAGCAAAATTATAATCAACCTACGCCAATTAGGCTTAGGTCATTATTGAGTCAGGGAGACACATGATAGCAATCCAGTCTACAGGTTAATCCATGATGGCACTCCACTATTGGTGATCTTAAATATGTGCTTTACATGACTTTAAAGATGAAGAAGGGCATTGGGTTCAGGACTCCCATCAATTAGGCCAAATGGCAAGTCAGTTCTTCCAGAAGTTATATACTTGCAATCCAAATGTCACTACAGATCCAACTTGGCCAAATAGATTCCCCGCCCTAACACAAATACAGTGTGATCTTCTTCATAGAGAGGTAACTGATATAGAAATAAAAAATGCTGCTTTCTCTATGGGGCATTTAAAGCGCCAGGACCTGATGGCTTGCCAGCTCATTTTTTTCCAGACACAATGGGACATAGTAGGCAAATCAATGTGTAAGCTGGTTAAAGATGCCTTCCAGAATCCTTTGTCAATTAGGGATTTCAACCACACAAATATAGTGCTCATTCCTAAGACGGATACGCCAACTTCATTAATGGACATAAGACCTATATCTCTATGTAACGTGAGCTTCAAGGTGATTACCAAACTGATAGCTACCAGATTCCAAGCTGTTATGAACTATCTGATCGGTCCTGAGCAATGTAGCTTCATAACGACGAGGTCAAGTTGTGATAACATTGTCATTGCGCAAAAAGCTATTCATAGAATGAGAACGAAAAAAGGTAAGAAAGGTTGGGTCGTCGTAAAGGTCGATATGGAAAAAGCATTCGATCGGTTGGACTAGAACTTCATTGAAAATACTCTTCATTGCATTGGAATAAGAGATAAGCTTAGGGAACTCATAATGTCTTGTATCAAATCAGCGTCCATGAGAGTAATCTGGAATGGACATGAGGGTCCTGAGTTTATGCCTATTAAAGGAATTCGCCAAGGTGATCCACTCAACCCCTACCCCTTTATACTATGTATGGAACGGTTGGCCCATTTGATAAATGAAGAATGCCAAAGTAGAAAATGGAAAACTTTAAAATTCACAAAGAATGGGCCTCCTATTTCCCATCTATTCTTTGTAGATGACCTACTACTGTTTGTTGAAGCTTCAATAGACCAAATGGAGAATATTAAAAGGGTCATGAGTCGATTCTTTGCTACATCGACACAAAATCAATCGCTAAGTCTAAGGCCTTCTTCTCCAAAAACGTTCATTTCAACCATGCAATGCAACTGTGCCAGCTATTGGATATTGGCATTACCGGGAATCTTGGAAAGTACCTTGGTGTGCCCCTTATCCTCAAGGGTCACCAAAGATAGTTTTTGACATAGCACCCAGAAAGTCCGCTCGCGTTTATCATCTTGGAAAGGTAAGCACCTTGGGATTGCAGGTCGTACGGTGTTGATCAAGGCTGTCATTTCAGCATTACCTTCATATCAAATGCAATCCACTCTCCTCCCAAAAAGTGTATTGCATGAGATAGAAAAGGTGAGTCGGAATTTCTTATGGTGTCAAGATGAAAATGCAAGGAAAATGCATCTTATTGCTTGGCAAAACATTGTGAAGAGCAAGAAGGTTGGAGGACTGGGTATAAAAAGTTGGAGCTTCCAAACAAAGCATTTATAATGAAACTATGTTGGGGTATGATCATAAAACCGGATTCCCTATGGGTCAAATGTTTGAGAAACAGATAGGCATGTGGGGACAATTTAATTCTTCATGTTTCTACAAAGCAATCCCAATCCTTAACTTGGAGAGCAATAGTCAACGTTTGAGATACTTTTCTTCAAGGTGTCGGCAAGAAAATTAATAATGGCAAAAATACCTACTTTTGGTGGGACATGTGGACTCCTCTCAATGATCCACTTATTGACTACATCCAACAAAATTTAGATAAGGTTAAACCAGGGGATAAAGTTGTGGACTTTGTTCTACCAAATGGAGCGCGGAATGTGGCTAAATGGAGAGAATTCTTCCCCGATTGGATAGTAAATATTCTAGTCAAGATACAACCTCCTGAGGGGATTATTGAGGATGTTGTCATTTGGAGAAATGCGTCTGATGGAAAATTCTCAGTCATAGCTGCCTATAACTTCCTTTCTCAACAGGAAGAGTCATGTGTATCCTTTCTCAATAGGAAGAGTCATGTGGTACACAGATCTGGAGAAAAATTTGGAGTTGGCAAGTGCCTGAAAAAATCAAAATTTTCTTTTGGCAAATAGCCCATGAGAGGCTAAATACTAATTCACTAAGAGCCAAGAGAGAACTATCAGAAACACCAAATTGCCCTTTGGGTTGTCTCTGTGAGGAGAGTATTATTCACATGTTGAGGGATTGTAAGAGAGCGAAAGAAGTGTGGAAACAACTTCTTATTCCTAACCAGTTTGCTGCTATCTTTAATTGTAATTTGCAGGGCTGGCTTAACTGGAATCTCACACACAATCCAGGGAAGAGCAAGTTTAATAGGTGGCCATGGAACAAATTATTTAGTAACGCTTGCTGGCTCATATGGAAGGCTCGATGTAAGCAGAGGTCTTTGAGGATGCTGAGGCAACGGTCAAAGGAATTATTCACTAGACCTTATACCACTTGATGGAGGATGTGTCAAAAGGCGTAGTCCAAAGATCGATTTTTTCCTAGCTATCTACGAGAATGAGTGTCACGGAGCCCACCAACGTCGGGAGCGGTTCTTTGTAACACCCACAATTTCCTAACAATTATAATAACATAAAATTGCAACAATTTTTTTATAAATAATTACTGAAATTCAAAATAACCAAATTTGAAAAGTGTTACCACCGCACTTGTACTGGGACAAGTGCAATGCTACCTTATTCACTTAAATAAAAATGTCTTATTTGAAGTGTAAAATAAAGGGATAAGGGTCTTAAATGCCATGGAAGTTTTCGCTCGAGAACCTTGGTAAGACGGAAGTTTTTTTGGACCAAAAATACCACGGAAGTTCACAAGACGTAGCAATTTTGCCCTAAGTATCATTTTTGCCACGGAAGTTTTCGCGAGGAGCAATTTTACCCCGAAAGTTTTCGCTCGGGAGCAATTGTGCCCGGAAGTTTACACTAAGGAGCAATTTTGCCTCGGAAGTTTACAAAATGTAGCAATTTTTCCCTTCTCGTCCCCAAATATTAAATATGACTATTAAATCGATCAAAGACCACACATGTCATGCCTTGAAAAGGTTGAACTTGGAGTCGAAGAAGAGATCCTTCGATGTTGAAATCAAGGCGGCGAAATAGTTCATTGTTCTTCCGACTATCCTTCCTCACTTCTCCCTGCTAGCCCCAACCTTGAAACCTATTTCACTGAAATTCTGCTCCCCAAAGAATCATCGCAGCCTATGAACACAAACATCAGCAAAAGCTGGTAATCCTAATTAAAACACAATTTATATAGCTCAAATACATTAATCAAATCAAATACACAATCACATGGTGATTGAATCAACTATCAATTCCAATATTCATCATATATACATATACATACATATATTCACACCGAATCAAATATTATTCATTATCTTTATTAATTTCATATAGACCCTAAACCCGCGCTATTTAGTTTAGTGGGAAGAGAACCATGGTAGACCCGGATATCCTCGCCTACCTACCACGTGACCCGAAACCTCGCCGATCACAAATCATCAAATTGGCCATAAAACATTTCTTCCTAATGTGCACACCTCTTCCTAAAGTTGCTACTAGTATCCCGAGTTACCCTGCCAGATACCACTTTGAGAAGGACGGATACTATCTTTTCACATCGGTAGCATAAAGTCCAAAAGTTGTGTTCATCACTTTGGGAGGTACCGTCCCAAGCTATCCTCCCACTATTAATTCATTAGATCACACACAATCAGAAAATTCAATCTTGTCACAATTATCAATTTCTTCATTGAATAACATATAATATATTTCATATATAACAACCACATATGATTTCTATTGTTCTAGGATTAGGATTACATATAATATATTTTATATATGACAATCCTATCAAAAATTTATACAAAACTAACCTAAGACTCATGGGGATTAGGATTACATATAATATATTTCATATATAAGAACCCTATCAAAATTTATATAAAACTAACCTAAGACTCATGGGGATTAGGATTACATATAATATATTTCATATATAAGAACTCTATCAAAATTTCTATAAAACTAACCTAAGACTCATGCGGATTAGGATTAAATATAATATATTTCATATATAAGAACTCTATCAAAATTTATATAAAACTAAGTTAAGACTCATGGGGATTAGGATTACATATAAGATATTTCATATATAAGAATCCTATCAAAATTTATATAAAACTAACCTAAGACTCATGGGGATTAGGATTACCTGGTCTTCGTTTTGCTAGCCTCTTAGAAGAATAATTGGCACAGAGAAAGAGTAGAGAAAGTAGTAGAAGAGAAGATGAATATTCAGGGTTAGGCTAGACCTCTATTTATAACTTAAAATTAGGGTTTAGCTTTGGGCTCTTCTACCATTGTCAACTCATTAATAGGGTGTATTAAATTCAATCAATCAATCATGGTGTGAATTTAATGTGATGGGGTATATCACATTCATTCAATCAATCGTGATATGAATTAATATGTCTTGGTTGACAAGTAGAGGACTTATTACCTAAAACCTCTTTCTTAGTGCATAAGCAGAAAATTCCTAAGGCAATCAGGATTAGGAGTATTATGCTCACCAAGGCTATATAAAAAATGGGTTATTTCTATTAATAAAAATCTGGGGTATTACAAGTTTGAATAGATGTAGATGCTTCAGTTAAAGTTGGAAATCAGGCAGCATGTGGAGGCCTCATTAGAGACGATAAAGGACAATGGATTATGGGTTTTCAGAAGGCACTTGGCCTATACCCAAGGGCGGAATTAGGGGGGGCTAGGGGTGGCCCCCGCCCCCCCTAAAATTACAGAGTTTTACCCAAAAGATTAGGGAATTATGCTTTAGCCTCATAAAATTTTTAATACTTTCACTTTAGTCCCTATCAAAAAGTCTAATGGAGGGACTAAAATGAAACTATTGAAATATTTATGAGGCTAAAGCACAATTCCCTAAAATTTTGGGTAAAATTATGTAATTTTCTCCCTCAATTTCAAATGCTAACTCCACTAAATTCTATTCTATAATTTTCGCCCCCCCTAATTTCAAATCCTGGTTCCGCCCCTGCCTATACCCAATCACAATAGCTGAAATCATGGCGATCAAAACGGGTCTTGAAGTATGCCAGTCGATGAATCTGAGAGATATACAAATGTTCTCTGATTCACTTGAAGCTATCAATATTCTGCTTAAAGATAGTGGAGATAGTCATCCATACAAGCTCTTGATTGAAGAAACCAGACAGCTTTTATATGCTGATTGGTCTGTTGAGATACGCTATGCTCATAGGGAAATCTTAACGTGTGCAGATAAGCTTGCCAAGGCAGCTCACTCTGATGATTCTCAAGTACTATTGCTCCCAGAAGTGCAGGAGTGTTGCCAATTAGAGTATTGGAGAGACATGTATTTTCCTGTGGAGAGATTTTCTCAAATAGGTAGTCCTGTTCATTAGGAACAACTTCAAGCTACGCTTGCCAAATGTATGCAAATATATATATATATATGTGTGTGTGTGTGTGTGTGTGTGTGGGCGCCGCGCACGCTTTACATGTTTATGAGCCAGCCAACTAAAGCATTGGCTTCTCTAAAAAGTAAAAACATAGTCGTTGTAAATAATAAATACATATATAACATGACCTCTCTAAAATACTAATATGTAATATTATATATCAGTTATAAGCACATATATTTTGTCTTCTAAAAAAGTGAAAACCATTTTGATGATATTTATATTCTTACTTAGTTTACCATTAAATATTTGTAAAGACATTTTGTTAATTCCATTACCTTGTAGAGATTGGAAAATGCATTGAAATACTAACTGAGAAGATAACACGGGTTAATATTAAAAAGGGTGGGCTTTCTATGAGTGAATAAAAAATAAAAATACGAGTATGAAAAAGGTTTTCATACTCTTATTTTTATTTTTAACCATATATTCTTAATGGACAGCTTTAGCTTTTGATGAAGGTGGGTTTTAGTTTTTGAAACTCCTTACTTTCCTGTATCATTGTAATTTGCTAGAATTTTCAAAAACAAATCAAAAAATTTCAATGCACCTTCATTATTGAAATAAACATAATCAATATACGAGAATATTTATTAAAATTCTGATGGGCAAGAAATAAATAAAAAATCATTAATTGCTTTTACGCAACCCTTTATATTTTAGACTAAGAATTTACAAAAATACCTTATAATAAGAATAAGGTGGGAAAATTGTAGTTTGTTGATAGATGTAGATTCTAATAAATTAATTTATTTTTCTGTTATGTGCCTACATATGAAACTACAAAGCGTAACGTCTTGTGTATTAAGCCATAAAAGTCCCAGGACTTTAATAAAGAAATAGATATATAGATGAAATTTTACATTGATCTAAGGTAACTACATAAGCTAAGGCTTTTTATATTTATTTTGTTGGTTGTTCAATTATTAAATACTCATGTCCTAATTATAGGAACATATTTTAGACTTCTTATGTGTCAAGTCAACCATCGCTTTAGGGATTATTGTCACTTTATTATCTGTTGTTTTGTGTATTACCGTATGGTTTGATTTGTCTTGTGCTCTCCGACCACAAAAAAAAAAAAAAAAAAAAAAAAAAAATTGTCTTGTGCTCCCTATCTCAAGTCTTTTGGAGAAAAATGACTCAAAATATGGCCCACATCGAGACAACAAGACTTAAAAAAATAAAATTGTTTTCAATAAGAAATGTCAGTAACATTTAAATTTTTTTTAAAAAAACAATCATTTCTCAACTTGAGTAACACGCACAGTAGTCAATGGGACAACTATTTAAAGTCACAACAAGATTAGCAATTTCTGTTTTATAAAGCTGTGTAATTTTACACATGAAGTTTGCTTCAAGGAGCGCCCAACACCACGAAGTTTTTCCTGGAGTAAAAGTACACGAGAAGTTACGTTTTATGAGAAAAAATACCATGGGCCGTTAATTGACCGTCAACTTTGATGGAGCGCCGATGGCGTGATTTGACCGACACTTCGATGTGGAAAAAATAAAAAAAACTAGGAAAAAATTCAAAAAATTAGGAAAAAATAAAATAATTAGAAAAAAATTTCAAATAATTAAAATAATTAGAAAAAATTATAGAAAAATTCAAAATAATTAGGAAAAAAATAAAATAATTATAAAAATTCAAAAAATTAGAAAAAAAATTCAAAAAAATTAGTAAAAAATAAAAATAATTAGAAAAAATTAAAATACCACCGGCCTAGTGCGTCTTAATTAATTAATTATTTTTTTAATTTTTTTTCTAATTAGTCGAGACTTCACACATCAAATTAGATTTATCTCTCGTAGGGAGAATTGACAAGAAGATTATCTTAATTAATTAATTAATATTTTTTTCAATGAACAAACTTACCCTAATGCATCTTCAACAATTGCACCTACTCGTGTCTATAAAACTCCTCCTCCACCGTTTGGTTATCGACCACCCAAGCATGCACCCAAACCCGACCAATTTGCGGTAGGGTGGTCGTTAGGGGCTCACCGGCGAGGTATTTTAATTTTTTTTCTAATTATTTTAATTTTTCCTAATTTTTTGAATTTTTTTATTTTTTTTTTATTTTTTGAATTTTTTTTCTAATTATTTTAATTTTTCCTAATTTTTTGAATGTTTTCCGATTTTTTCTTTTTTTAAATTTTTCTCTAGTTTTTTTTTTTTTTTATTCCACGTCGTGTTAGTGCAAATCGGCGCCACGTCGTTCCATCCAAGTTAACGGTCAACTAACGGCCGTAGTATTTTTGCTCCCAAAACGTAACTTCAGTGTACTTTTGCTCCGGAAAAACTTACGATCGAGCGCTCCTTGGGACAAACTTCATGTATAAAATTGCACCTTTATCCTTTATAAAGTTGTAAGAAGGCCTCTATGAAGAATGATTAACTTTTTTGCCTGCCAAGTTCAAATGATATCGAAATTTCTGACTAAATTACATTCTCAACAACTGATTCGTCTTACTTACATGGAAGATTCCTAAAAGTATTAAAATGACAATCTAATGCAAAAGAACGAAGATATTGAAAGTTTAAATAATATTTTTTTAATTCTAAATATAGAATTAGTTTATAATGTAAATTGTACTATAACCAATGTCCAGAGGCATTTTACCAAAATAATATTTTTTAAAAAAAATTTACCAAATTAACGCAGTTTTGAAAGTATTTACCGGATTAGGGTTGTTTTGGGGGAGTCCCGTCGCACAGTACAACGCCACTATTAATAGCGTCAGACAGCCTGATGGGACACATTTTGTGTGGCGTCAGACAGCCTGACGCCACACAAAATGTGTGGCCCCCACCATCAATTCACGCCGAAAAGTGGCGTGAATTGATGTATATAAAAAAATTATAATTATATTATAATAAATATTTTATTTGATAAAAAACTATTATTTTATAATTATCTTTAAAAAAATATTAGTTTATTTGATAAAAAAATATAATTATATTTTAAATTATAAATAATAATTCTAATTAATTATAAATAATAAAAAGAGTAAATAATAATTCTAATTAATAATTAAGTGAATTAAAATATTTAAAATTTATTATCAACTCAAGATGCTTTCACCGTGTGAGATCTGGGTGATGGACATCTCCCAAAGATAAGAACAAAATCTTTTCTAAATATCACAAAAGAAAAAGCATAATGGATCAGATCCCGATTCAAGATAAATTCATGAGGAAGTGGGATCTTTTTAGGATCTACTCCAAAGCATTTAGAAATTGGTGATCTTTGAGAGGTGTCCATCACCTAGATCTCACACAAGTGAGGCGAGTATCACGCGGTTGATAATAAATTTTAAATATTTTAATTCACTTAATTATTAATTTGAATTATTATTTACTCTTTTTATTATTTATAATTAATTAGAATTATTATTTATAATTTTAAATATAATTATATTTTTTTATCAAATAAACTAATATTTTTAAAGGTAATTATAAAATAATAGTTTTTTATCAAATAAAATATTTATTATAATATAATTATAATTTTTTTTTATATCGTCAATTCACGGCACTTTTTGAAAAGTGGCGTGAATTGATGGCGGGAGCCACACATTTTGTGTGGCGTCAGGCTATCTGACGCCACATAAAATGTGTCCCGTCAGGCTGTCTGACGCTATTTATACTGGCGTCTGTCTGACGCTATTAATAGTGGCGTTGTACTGTGCGACGGAACTCCCCCAAAACAACCCTAGTCCGGTAAATACTTTCAAAACTGCTTTAATTTGATAAATATTTTTTAAAAAAATATTATTTTGGTAAAAATGCCAATGTCCAGAAGACTAGAGGTAGTAATACTAATAATCATCAAAAGAGCACACTGGAATACCAAAAAGGAGTGTTACATCTAAATAAGGCTGAATGGTTTGCAATTATGAGAGAGTGAAAGTGATTTGAGGATTGAAACCTGAGCAAAGCTACCACCAGGAAGCTCACGTGTCAGTGCCAGTGGTGTTGCCGTGTTGCAATGCCCTGCTTCATCATCGTACATTAAATGCGCTTGCATGCACAGCTTTTGATAAAGTTACCCTGTGTTGCCATAGGCCCACAGCACATGGGATAAATCAAGCATAACGTAAGAATTTTTTCCTTGAACAAACCCAGAAAACTCAGATAAAAAATGCTCTCAAAACAATAAATTGATGGGATGTAGCAAGTGGATGAATTAAAAAGAGAAGAAAGTAATTGTATATGAACCTGGGAGTGAAGGGAAAATAGTTCACAAAGATCGCAAAAATGTCAGCTTTGGGATCTCGGTACAAACTTCCTCCTCTTGAAACGAAGACTTGAGTCAATAGATCAATAAATCAATAGATCAACTCTAGCCGTTTGTCTGAAGGTCTCAAAAATGAAAAATGGAAGATTTAGAATTTTTTTTTGGGTAAAAGGAAGATTTAGAATTTGCAGAGACTTGCTTTCTCTTCAAACAAGCTCTTTAGATTCAGTGTAACAGCTAACCGCATATCATATTATAGATACCATATGACAATTAACTATATACGAAAATAGTCCACGATACCCTAGTTCCGTCGCAAAAAAGCAAAATTACATTAGCGACGGATACGGCATCCGTCGCTACTATTTGCGACAGATAGCCCATCCGTCGCAAAAATCCACCACCGGCGGCCTTTTCGCCGCCCGATTAGCGACGGATGGAGAATTCGTCGCAACTTTTTGCGACGGATGGAGTATCCGTCGCAACTTTTTGCGACGGATATCCCATCCGTCGCAAAAAGCCAGAAATTGGCGGCCTTTTTGGCCACCAGTTAGCGACGAATGGAGTATCCGTTGCTACATTTTGCGACGGATAACCCATCCATCGCAAAGAGCCGTAAACGGCGGCATTTTCGGCCGCTAGATTAGCGACGATGGATAATCTGTCACTAATTGTGAAAAGACCGCTAGCGAGCGCGGATCCTAGTTCCGTCGCTAGATGTAGCGACGGAAAGGTTTTCTCGTCGCTAATTTGTGACGGATTTTTTATATCCGTCGTAATTTTCTTAGTTTTGCGATGGAATACAAATTCCGTCGTAAAATTACGTGAATTTGCGATGGAAAATTTTCAGTCGCTATTTTCATTTTTTCTAGTAGTGGATATATAAACGAATGCCTCACTCGCATATTTATATTTTATTTATATTTTGTTTCAGTACTCTTTTTATCCCTCTTTCCGGAAGCTCGCGTGTCGGTGGTGTTGCCGTGTTGCAATGCTTTCCTTCCTCACCGTACGCCTCACACTTGCTTTTGAAAAAGTTACTCCCCCAGCTCTTGAATATTAGAATAATTTTAAAATTCTTATTCAGACTCACTTTAAATTTTTTCGAGTATTTGTAGTAAAAAAATTTGAAACTCCTTACACTCCCATATCATACTCCCTATTGTCCAAAAGTTAAAATGATTTTTAATCTTATCCATATTAACTATTTTAAACTCATACATAATATAATATTGTTTTTTTACTATTCTTATTAAATGTTGATATATATGAAAACAAATATTTTACACAGTTTTGAAATTATCAAAATTGTTTTATAAAAAAAGACAAAAAATTAATGGTGAAAAAAAAAAAAAAGTTGTTGTCCTCTAAGAGAGACCGAAGGTACCTACATGCCTTAGTGGTCAATGAGTGAAGTCAAGTCATCCTTATTTGTGACTTTTGCTCCTTCGCTGTAGTTGGACCGCACCAACCCTTGGGTTCTTATTCAATGCACGTAATTATGTGTTTTTTAGGTGTTTATACTTTTAATTAGAGGTATAAGTATATTTTTTTTATTTCTTTTTAATTTTTTTATATATTGTATTTATTTATACTTAAATTATATCTTTTTTTTAGATTTTTTTGCATCAAGATCTCAAATTAATTAATTTCCATAATACTTGTGTTACAAACAAATACAAAACTGAAAATTAATTAATTTGAGATACTATGTGCAAAAAACATCTCAAAAAATATCATATAATTTAAATCTAAATAAATACAATATATAACAAATAAAAAAGTAAAAAAAAAATACTCATACCTTTAATTAGAAGTATAAACACCTTTTTTTTGCTCGAAATGAGTATAAACACCTAAAAAGCACATAATTAGATACATGAAATTGAAAACATGCTCGTCGGTGGTTTTGCCGTGTTTCAATGGCCTGGCTTCAAAGATCGTACACTTTGCAAGCTTTTTGAAAAAGTTACTCCGTGTTTCCATGAGCTCATGAATATTAGAATAAGGGTGAAGGTGTAGATTTGCCAACCAACTATTACCTGGAGGAGCGTCTGACACAAATAACTATTGAGGGGACCAAAATTACCAATCAACAATTTAAAAAGTGAAAAAAAACCAAATAACTATTAAAAGTGAAAAAAAAAAACACCAAATAACTATTAAAAAAACAACCATCACAATTAAGTTAAAATATGAGGCACCTTGGTGTAGGGCGGTGGCGAAAACACCGGAGAAAAAGTGATTAAGCCTTCTTGTTGGAAAAGGAAAACACCAACGAGAGATGGGACCCATAGGAGCGAGCATTGTGGCGGTTCTTCTTGGGCATCGGAGGATGGAACCAGGGTGCAAGGTGTGTGGAACACCCGGAACAATAGAAGCTTTGGAAATGCCGACGTCGCCGACAACCATTTGTGACGATCGATGGAAGACGGAAGACACCAAGACAAAGGACCAGGTAATAGTTCGTTGGCGAATCTGCTCCAAATTGTGTGTTTTTTTTTTCACTTTTTAATTGTTTATTGGCAACTTTGGTCCCTCAATAGTTATTTGTCCCGACGGACGCTCCTCGGGTAATAATTGGTTAAAATTTGCACCTTGACCCTTAAAATAATTATTGGCGAGAAAAAATTATTATTCAAATTTACTTGAAATTTGTCAAAAGATCTAGGCGCAACTTGTTTTAGTATAATTTCGTGCATAGCTTCCCTTTAATTATAAAGTTGAAACACACTGGATTTTGGTTTTATGTTTAGTATTAAAATAAGTCACTTATTTAACTCTTATATTAAAGATAAATAGTAATATTTTCAGTTTTAAATATAGAATATAATTTATGGTGCAAAGAACACTACAAATTATGTTATATATTTATGACTAAAGGTAATAATATTTTTTGAAGCTCCTCACCCTCCCATATTATACCCCCTCTTGTCCTAAAATTAAAACATATTCAATCTTATCCATATTAACTACTTCATACATCATATAATTTTCTTCTTTAACTATTCTTATTAAATATGGATATGTATAAAAAAAAATATTTAATAGTGTTGAAACTATCAAAAGTTTCTTATAAAAAAAGAAATCAGAAACTATGTTTTAAAAATTGTCCTTGAAAAGAGATCGAATGGGCTTACTTAAAGTCAAGTCATCCCTACTTTAAAAATTTTGCGAATTGGTGTGATGCTTCATTGTAGTTCTACCACACCAACCTTTGCTTTTAGGAAAAAGTTTAGAAACTGAAGGGCCCACCTATTTGTGTCATATAATTTGGATCTTTGCTATTTCAGATTTTGCTTTAAAAAATACATATATAAAAAGGAAAAGGTCTGCATTAGAAATAACTAGCAAAAATATAATCAACCCACGCAAATTAGGCTTAGGTCATTATTGAGTGTAGGAGACACATAATAGCAATTCAGTCTATAGGATAATCCATAATGGCACTCCACTATTGGTGATTCTAAGTATGTGCTTTACATATGTATGAGTTAGCCAATTCAAGCATTAGCTTCTCTAAAAAGTAAAAACATGGTCGTTATAAGTAATAGATACAAATATAACACGATGTTTCTAAAATATTGATATGTAATACTCCCTGCGGTCCTAATTATAAGAATTAATTACCAGAATCTGAAGAGATTAAGGAAAGAAGTTAAATTAGTTAATTATCATTATTTTTCGAAAATACCCCTACTGAAAATTGAAAATTACATAAAAATAAAATTAGTAAAAATGAGGGAATATGTGAATGGGGATTTGGATTTGAGAGCAAGCCCACACCTACGAAACAAACGCGATTGGGTTTTATTCATTGAGCAAATGTTACTTTATCAATACATTACCGACCATGATATAAAAAAAAAAAAACATTACCGACCAGCTCTTTTAGGTTTGGAATTACATAGGAAAAAATAAAATTAAATACATGTTGAACGGATCAAATTGATTTTGCGACAACATTTCATTTTTTCCCCCAACCCAACAGTGGTCATTTTACAAATAATCTTAATTTTATAATATTTTATTTATGTATAATTGAAGTGTATATGATATTAATGAGTTGCAAATATTATTTACTTTATAGAATATATAGGTGTATTATTGAATTATTATTGTCTTTAATTATTATTGAGAAATTATCAATTAGGGTATTTTCGGAAAAAATTGACAAAAGTTAAAATTTGGTCTTATAATTAGGACCAAAACTAACTCTAAAATGTGTTCCCATAATTAGGACCGGAGGGAGTATTATATATCAGTTATAAGCATATATATTTTGTCTTCTATAAAAGTAAAAACCATTTTGCTGATATTTATATTCTTACTTAGTTCATCATTAAATATTTGTAAAGACATTTTGTTAATTCCATTCCCTTATAGAGATTGGAAAATGCATTGATCATACTAACTGAGCAGATAACATGGGTTAAAATTACAAAGGATGGATTTTCTATGCTCTTATTTTTATTTTTAGGCATATATTCTTAATGGAAAGCTTTTGATGAAGGTGGGTTTTAGTTGTTGAAACTCCTTACTTTCCAATATCATTGTACTTTGCTAGAATTTTCAAAAACAAATCTTAAAATTTCAATTACACCTTCGTTATTGGAAGAAACATAATCAATGTATGATAACATTTATTAAAATTCTGATAGGCAAGAAATAAAAAATCATTAGTTACTTTGACACAACCTTTTATATTTTAGACTAAAAGAATTTATAAAAAAAATACTTTATAATAAGAATAAAAAAGTACCTTTTATATAAACAAAAGTCTCACTCACATATTTATATTCTGTTTCAGCGCTCTTTTATTCCTCTTTCCGGAAGTCGCGTCAGTGGTGTTGCCGTGTTGCAATGGCCTGCTTCATCATCGTACGAGCTTTTGAAAAAGTTTCTCCGTGTTTCCACACCTTATGGATATTAAAATAATTTACGTTAAAAGCATAAACTAAAGCCTAATTGGCAGAACAATTATCATATTTCACTTTAACATTAAGGAACCTCAAACCAAATACAGCTTTAAAGATTTAGGTCTAACTTATGTTAGTATAATTTTGTACACAACTTACTTTTAATTATAAAGTTGAAACACGAGTGGATTTTAGTCTTATATTTAGTATTAAAATAAGTCACTTATCACCAACGAGGTTTGGTACAAGTGGTAAATGCGGCATGTATCACTTCAAGGTCTCGAGTTCAAACCTTGTAAATACGAAAAGCCCCGATGGGAGACTCACCTACCATAGCTGTCGTGCGCGACTCGGTCGATTCGGATTAGTCAAGGCAAAGCTCTAAATACTTTGGATGCTATGACCAAAAAAAAAAAAAAGTCACTTATCTAACTTTTATATTAAAGATAAGTAGTACTACTTCCGGTCCCTTATTATAAGATTTAGTTGACTTTTTGTAGAGAGATTAAAGAAACTAATTAAATTACTTAATTATTTCATATGTTGTGTATGTTTAGAATATATATTAGTTTATTAGTCAAACTAATTAGTTTGAAGGAAAAATAAAAATACTCTAAAGTAATTTAATTAGCCTCTTTAATCTCTTCAAAAACGATAACTAAATCTTACAATTAGACCGGGAGGGTAATATTTTTTGAAGCTCCTTACCCTCCCATATCATACTCCCTCTTGTCCTACAATTAAAATGATTTTCATTCTTATCCATATTAACTACACTAAACTCATATAGCATATAATTTTCTTCTTTTGCTATTCTTATTAAATATGGATATGTATAAAAAATATATTTAATGCGTATTGAAACTATCAAAAGTGTCTTATAAAAAAAGACCAAAAATTATGTTTTAAAAGTTGTCCTCTAAGAAAGACTGGAGGGCCCTATGTAAAGTCAAGTCGTCCCTCTTTTACGAGTTTTGCAAATTGGCGTGCATGATGCTTCCTTATATTTGTACCGCACCGACCCTTTTGCTTTTGGAAAAAACACAAAAATTCAAGGACCCACCTATTTATATCAAATCATTTAAGTCTTTGCTTGTTCGGATTTTGCGTTACAAAAATACATATATAAGGAGGAAAAAGCTTGAAAGAGAAATAACTAGCTAAAATCTAATCAAACCATACGAATTGGGATTAGGCCATTACTGACACATAATTGCAATCCAATCTATATGATAATTCATAATGGCACTCAACTACTAGTGATCTCAAGCACACACTTTACATGTGTTTGCGCCAGTTAACTCAAGCGCTTCTCTGAAAACATTATCGTTCTAAGTAATAAGGACATATGTGACATAATTTTTTTAAAATACTACTAATAGGTAATATTATATATAAGTTATAAGCACATTTATTTTGTCTTCTAAAAAAAGTAAAAACTATTTTGCTGATAATTATATTCTTACTTAGTTTATCATTAAATATTTGTAAAGACATTTTGTTAATTTCATTACCTTTTAAAGATAGGAAAACGCATTGAAATACGGACTGAGGAGATAACATGGGCTAAAATTAAAAAAGATTGGTTTTCTATGAGTGAATTTAAAAAAAAAAAAAAAACGAGTATGAAAAAGGTTTGCATACTCATATTTTTATTTTAGGCATATATTCTTAATGGATGCTTTTGATGAAACTGGGTTTTATTTTGTGAAGCAACTTACTTTCCTATATCATTGTTCTTCGCTAGAATTTTCAAAAACAAATCTTAAAATTTCAATTACACCTTGGTTATTGAAAGAAACATAATCAATGTGTGAGAACATTTATCAAAATTCTGATGGGAAAGACATAAAAAATCATTAGTTACTTTTATGCAACCCTTTATATTTTAGACTAAAAGAATTTATTAAGTACCTTATAATAAGAATAAGATATGAGAATTGTAATTTGTTGATAGATGTAGATTCTAATAAATTAATTTAATTGTTCTATTAGGTGCCTACATATCCAACTACAAAGTGAAATGTCTTGTGTATTAAGCCATAAAAGTCACAGGACATTAATAAAGAAATAGATATATAGATATGTAGATTAAATATCACATAGATCCAACATAAATACATAAGTTGGGGTTTTTTTATTTATTCTGCTGGTTCTTCAATCATCAAATATGTCCTTACGGGTCACCAGGTCAGGTCACCTTTTTTTTTTTTTTTTGCTCGAAAAGTCACCCATGACTTTATGGGTTATTGTCACTTTATTGTCTGTTGTGTTGTGTATTGCCGTATGGTTTGATTTGTCTTGCGCTCCTTATCACAGAACTAATTTCTCTATCTATCTTGGGATATATAGGGAGAGTTTTTTCCTTACGGGTCAACAGGTCAAGTCACCCATGAATTTATTTATTTTTTAACTATTAATTTTAAATGAAAAAATCGTTTTTTAAAAATATATTAGTTAAAAAATTATCTTTATTTTTTAGATTATTTCCCATTAAAATAATTACTTTTAAAAAATAAAAGTAAAAAAAATCTGAACGTTCAAATCCCATCTAGATAATCTAGATGGAAAAAGCTTTCCTACCCATCGAATGTAGGGAAACGGATTCCTCCCTATCACATGTCTTTTGGAGAAAAAAGAATTAAAATATGGCCCACGTCGAGACCACAAGACTTAAAAAATAAAAATGTTCTCAATAAGAAAAGTTCGTAACAATTGTTTTTTTTTTAGAAAAACTAAATTTGTTTCTCAACTTGAGTAACACGCACAATAGTCAATGGGACAATTATTGTAGAGTCACAACAAGATTAACAATTTATGTTTTATAAAGTTGTAAGAAGGCCTATATGAAGAATGATTTATTTTTATTTTTATTTTTATTATTTTTATTTTTATTTTGCCTGAGAAGTTCAAATAATAATGAAATTTCTGACTAGATTACATACTCAACAACTAAGGGGTCATTTGATAGGAGGAAAATTTGAAGAGAAAAGAACTTAGAGGAGGGAAAAGAAGGGAAGGAAAGATTTTGAAAGATGACGGAAGATGTTTTGAAGGAAGATTAGTTGTTTGGTAGGAAAAAATGAAGGGGTAGTAGTTGGTAAAGAATTATAAAATATCTATTTACCCTCAAAAGTAATTAATTCTAAATGAAAAAGAAAAATAATTTTTTTCCTAAAATATATTTTTTTTAAAAAAATCCTCTTATCAAGTTCAAATTTGTTTAAAAAATTATCCCGCTAAGTTTGAATTTTTTCCACAAGTTAATTTAAGGGTAAATTTGTTTAAAAGTATTCTTGTTCACATGGGAGCTTGAGATCCCACCAATTTTGGTGGGATTTTATCTTCCCACATATAAGGGAAGATTGGTGAGCTTGGGAACTTGAATTCCTGAGAAGATTTGATACAAAAAGCGTCCCAAATAAGGGAACTTACTAATCTTTCTTCCCCTTTTCACTGAATGTGTGTATCAAACAAGCCCTAATTAGCTGTACTAAGATTGAAGATACCTAAGAATATTAAAATGACAACCTAACACAAAAGAAAGAGGATATTGAAAGTCTAAATGATACTACCTCCGGTCCTAATTATAGGAACATTTTTGTAGTGCACTGCACTATAAAATTGTTCCATAATTAGGACCGAAGAGAGTAATAATCACGGAAAGTGGACGCTAGAACGCTGAGAGAGAGTGTTACACCTAAGGGCCTGTTTGGTAAGTGGATTTGGTTGGAAGGAAGGGAAGATTAGCAAGTTTCCTTGTTTAGACGCTTTTTGTGTCCAATCTCCCCAGAAACTCAAGTTCTTGAGCCCACCAATCTTCCTTTATATGTAAGAAGATAAAATCCCAATGAAATTGATGGGATTTCAAGTTCTCACGTGAACGATTAACACTTTTGGACATATTTACTCCTTATAAAATAATTTTTTATAATGTAAGAAAATATGATTAAATTCAAATTTATGTGATAAATTTGAATTTATACGATAAGTTCGAACTTGAAGGGAGAATATTTTAGGGAAATTTGAACCGATGGGAAATTTTTTTAAACAAATTCAAACTTGACGAGAGAATATTTTAGACAAATTCAAATTTGATAAGAGGATATTTTTTAAAAATTTATTTTTCGTTTTTATTTTGAATTAATTACTTTTGAGGGTAAAATATTTATTTTCTAATTTTTTACGAACTACCACCTTTTCATTTTCTTCATACCAAACAACTTATCTTCCCTCAAGTTATCTTACCTCATCCCTCAAAATCTTCCTTTTCCTTTCTTTCCCTTTTTTAAGTTCCTTTTCGTCCTTAAATTTTCCCATACCAAACGTCCCTAAGTGAGGTTAAATCATTTGCAATTTTGAGAGAGGGAAAGTGATGTGAGGATTGAAATTTGAGCAAAGCTGCCACCAGAGTTTCCTATAATATCACTCACTGTTATTCCTCTTTCCGGGGAAGCTCGCACGTCGGTGGTGTTGCCGTGTTGCAATGCCCTGCTTCATCATCGTACGCTTTGCACAGCGTTTGAAAAAGTTACTCCGTGTTGCCACCGTTCTTGAACATTAGAATAATTTACCATAAACTATAAAATATAATTGGCATAAAAAATTACAGTATTATTGGAAGTGTAAATTTGTGGACAACCATAGTCACAATACAATCTACCAGAGCACCAGTCACTACTCATATGCAAAAAGCAACAAAAAACTATTAGAATCATAGTACATATTCAATACAAAACAACTCCTTCACGATCCAACCCAATCGGGCTCAAACCCCTTTCTAAAAGTCACAGCAATATGATCCACTGCTAAATTTCCTTCTCTGGGAGAGACAAAAACAATCCAATTTGCCTTAGATTATTAATAAAGCTTTCCTAAGAGCAACCAACTCATAAACAGAATTTTTACATTTTCCAGCTTTTTTTTTCTAAAATTTGAATCCAGCAATCTTTTGAATACTGAAAATTTCCTGTTTAGTATTGGACCTTGATCCAAAAACAAAACTGGATGATAAAAAACAAACCTAATCACAGAGAGGCTTTGGAGCCTGCTTGGCAAAAGAACCTCCAAAATAAAGTATCATTCTACCCTGAGGTGAAAAAAAGGACCCTGCATAGTGGCCTTTAAATTTGAAGCCATAGTCGAATTTAAGCCTTTTCACAAAAGGCCCAAATACAAAATGGCCTTAAATCTATCTCATTGTTAATATTTTTTCTTAATCTTTGTATGCGTGGTTAGCCTATTGGTTCTAAACAATTCTTTTAGGTGTATTAATGTGTGCAGTGACTAATCTTTATCCTCATAATTTGAGGTTTTCGCTTTCAAACGATTGTTCCCCTTTCTATTTCTCTTTAATTAAAAGGCTGAGGCCTCATTTTTTACCAAAAAAAAAAGGTGTGTTGTATTTTAAAATGATATCTTTCTGAACAAAATCTTCTTTATTTAATCTACTGAGACTTTTAGCTCCTCATTTCTTTTTTCTTTATTTCTTAATATTAAGCTCTCTTTTTCTGACGAATAACTTAATATGAGTATATAATTTTATAAACTATTTTCTGTTCAAGTTGGATTGGTTCTTAATCCTTCCCTTAAACCTAATTAAGGCCTACTTGAGCTTTGTCGAAAGAAAAACAAAACCAATAACGTGAACAAAACCTTGTGCTCTATGAAGGTTGTTTATAGTTTCTTTCTAGGTTTAGTGTCCTAAATATCTGGTATACTACTTGATAATACTCCCTCTATTGTCTATTATAGTACTCTATATTTTCTAAAAGAATTTTTTGGTCTATTATATAAATCATTTTTACCCTGTTTCGTATACTGGAAATGAGGATGAAGAAGGAGAAGTGGACTCCATATTGGGCTGTTTGGTGCGTGGGAGCCCACTTCCACATGGAAGTCACTTTCACAGAAAATCATGGAAGTGAGTTCCTTGGGTAGACCCATGGAATTCAATATTCATCTCACTTCTATGGAAGTGAAATTTATGGACCACTATACCCTTATATATTTTATTAATTGATAACTTTATCCTTCTTGCATTATTACTCCATTCCCTTTTCCTTGTCCTTCCTACATTACCGCCCTTGTGATTAATACTTAAATGTAGCTTTTCTCATTTTTCTTTCTCTTTAGTAGAGGTAAAGTTGAAAATTTTTTATCAATTTTTCTCGTATCATTTTCTAGTTCACATAGTTAAAAGTGCTAATAGAGAGATGAGGACAATTTCGCTACAACTAGGGGATTAATAGTAATAATTTGTAGTGTTTTGTGATCTAAAAAATATATATTATAAAAAGAATATAACAAATACTTCTCCGGTAATTGATATAAGACATATTTACTTTATTTGATTAGATTAAAAAAGTTGATTGAGTTAATTAACATGACATATATTTTCTAAAAAAACATAATCACCTTCCTTAATTCCATCATTTACATCCCTCCTTAATTATTGTTGAGAGAGTATTGATAGAGGTAAAAATGTCTTTTATTTAAGACTAATATCAACTCTTTAAATATGTCTTATATTAAAAATAGGAGGGAATACCATTGTAATTCAAAGAGAGACTACAAGCTTGCACAAGAAGTTGGGATAATAATAAGAAATACGATATACATTTAATGTAAGGAGATGATATATATAATCACATAAAAACACTTGGAGTTAAAAAAAAAAAAAAAAAATTGGAATTGTGCATATTAGTTTGGATTTAGCATTCGTTGGAAAGAAGAGTTCAGCAACCTTCTTGACCGTTGCATGGATACATAACTTCCCCGAGACCCAAAGATTTTGGGTTCAAGCAATGAAAACCGAAAACTATTTTCATCCATTACATGCAAAATATTGGAATGCAGGAATTTCCATGGTATTTTCAATCAGCTTTTTCTTTTATCTTTTTGGTCAACTCGGTAGCGTTTGGATGGGAACTTTTAAAAAAATTGCTTAGCAGTATTTTAGCTTTTTTTTTTTTGGTGACTTTTGCTTTTTTAAAAAAATATCATCTGAACACATAAATTAATAAAAAAAAAATTATTTTTTTTTTGCATTAAAAAGTTCTTTTTTTTAATAAAAAGCCCATCCAAACGGGCCCTCAATCAATTTTCTCTAGGGAAATTATAATGAGGTATCAAATAAGGGACACTAAGTGCTCATTAGTAACTGAAAAACAATGAGTAAAAAATGATAACATCTCACTTATTATTGAGACTTCTCAATAATTAAGTTCCTTATTTACAACCTTCCTCTTAAGTTATGCTATGTCGATCAGCCTTTGTTTGTATGCTTGACTATGTCTACTTCTCAAGGCTTGTTTGTGAAGGCACTGAGGGATGAAAAAGTATGATAGGAAGAAAAAGACACAGAAAATCATTAATTTAAATGTAGTAAGATATATTCATAGAACAGCTGAAAATAAAAAGTGCAAAAATAAGCGGACATTAAAAAAAGATGACAAATTCATAGGTATTGCTTGGTTTTCTTTTATATTTTTGAGAAGTTTAAACAGGAACTTTACATGTGTTACATCTATTTCTACCATGCATGATCAATTATTCTAGAAACTCAATTATAAGGTCAAAGCTCAAAGGCTCATTTCAATAAGGTGGAAACGTTACCATTTCAATAAGGTTAAGTAGATACCAAGTCATGAACATGAAATATATATTCGATCGCATTTCACATTCTAAAGAGGTAAAACAATAATCCTAGTAAAGTTTGAAAAGCAGTTCACATAATCTCAAAGTCTTATCATTCTTACAGTACCATTTATGCAGCAAATATTGGATTTGCAACAACGATTACCTCCAATATTTATGATCTATTTTTCAATAACCGCTTGCCAATAGAAGCATAGAACTATGACAGAAAACTATACTTATTCATTGAAATTTCTGCTCCTCATGCCAGATATAATTTTCACAGAACATTTAATATTATATCCAAGACACATCTTGGTGGTATATAAGAATAAATACATTTTGAGGAAACCTAGTTTACTTTTATATTTTATTTTATTTATTGTGTTATAGCTTGCAAGTGGTAATATATATATATATATATATATGTATTTTTTTTTCTATGTTTTATGTTTTTAGCCATATTATATAATATTCTGGGTGTTTCCATCCTAGAGAGGAAGCCTTAGGAAATTATTTTGTTTTCCTTCATGTGTCACGTGAAGGAAATCTCACTTTATTAATAGCAGCTAGGCAGCACTTGCAATCAGACTTGGATGATAATGAAATGGATTTTGATATGGTTTAGCTACGCTCTATGAAACTAGTTTTCTGTCTCTTCTCCCTTTCTTCCTATCCCCCTCAAGTACCTCACATTCCTCTTCCTTCAGGTCTAATCCCCCTCTTCATTTCTCAGCTTAATCTCCCTCCTATATTATGATTCGATTTTTTATTGGTTGAAACGCGTGTCATGATTCTCTTCTATAGGTGAAATACCATTTTTGTCATACAAATTTAGATTAAGGAGTACTAGTCAACCGGAAAAAAATTTTGTCTCATTTTTGCCCCCCGACGTTTAAAAACGTAGCAATCTTGCCCATCCATTGATCTTGACCGTTGAATTGTTGCTCTTCTTTGTAAACTTCCAGGTAAAATTGCTCATTTTTTGTCTCATTTTTGCCTTGGAGTTTAAAAAATTAGCAATATTGCCCTTTCATTAATCTTGACCGTTAAATTGGTACTCCAATTTGTAAACTTCAAGGGTAAAAGTGCTACTAAAAAAACTTTCGGGTAAAATTATGATTAAAAAATCTCCGGGGGCAAAATGGGTCTATTTTGTTAATTTCCAAGACAAAATTGCTCTAAAAGAAACTTCCGGGTGTCCAATGTTCCTCAACCAAAAATTCCGAGCAAAAATGATACTTATCCCTTCTCTACACCACATCTGTGATATCTATAATTAACCATGCTTGAATTTCCTAATCTATATCATATTTATAAAATCATGATATAATATTAATAATGTAGCAACGCAAGTTTTTAAATTTTGCTACGTGAGATGGATATTCACGCTAATTATTATAAACCAACAAACTGAACTAATCCGTGTTAATATTTTAGTCTCTTTTTGCTAACACCAAACAACTTTAAATATTTATTTTTGATCGAAAAGAAATAGAAAAATTGAACTAATCAGTGTTTATATTTTAATCTACAATCGCTAACACCAAACAACTTTAAATATTTATTTTTGGTCGAAAAGAAATAGAACGACCGTGTTTGAATGTGATCTTTTTTAACATTGCACACAAGATGTGTGCGTAATTTATAAACTACTATTAAAATCAAATTAGGAAAAAGTGAAAATTAATACACAACCAGTGGATAAAGTTGTAATTTACATATATATATATATATATATATATGAATATAAGATTGACAATATTTAATTTATAGAAATCAATGTCCGCACCAACTGTTCTATCTAATCCCCTTCCTTTTAATACTTGTTCTTAAACAATTTTTTATTTTCAATTTTTTCTCACGCAAAAACACCGAGGAGCTTGAAAAGAATCGGAAATGAATCGAGAACCGGGACCATGGTGCAAGGACGACCGAGAAATGTGATCTGGCGAAGTCATAAAAAATACGTAGATGCGTCGAAGGTAAAGCGGATGATGGAAGAATGAGTGTTACATCTAAGTGAGGTTTAATCCTTCTACAATATTCATTAGACGAGTGAAAGTGATTTTAATGGAAGTGTCAGTTCCTTCAATAATGACCAAAATGAGTGATCTTTAGGAACTCGTGTGAATCTTTCACTCTTACTGCAATAATGTTCCATCACACATCATCATCTTTGTCATCTTCCATTAATGACATCATCATCACTTGATGTCCATTCATCATTTCTCCTCTACCACTACTAAAGTCGTTATAATCATAATAGTGATAATTTTGGTTGAAATCATGCCCAAACTCGATTGGACCCTCAAACCATTCAATTGTCGTCACAAATGAAAGTAAAGACCCCAAACTTTGTGCCTCCTTGGCCTCCTTTCTCAATTCTTCTATCTCTTCCCATGGCATTACCTCATGTTTGAATCTAAAACCACATATCATGTTGCCACATACCAACACTTGCATTGTCACTTTGTCAAATGACAAATTGTGAAAATACAAATAACTGCACACAGTCACTAACTTTGAACTTCTCCCTTTTATATTGCCCCCAAGCTTTATCTGCATTGGCCCACATTGTAATATGGTTAACTCGACATTTTCTCCCAGAAAAGATGAAGAATGAATTTGAGCCAAATTCACACAACCATCAAGATCCAATCGGTAAATCTTAGGAGTCTGAGAGAGATCTGGCATTGTAGTGAGACGTTTTGAATTCGATAAATCAATTTTCTCTAAATTTGGAAAATGCTGAAAAAAGAAAGAGTTTAATACATTAGATAATGAGAAATAACAACAATTTAATCAATAATTTCTCTCACGCCAATTAAAAAAAGGTGAGCTTATTATGGAAATAAGTCAATGCGTTTAAGAAATATCAAATTACATATCTTCCAAAAACATTTGCATTGCACATTATTTGGTCAATGTTTCATATATATGAGATCTTTGAATCACTCCATTAAAAAAATTATGACATGAATTATGGTACGTACTGATTTCCTTTCCAAAGTTGTTGGATATTACTATTACACATATTAAGTGTAATAAGATTTTCCGCACAAAATTGTAATGGCACATATCGTAGTGGACATTCTTCCCAAGCAAAAAACCTCGGTTCTTTTGAAAGATAATCCAAATCTCCATGAATATTCAATATCGAAGGCTTTCTCCGTTCAGACTTGTAAATTTTAAAAAATATTAAATTATGTATCTTCCGAAAAATACTAGCCCTCAATGTCATATTTTTCATCATGCTCACGTCCACAGACATGCATCGAATTGCCTCAATTGCCTATAAATAGCGAATCAAGGGAAAACAATTATCATTACCTAAAATATGACCAAAAATATAATATAGAACAATTAAATATATCTGCTATTACAAATATCCAATTAATAATGACATGGTGCATTTTATTAAAAAAATTCTACAATTCATGTTTCCCAAATAATAAATGAATTTCTAAAAACTCATCAACTTGCAGACACACTACTTCGTATACCTCCATGCTATTGCATGTGCAGATAATGAAGCAGATATTCATTTAAAACACTTGGCATACATAATTTTCAATCCTTATTTAAAGAAACAAAAAATAATAACTAACGACTAACGAAAAGGCAAATTATAAGATCACATCGAAAAATGAGTATCCCTACAAATCTCATACACTCTATAAACGGAAGACAGTGCCTCCTTCCCTCTCCATATATTTTATCTGTTTTTGACTTTCATATAATTTGTTCCTTTACTAACATTAAGTTCTTTACTATTATAAGAGCATGCTCATGAAAGCGTATGCATATACTTCTTTACACTACACCAATTAGTAAGAGAAAAATCAATCTTGTCAATCATTTTATTTATCACTTATTGAACAATAGTTGTAGACTAATTTTATCTTATAGAATAACACATCACAATAGTCCTCATCAATTTCTATTTAATGTTTAGGTGGATGAATAAATTACACCTCAATGCAATTTTAGTCATTTAAATCGAGAAAGGATCTCTTATGGGAATGTCTAATTAAACAACATAAAACACAAACTTCAAGATAAATGTCGATACTTACCACCAAAGATTTTAATGAAAAAAAAAAAAAACGAGTATCCCTACGAATCTCAAGCACTATATAAGGGGAAGATAGTGACTCCTTTCCTTTCCATATATCTTATTTGTTTTCGACTTTCATATAATTTGTTCGTTTTATAACATCAAGTTCTTTACTATTATAAGAGCATGCTCATGCAAGCGTGTACATATACTCCTTTACACTACACCAATTAATAAGAGAAATTTCAATCTAGTGAATCATTTTATTTATCACTTAATGAACAATAGTTGTAGACCAATTTTATCTTTTAGAATAACACATCACAATAGTCCTCATTAATTTATATTTAATGCTTACGTGGATCAATAAATTACACTTCAATGCAATTTTAGTGATTTAAATCGAGAAAGGATCTCTTATGGGAATATCTAATTAAAGAAAATAAAACATATAAACTTCAAGATAAATGTTGACACTTACCATCAAAGATTTTAACGAATAAAAAACATGTAAACGAACAAACATCACAAGGAATCGACAATGAAGATAATAATAATAATAATAATAACAATTACAATAATAATAAACAGAATAAATCATTACCTTGCCACGATTGAAAAAATCAGCAATGTCTTCGTGTCGCCATAGTCGTATAGGGGTTTTAGCATCAGAAATTAATTGGTTCCGAGCAATTTTAAAGCCCATTTTCTTCACAAGATCATGCATCACAATAGAACAATGGTTATTAGATGAAATGAGGGATTTCTCTCTAAGAACAATTATCTCAATAAGCGCGAAGAATCATATAATTGTCTTATTAGGTTCAAAGAAATATCAACTCCTTCATTGATTAAGAATGCTAGGTCAAGGAACACATTCTCGTTGATTCTCATCAAGTCCATCAAAAATCAACTTCAAAACATCAACAACGTCTTTAGGTGGATCTTTGTCTAGTTTTTCCAAAGCACTTTCCCACTCTTCTTTTTCTCTACCATAGAAAAAGCAACCCAACACGTCCAAGGCTAATGGATTTCCTTCACAATATTTCACTACTTGATGTAGATAAATCCATGTAACCTTCGATGGATCATGTTGATTGAATGCCTTCAAACTAAAGAGACGAAAGGAGTTGTGGAAATCCAAACCTAGAACATGATATGTAGAAAAAGCATTAGCTTTCTTAAGCACTTGCATGTCTCTTGATATGATAATAATTCTACTTCCTTTCGCAAACCAATAAATGAATTTCGTCGATCTTTAGCTATTCTTGCATCATCCACATCATCAAGTATAAGGAGAATTTTCTTACGTCCAACTCTATTTTTCACAGATGCGGAGTTTATGTCATAGATGCTAATCTCCTTATCTTTTAATAATTCTTTGAGGCAATTTTGTTGTAACTTGTCTAAACCAATTTTTTTTAGTTTCTCTTTGACATTTTCAATAAAGGAGAAAGCATCAAATTGAGCTCTCAACTCTTGAAATAGAGCTTTAGCAAGAGTGGTCTTACCAGCACCACCCATACCCCATATTCGACAATGCCGGCCACTCAAAAGGTTTTCAATATTCTTGATATGACGAGCAATGCCAACGAGTCCTTCAAGATGATATGATGAATTATAGTTCAGCTTGTTGAAAGCATCTTTGACAATCTCTTCAACAAGTTTGAATTCGGGTCTATCACAACTGTCCCAAAAAAAAATAAATCATATTTAATAGGTAGAAAATAAATAAAATAAAATAAAAAACAGTTATAATTCTTGAGGTTAATCAAACAAATCCTTGAAGGCAAAAACAAAGGAAACATTCTTGAAGCTACGATATTCTTGGAATCAAATCCAGAGAGATTTGCAACTTTGCGTAAAGCATTTATCCACTTTTGTGATTTTTTTGGATTGTCTTCAAATCTTCGCTTCATTTTATCAAATCCATTTCCAAAACTCCCATTTTGATTGCGTATGTTTGAAGGATCTATATTATAGAAAATAGGTATCACGACCCTTCCAAATTTTTCCTTGCATTCCAATATGTGAACAAGTTCATCCAAACACCATGTTGAAGAAGCATAATTCTTAGAGAAAATAATCATAGATATTTCAGACTCCTCTATTGTCCTCAAAAGAACTCGTGAGATATGTTCTCCTTTGCCGAGTTCGTAATCCATAAAAGTGTGAATGCCCACATTACAAAGTCCTTTGCAAAGATAACTTGCAAAAGTGTGGCGGGTGTCTTCCCCTCTAAAGCTAAGGAACACATCATACTTTGTAGCTGGAGGAGAATCAACAATGCACGAAGATGGAGGAGAAGCTGTTTGAGTTAAAATCACATCTTCTTTAGTGCTACAAATACAAACAGTCAACAAACTTTGGGTTATATATAGGAGCAAATCAAACAAGAAAATAAAGAGTAAGAGGTTATGTAGAAGGTAATTACCTATCATCAACACCAATAGGTTGGTTGCCATTAAGCGAATGAGATATGAATCTAATAGCTTTGTAAATTGATAATCCCAATAGGAGCAATGAAGCTTCTCTGCGCATCATTAAAGCAATGGTTGTGATAGCAATTTCTAGCTTCAACCTTGAGCAACCTGAAAGTGAGGCCATAGAAAGTGCATGCAAAAGTTTATTAGATCTACACCAATGAGGTAGTTAGGGACAAGATTCAACACTAGAAGAAACAAGAAATTAACAAAACTTATCGCAGAATCTATTTGTAATGAATTTAATAATAAGAGAAAAAGGGAGTATCATCTCCCACTTCATCTATTCTTAAAATCAACTTAGAAAAGAAAGAAAAAGATAACCTATTTTTAATAATTATTTAATATTTAATATCTTCTTACATTGATAAACTAATTTGCAAAAAAAAATTGGAATAGCATGTCTAATAAATAACCAAAAATAATTCTCTACTAACAATAATAACAAGCCCAAAATACATTATCTTTGGTTTTTGCTTCTTCTCTTTTTTTTTTTCCTTTTTTCTTTTTAAAAAAATTCCATTTTCACCAAACTCAAAATAACAAAGCAGTTAAAAGTTGGTTTTATTTTTTTTAGAACACATTGCTACTTTTTTCCCAAAACACTTACCTAAAAACTAATTATCAAACAAGTTTTTTATTTCTTATTTTAATAAACGAAAAATTGTTCTTAAATAAAGAATCAAACAATGCCATAGTTTTAACTTGGCGGATGTGATGGGAAGCAAAAGAAGAAGCTCACAAGGTCTCAATATATTGTTGAAGAATAATTATTATATTTCTTATGAATATGATTTTTTTTTTTTTAAAAAAAAAAGGGAGTAGCATTTCTCACACTTCATCTGTTTTTTCCCCTGTCTTCCCTTTCATCTCACAACAAAATGTGAGCGATGAAACGATCATTGCATGTTCGATTCTTTATTTTTTGTAGCAAAATATTGTTGAAAGTTTGGCAAATAAGAAATCATTACAAGATAACTCCCTTTCACTTGTTAAAATTTATTAAAAAATTTGAATAGCATGAATAATAAATAATGAAAAAATATAACCCAATCAAAATTTAAACTAAATATATTTTATCTCACCGAAACAGTCTTTATGCATAACTAAGCACACCATCCACACACTTGTCAAAGTCACAGGTGCATTTAACAATCTATTTGAAAAACTGTTGATTATTGATAAAAGCCACAAAGGATTTAAAGGTTTATGAAGCTAATAAAAACTTGACAATGATTGATTTGAGACACACAAAAAAAACGGTGAAGACGTAGAAAGTTAGCTACCTCAGATAGTTGCATATTTTTTTTCCTGCACAAGAACCCTAAAAACTCATATTAAAATCTCTCAAACCAGTAAATAGAAGGAACCACTTTCAAGCACCATCTACCTATCTGATCTAGGCCATCCAGGATCAGATCGAATGACTCTGATTTGATTTTTTTAACTGTTTCTTTTTAAATAAAAAATCATTTTTTTGAAAAATGTTAGTTGAGAGATTATCTTTATTTTAGATTTTCTACCTATTAAAATAATTTTTTTTTGAAAAAATATAAAGTAAAAAAATCGATCCTGATCTGGACGGTCGGGAGAGAAAGAGCTCTCCCCGCCTATTAGATAGGCGGGGAAAGTGATGAAGCAAGTGGAATAAAAAAAGAGAAGAAAGTAATTGTATATGAACCTGGAAGTGAAGGGAAGATATTTCACTAAGACCGCAAAAATGTCGGCTTTGGGATCTGCAGAGACTTACTCCTCTTCCAAGAGACTTAGTCCTCTTCCAAACAGTTCTTAAAATAATGAAGATTTAAGTCAATAGATTTTAATACCCTAATTTTCATAATTCTTATAAACATTGTATTTTGAAAAATAATTACTAAAATACAAAGGTGGATATGTGTCTCAAAGGATTATAATCTATTGATTATATTCTTATCATTCTGGAATTAATTAACCAATGGTTGATTAGTGAGATAACATATTAGGAGTTGTAAAATGTGACATAAAATCACATGAAATAATAACTATTTTATATGATCATAAAACAAGAAAAGGGGATAGGGAAATACTTAGTTGTTATTTATTAACAATTATCCTTAGCAAAATAAATTTGCACTAATTGAGATTAGTTGCATAATTCTTCTAGATGATTAGAGACAAATTAAAAGAATCAAATGAGGGCTAATTATAGTTGAAAATAATTAAGCCAAAGAGAATGAAATAATATCTCAAGTAATTAAGTCTAAATCTTCATGTAATTGAGTTAGCTAATGGCAAAATATAATTAAGGAGCATATAAACACTTGATTAACATGATAATTAAGAATTGCTAATTAGTGTTGAAAAGTCAACAATAACATCTAGCCGATGAGAAATCAAGAAAATAAGCTAAATCCTTAGGTAATTAATTGGACCAATGGGAAACTTGAGCTATGGATTAAGGGTGAAGATTTAACTTAAACTAACACAAATTAGATCCAATGGTTGAGGGGAAAAGAAGAGGTGTTAGATTTGCACATGGGGGGAGAGAGAGAGAGAGAGAGAGATTATAATATAATATTTAAGAGCACATGTTAAATTAAAATAAATGGGCTTAATCCTATGTAATTAAAACTAACCAATGAGAACCTTTGAGCTATAAATTGTGTCTTCATAAAAAACCAATTCATATGAACCATTGATGAAGAAAAATGATCCAAAGGTTGAGGCTCTTGGATTTTCCCTATAAATAAAGAGCTTTCCTCTCTTCATTCTTCACACCAAATCAAACACCAAGAGTTAATTTCTAAAGTAGTGAGAGTTAGAGGCAAAGTTCTTGGAGCAAGGAGGAAGGAGTAAGTGCTTCAAGAGGTAAGTTCTTGAGCTCTAGCTTTTAGTTCTATAGTCTTTAGCTTTTTAATTTTTAGTAAATTGTAGTTTAATCTAAGAAATTGTTAGAAATATTCCTTTTCATGTTTGGAAGTCTCCACTGATTTTGGATTGGAAAACATGTCAGGGAATAAGTTTTGAAATCAATGGATTAAGATTGTAGAATTTCCAGTTTTAAGCTTTTTACTGGTAGTGAATATTGTGTCTATTATTTTGTGTAGCAAATGGATTCATTAAATCATACAATTTTACATGAATAAAGTAGACATGTAGGGCTTTCTAAATCTATAAAATATGAAGCATTTTGAGTTATACACAAGGAGATACAATTTGTTGAAGTTAAGCCATTTTTCTGGGATTAAATTTGGGCAGCGTTGAGAAAATATTAAACTGGGAATAATTCTTGATGTTATAGCTCTGGGAATATTTTTCCTTGAAAATATACATGTCAAGGGTTATGAGGAATTTTACGGAACCTCATTCCGATTTTTTTGGAATTATCTATGATTTTCCAAAGTTGCTGCAAAATCTGCCCAGAAAATCCAGTATTTCGTTTTAAGGAAATGTGAGGGCAAAATTGTAATAACAAGTCCACCAAGGGTAGAAATGTCAAAATAGGTGAAAATATCCTTTTTGATATTATTATAGGAAATATGATATTAATTATAATATCATCAAAAAGGAAATAATCCGACGATAATATATAGGATATCCGGGAAGTCCGGAGTCGGATTCAAAAGGTCGGGCGTTTGGAAATTACACGGTGAAAGGTACGTTCGCGTACTAGTAACTTTAACTCTGACGTGTCTTGTATGCCCATATGTGATAGGATGATTAATAGGGTCATAGACAGGACTATGTCTTGGGTCATATACCGTGGCTAAGACTCTGTCTTAGGTCACTGTTTATACATTCAGTTACATGCAGGTTATAGTCTTGATAACGCCGTGAGATTGCTTTCCTAGCACTGAGGACATAACGAGCTATCGTGGCACTAGTTAGTGCAAACGTGGATAACTTTACATGTGCTGTGTGCTATGTCTTGTTGTGTTGTTAACATTACAAGCTTTGTTGTGTGCTTATGTATTGTTGTAACTTTACATGTGTTGTGTGCTATGTATGGTTGATCTTGATATGTAATGAATACATCATATATCTGTTCATACTTTTCATATGAGATTAACTATTACCTGAGGTCCGATGGGTATTGGACCTCAGATTTGTCTAAGGTTCACGAAAGGAACCAGAGCCGAATAGAGGCACCGATGGATAAAACCGTGAAGAGGCACCGGTCGAGAAGAAAGTCGGTAGAAGTTCAACGAGACTAGTTAAGGCACAAATCCGATAAAGTTATTTCAAACCAATTGGTGTTTAAACTAAGAAAGGGTCGGTCTATGTGGTTCAATCATAAGTCGTCGTGAAAGACGGGGAGACTTCCACTAGACTTTACCCAGCTTGGCTAATGGGTTTGATTAACTGAGTTGGGTTCATTGCTACAAGTCTAGTTATGGCTTGGTTTAAGGATGTATAGTTACTATTCAAAAAATGTAATTATAAACAAGTTCTGAAATTTTATCACATGAATATTCCTTCGGAAAATATTTAATATATCAGTTTATGCCTGGGTATTTTATATCAGTTACTCATTGTCCAAATGTAAGCGCATGCTCTCTGTTTCCTCATGGATCTGAGCTGTAACACCTCAAACTCTGTCAATTTTCTTAAAATTAAGTGTCAACCAACACACTTTGAAGTATGAAATTTAGGGTGTTACATAGATCAAGTCCAGCTATATTTTTAAAGGTTATGGAACTTCGTTTTTTAGAGGTAAAAGTATAAAAAATTTCAAATGATTAGAAGAAAACATAAAAAATATTTTGCAAAAATTTTCTGTGGAAAACAAAGGCAAAACAGAAGAAGCATAATGGATCCATGGGATAAATCAAGCATAACGTACGAATTGTTTCCTTGAACAAACCCTGAAAACCCAGATAAAAAATGCTCTCAAAACAGTAAATTGATGGGATGTAGCAAGTGGATGAATTAGAAAACAGAAGAAAGTAACTGTATATGAACCTGGATGTGCAAGGAAGATAGTTCACAAATATCACAAAAATGTCAGCTTTAGGATCTCCTTACAGGCTTCCTCCTCTTCAAACGAAGACTTGAGTCAATAGATTAAGTCCAGCGTAAGCCTGAAGGTCTCAAAAATGAAAATTGGAAGATTTAGAATTTGCAGAGACTTGCTTTCTCTTCAAACAAGCTCTTCAGATTCAGTGATAAACAAATGCCTCACTCATATTTATATTTTATTTATATTTTGTTTCAGTACTCTTTTATCCCTCTTTCCTGGAAGCTCGCGTGCCGGGGGTGTTGCCGTGTTGCAATGCTCTCCTTCATCACCGTACGCCTCGCGTTGCTTTTGAAAAAGTTACTCGCCCAGCTTATGAATATTAGAATAATTTAAAAATTCTTATTCAGACCCACTTTAAATTTTTTCAAGTACCTAGGACTACGAGTAACTTTAAATCATTTATCTAACTTTTGTATATATTAAAGATCTGAAGTAGTAAAATTTTTTGAAACTCCTTACACTCCTATATCATACTCCCTATTGTCCTAAATCTAAAATGATTTTTAATCTTATCCATATTAGCTATACTAAACTCATACATCATATAATATTTTTCTTTTACTATTCTTATTAATATTGACATATATAGGCGGACCTATGTATAAGAGAAGGGGGGGCAAGTGCCCCCTTGAATTTTGGATTTTTTTTAAAGAAACAATTAATATATGTTTGAAGGATTGTCCACCATTAGATTAAGTGCTCACCCTTAATACATCAAGACTACACTTTGTAATCAGATGAGGGATGAATGATTGAATGATTGTTTAGTGTCTTATACTTGAAAAAGATATATTTGATATAATTGATAATAAGGCAATTATGATGAAATTCTAAAAAATAAGGTCTAGAAGGATGACATTGTGATTATTTTTATTGTAATATTCTTTCGTTATTAAAATATATGTACTTGAACTTATTGAGTGCCCACCCTTCATTGTAATTTATGTAGATGCATTTCTAATAACACTTAGTCTTGATTTTCTAAATGGCAAATTTATAAAATAATTGATTCTCTTATTACATTATCAGTATTTACTTGATCATCGTACGCTTTCCACAGCTTTTGAAAAAGTTACTCCGTGTTTCCACAGCCCATGAATATTAGAACAATTATTGGCAGAAAAATCGTTATTCAAATTCACTTGAAATATGTTAGAAGATCAAGGCGTAACTTATTTTAGTATAATTTCGTGCACAGCTTCCCTTTCATTATAAAGTTGAAACATAAAGTGGACTTTAGTCTTATATTTAATATCAAAATAAGTCATTTATCTAACTCTTATATTAAAGATAAGTATTACTATCTTCAATCCTAAATATATGACATAATTTATAACTATGTCATATATTTAGAACTAGAAAGGTAATAATATATTTTGAAGCTCCATACCCTCCCATATCATACTCCCTCTTGACCTAAAATTAAAATGATATTCAATCTTATCCATATTAACTATACTAAATTCATATATCATATAATTTTCTTCTTTTACTATTCTTATTATATATGGATATGTATAAAAAATATATATATTTGATGTAGTGTTGAAACTATCAAAAGTTTCTTATAAAAAAAGAGACCATTAATTATGTTTTAAAAGTTGTCCTTAAGGAGAAACCAGAAGGTCTACTTAAAGTGAAGTCATCCCTCCTTTAAAAATTTTGTGAATTGCCGTGATGCTTCGTTGTGGTTGAACCTCCCTCGCATATTTATATTTTGTTTCGGCGCTCTTTTATTCCTCTTTCCGGGAAGTGGCGCTTCAGTGTTTCCACAGCTCATGAATATTAAAAAAAAAAAAAAAAAAAAAAAAAAAAAAAAAATTACCATAAAGATCTAGGCGTGACTTATTTTAGTATAATTTTGTGCTCAACTAATTAAAGTTGAAACACAAAGTGGGTTTTGTGAATTGGTGTGATGCTTCGTTGTACCGCACCAGCTCCAGCCCTTTGCTTTTGGGAAAAAACTTTTAGGCTTTGTTTGGGAGTTTGGAGGGGAGGGGAAAGCGAAAGGAATGCAAGGAGAATGGAGGGGAAGGGATGGAAGGGAAATGGAGGATATTTCCTCCCTTTGTTTGGGAGTTTAAAAAATAGTAAGGGAGGAATATGGAGGATTAATGAGTTACTTTTATCATTTTGTCCTTTTCTTTAATAATTAATATATTTTACAAATAAATTTAAATTTAAATTTAAATTTTCTAAAAAAATTATTTATGTAATTTATTTATGTGGCACCAGCGGTGGTGGGGGCGGCGCGGTGGTGGCGGGCGGTGGTGGCGGTTGTGGCGGCGGCGGGGTGGGGTGGGGGGGTGGCGGCGGCGAATGAGGGTAAAGAAGTAATTAACCTATTATCCCTCTTAAAACCCCTCATATTGGGGGGAACTTTATTTTTTAGAAGAAGGAGGGTTTTGGAGGGTTTGTAAAAACCCATGATTCCTTCCCCTCCTATTTTTAAAACTTGCAAACAAGGAAGGACTACCAAAACCCTCACTTTCCTTTCATTTCTCTCCAAAATGAAACTCCCAAACATAGTCTTAGAATTTGAAATTTATTATAAAGTTGAAAAATTTATTATAAATTTGCTTTTGGTAAATTGAAATTGTACAACTTACCTACTTTTTATTATAAAGTTGAAAAATAAAGTGGATTTTGGTCTTATATTTAGTATCAAAGTAAGTCACTTATATTAGAGAAAACAAGTAGTAATATTTTTTGAGCTCCTTACCCTCCCATATCATACTCACTCTTGCCCTAAAATTAAAATGATATTCAATCTTATTCATATTAACTACACTAAACTCATACATCATATAATTTTCTTATTTCACTATTCTTATTAAATATGTATTAAAAAAATAGGGTTAAGGAGCATTTTTGCCAACAAACTATTGGTCTAGGAGCACCCAACACAATAAATTATTTTGTGGACCTTAAATGCCAACCAACTTTTGAAAACACTAAATTTGCACAAAACCGTTTATATGCCACAAACGTCCGTTAAGCCAAGATCTGGAACTTCCCCACTCTAGGCTGTTATGCTCGTTCTTGCAGTGACTGATTTTTGTTGGTAAGGCTTGAGGACGGACGCACCTTGGCCGACTATAACATACACAAATGAATCGACTCTCCACCTCGTGCTCCGTTTACGTGGTGGTATGCTTGGAGATAATCAGGTCATCTCCGATTTCTTCAGTTTTGGATGCGAAGTGAAAACACGAATCACGTTGCCCAGCTGAAGACGAAGAAGAATTTCTGGTCTGTGCAAAGGATCAGAGTTTCTGCGGAAGCATGAATTCTGTGCGTCTTCGAGCGTGAAAGAGGAAACTGATGTTAATCAGTCGTGGGTCTTGACCTTCGGCCCTGGAGATTGATCGCAGATGGTGAATAGCCGTGGTGACTGACCTTCGACCCTAGAGATCGAGGTTTGCTGCCATCAACGTTGGTGTTCCCGCTCATACGTCCTCCCGGATACAGCCGAACTTTTTACAAAGCGTCAATCTCAAGTACGTCAAGCTCGGCTACCATTACTTGATGACCCATTTGTTGACCCTCCTGTTGATCTCGCTCGTCACCGTCATTTTTGTCCAAGCTTCTCAGACCAACCCCGCTGACCTTCACAACCTTTCGCTCCACCTCCAATACAACCTCGCCGTCATCCTTTGTTCTTTTTTCTCATTTTCGGATCCACCGTCTACCTCATGGCGCATTGATCTTTCATTTTCTTTGGGATACCTTCACCCATAAATTCCCAGGTAACGGTGGTACTGGAATCGGATGCTAAGGAGGTTATTGACTTACTTGTTGATGAGAATGGGAGAAAGAGCAGTTTGCTGCTGTGGAGAGTCAGTGAACTGATGCATAGGGACTGGCGTGTGTGTCTGGTGCATGTGAATAGGGTGAAGAACCACGTTGCTGATGCGTTGGCAAAGAGTGGAGTTTCATCGTCTCGGTTTTTAATGAATGCCCCGTGTTTGCCGGGATTTGTTTATGCTCGGTTTCGACGGGGTGAAACGGTCTATGCGGCGTGGTGGAGTTTGGTTGTATCTCCGATGAATGGATTACATGAAGACAGTCGGCAGTTCTTGAAATCAAAGGATTAGTTGATCGTGCCTGGTGTGTTGAAGTCCCTCATCGTATTTGGGGAATCTTTGCGGTGACTACCTCGCCAAATCGAGTTTATCTACTATGCCTGGCTTCCATCTGATTTTGCAGTCTAATGAGTTGTTAGGTAGGTTTCTTACAAATGATAATGGCTGGATTCTCAATTGCATCGGGAAAAAAAAAAATCCCAGGTAACGGACGTTTATGGCATATAAACAGTTTTGTGCAAATTTAGTGTTTTCAAAAGTTGGTTGGCATTTAAGGTCCACAAAATAGTTTATTGTGTTGGGTCTTTCTAACCAATAGTTTGTTGGCAAAAATACTCATTAACCCAAAAAAATATTTACTACAGTATCGAAACTATCAAAAGTGTCTTATAAAAAAAAGATACCAAAAATTATGTTTTAAAAGTTGTCCTCTATAGGAGATTGGAGGGGCCTACAAAAAGTCAAGTTGTCCCACCTTTGCGACTTTTGGAAATTGGGGTGATGTTTCCTTGTAGTTGTACAGTGTACTGCCTTTTCAAAAAAACATAAATATTCAAGGGCCCACTTATTTGTATCACATCATTGAAGTCTTTGATTTTGCTTTGAACAAGATGCATATATAATGAGGAAAAAGCTTAAATTAGAAATAACTAACTGAAATTTAATCAAACCACGCCAATTAGGCTTATGCCATTACTATGTCTAGGACACACATAATTGCAATCCAATCTATATGATAATTCATAATGGCAATCAACTATTAGTGATATCAAGTATGCGCTTTAAATGTGTGTGAGCCAGCCAATTCAAACAATGGCTTCTCCAGAAGCATTATTGTTATAAGTAATAAGGACATATGTGATATGATTTTTTTAAAAATAATACTAATATATAATATTATATACCAGTTATAAGAACATATATTTTGTCTTCTAAAAAAGTAAAAACCATTTTTTCTGATATTTATATTCTTACTTATTTTATCATTAAATATTTGTAAAGACATTTTATTAATTCCATTCCCTTGTAGAGATTGGAAAATGCATTAAAATGCTAACTGAGGAGATAACATGGGTTAAAATTAAAAAGGATGGGTTTTCTATGGGTGAATAAAAAATAAAAATACGAGTGTGAAAAAGGTTTTCATACTCTTATTTTTTTATTTTTAAGCATATATTCTTAATGGAAAGCTTTTGATGAAGGTGGGTTTTAGTTTTTGAACCTCCTTACTTTCCTATATCATTAATCATAGTACTTTGCTAGAATTTTCAAAAACAAATCTTAAAATTCCAATTACACCTTCATTATTGAAAGAAACATAATCAATGTATGAGAACATTTATTAAAATTCTGATGGGCAAGAAATATAAAATCATTAGTTACTTTTACGCAACCCTTTATATTTTAGACTAAAAGAATTCATTAAAAAGTACCTTATAATAAAAATAAGATCGGAGAATTGTAGTTTGTTGATATCTTCTAATAAACTAATTTAATTTTTCTACTATGTGCCTACATATCCAACTACAAAGTGTAATGTCTTATGGATTAAGCCATAAAAGTCACTGGACATTATTAAAGAAATAGATATATAGATGAAATGTTACATTGATCCAACATAAATTATACTCCCTCCGGTCTTAATTACAGGAGTACTTTACTAGAATTTGGAGAGATTAAGAAATGAAGTTAAATTAGTTAATTATGATTATTTTCCTAAAATACCCTTTCTTAAAATTCAAAATGACATCATAGAAAAGTTTGTTGAATAGGTAGGCGCCCCACACACGGTACTCTATGATTTATCCTAGATTCCGAGCTAATAGTCCGAATGGTAAAGAGCAAAAGCCTATGACAACTTTTATATATACACACACACACACACACACCAAGTGATATTCAAGTTATCTTTAGCAATTCAATTGTATTTTCCAAAATCAATCACTTTACGGATAGTTACGGAAAATATATTTTAAAAATATTAAATTTATTTTATTTAAAATTTTAAAAAAAGTAGAATCTCTCACTTGATACATATAAGCGTGTTGTTAAATTAATTATTGTGAAGGAAGTATTAGTAAGAGTGATATGGAAAAAATATGACTAAAATTGCTCAAAATTATTTTATTAAAAATAGTATAATTGAGATATATATGACATTAATGAGTTCCAAACATTACTTACTTTATAAAATATATAGGTATATTATTAAATCATTATTGTCTTTAATTATTACTTGAGAAAGTATAGATAGAGGTATTATAGGAAAAAATTGACAAAAGTTAAAACTTACTCTTATAATTAGGGCCAAAACTAACTCAAAATTTATTCTTATAATTAGGAGCGGAGGGAGTATAAGTTAAGGCTTTTTATATTTATTATGTTGGTTCCTCAATTATCAAATACGTCCTTACGATGAACAGGTCAAGTCACCCATAGCTTTAGGGGTTATTGTCACTTTATTATCTGTTATTTTGTGTATTGCCGTATGGTGTAATTTGTCTTGCGCTCCCTACCACATGTTTTTTGGAGAAAAAAGAATCAAAATATGGCCCACATTAACAAGACTTAAAAAATAAAAATGTTCTCAGTAATAAAGGTCCGTAACAATATCTTTTTTTTTTTTTTTAAAAAAAAAAAACGTTTCTCATATCGCGCACAGTAGTCAGTGGGACAATTATTGTAAAGTCACAACAAGATTAACCATTTATGTTTTATAAAGTTGTAAGAAGGCCACTACGAAGAATGATTAATTTTTTTTTTTGCCGGAGACGTTCAAATAATAATGAAATTTCTTGTATATAAAAAAAGAAATTTCTGACTAAATTACAAACTCAACAGCTAATGCAAAAGAACGAGGATATTGAAAGTTTAAATAATATTCTTTCAATTTTAAATATAAGATTAGTTTGTAGTATAAATTATACAATAAATAATATATTTAAGGTTAGAGGTAATAATAATAACTGAAAGAGGACACTAGCACACCAAAAATTAAAGGAGTGTTTACTTACAACTAAATAAGTTTGAATCGTTTGCAATTATGAGAGAGTGAAAATGATTTGAGGATTGAAACCTGATCAAAGCTGCTACAAGTATTTCCAATAATATCCCTCACTTTTATTTCTCTTTCCAGGAAGCTCACGTGTCACTGGTGTTGCCGTGTTGCAAATTGCAATGCCCTGCTTCATCATCGTACACTTGCTTTGCACAGCTTTTGAAAAAGTTACTCTGTGTTGCCACGGAATCAGTTTCCCAGCTCGTCGTTGGGACGAGCTCCCAGCCGTCACGATCTGGATCTGGGCGGCTCAGATCTTATTTTTTTATTTTGGTTTTTATTTTTTTTCTACATGAAAAAATCATTTTTTAAAAAAATGTTAGTTGAGAGATTATCTTTATTTTAGGTCCTCTACCCATTAAAATTATTTTTGATAAAAAATATGAAAGTAAAAAAAAAAATCAGATCTAGACCGTCCAGGATCAAATCTAGACCGTCCCGGATCAAATGCGGGCGGTCCCGAGCTCGTCCGTACGGACGAAAGCTCTCTGCTCGTCCTACGGACGAGCACTGAAGCATGGTCCGTGTTGCCACAGGCGCACAGCACATGAGTATGACAATAATTTACCATAAACTATAAAGTATAATTGGCAGAAGAAAATATTATTCAAAGTGTAATTTTGTGAACAACCATAGTCACAATACAAACTACCACAGTACTAGTTACTACTCATGCAAAAAGCAACTAAAAACAGTCGATCAAGTTTTACAGCAATAATGTTCCATCAACACATCATCATCTTTGTCATCTTCCATTAATGACATCATCACCACTTGATGTCCATTTATCATTTCTCTTCTATCACCCCCCTCATCATCACTACTCTCCTCCTTCTCATCAACACTATCCTCCTCTTTATCACTACTCTCCTCCTCATCATCACTACCAAAGTCAATATAATTAGAATAGTGATAATTTTGGTTGAGATCATGCCCAAACTCAATTGGACCCTCAAACCATTCAATTGTCTTCATAAATAGAAGTAAAGACTCCAAACTTTGTGCCTCCTTTCTCAATTCTTCTATCTCTTCCAATGGCATTACCTCATGTTTGAATCTAAAACCACATATCATGTTGCCACATACCAACACCTTTATTGTCACTTTGTCAAATGATAAATTGTGAAAATACAAATAACTCCACACAGTCACTAACCCTGAACTTCTCCCTTTTATACTGCCCCCAAGCTTTATCTGCATTGGCCCACAATAATGTCTGCTTAAAATGACATCCTTTCCCAGAAAAGTTGAAGAATGAATTTGAGCCAAATTCACACAACCATTAAGATTCAACAGGTGAATCATGGGGGTTTGAGAGAGATCCGGCAATGCACTGAGATGTTTTGAATACGATAGATCGATTTCCTATAAATTTGGAAAATGCTGAAAAAAGAAATAGAGTTTAATACATTAGATAATGACACATAACTACAATTTAATCAATCATTTCTCCCATGCCAATTAAAAAAATGTGAGCTTATTATGGAAATAGGTCAATGCATTTAAGAAATATTAAATTAATTATCTTCCGAAAACATTTGCATTGCACATTATTTGGTCAATGCTTCATATATATGAGATCTTTGAATCACTCCATTAAAAAAATTATGACATGAATTATGATAAGTACCGATTTCCTTTCCAAAGTTGTCGGATATTACTATTTCTCATTTCAAATGTAGTAAGATTCTCCGCCGCGTAATTGTAATGGCACATATTGTAGTGGACATTCCTCCCAACTCAAAAACCTCGGTTCTTTTGAAAGGTAATCCAAAACTCCATGAATATTCAATATCGAAGACGTTCTCCAATCGGACTTGTAAATTTTAAGAAATATTAAATTACGTATCTTCCGAAAAATGCTAGCCCTCAATGTCATACTTTTCGTCATGCTCACGTCCGAGAGACATGCATCGAATTGCCTCAATTGCCTATAAATAGTGAATCAAGGGAAAACAATTATCATTAGCTAAAATATGACAAAAAGTATAATATAGAACAATTAAATATATCTGCTATTACAAATATCCAAATAATAATGACATGGTGCATTTTATTAAAAAAATTCTACAATTCATGTTTTCCAAATAATAAATGAATTTCTAGAAACCATCAACTTGCAAACACACTACTTCGTATACCTCCATGCTATTGCATGTGCGAGATAATGAAGCGAGATATTCATTTAAAACACTTGGCATAAATAATTTTCAATCCTTATTTAAAGAAAAAAAAAACATAACTAAAGACTAACAACAAGGCAAATTATAATACCACATCGAAAAATGAGTATCCCTATGAATCTCATACATTCTATAAGCGGAAGATAGTGCCTCCTTCCCTCGCCATATATTTTATCTGTTTTTGACTTTCATATAATTTGTTCCTTTAATAACATTAAGTTCTTTACCATTATAAGAGCATGCTCATGCGAGCGTATGCATATACTACTTTACACGACACCAATTAGTAAGAGAAAAATAAATCTTGTCAATCATTTTATTTATCACTTATTGAACAATAGTTGTAGACTAATTTTATCTTATAGAATAACAAATCACAATAGTCCTCATCAATTTCTATTTAATGTTTAGGTGGATGAATAAATTACACCTCAATGCAATTTTAGTCATTTAAATCGAGAAAGGATCTCATATAGGAATGTCTAATTAAACAAAATAAAACACAAACTTCAAGATAAATGTTGACACTTACCACCAAAAATAAATAAATAACGAGTATCCCTACGAATCTCATGCACTATATAAGTGGAAGACAGTGACTCCTTTTCCCTCTCCATATATCTTATTTGTTTTCGACTTTCATATAATTTGTTCGTCTTATAACATCAAGTTCTTTACTATTATAAGAGCATGCTCACGTGAGTGTATGCATATACTCCTTTACACCATACCAATTAATAAGAGAAAGTTCAATCTAGTGAATCATTTTATTTATCACTTAATGAACAATAGTTGTAGACGAATTTTATCTTTTAGAATAACACATCACAATAGTTCTCATTAATCTATATTGAATGCTTAGGTGGATGAATAAATTACACTTCAATGAAATTTTAGTCATTTAAATCGAGAAAGGATCTCTTATGGGAATATCTAATTCAACAAAATAAAATATAGAAACTTCAAGATAAATGTTGACACTTACCATTAAAGATTTTAACGAATAAAAAACAAGTATCCCTATGAACTATATAAGCGGAAGACAATGCCTCCTTCCCTCTCCATATATTTTATTTTTTTCGACCGTCATATAATTTGTTCCTTTAATAATATTAAGTTCTTTACTATTATAGGAGCATGCTCATCCGAGCACATATATAACTCCTTTACACTACACCAATTAGTAAGAGAAAAATCAATCTTGTCAATCATTTTATTTATCACTTAATGAACAATAGTTGTAGACTAATTTTATCTTTTAGAATAACACATGCATATCACAATAGTCCTCATTAATTTATATTTAATGTTTAGGTGGACGGATAAATTACACCTCAATGCAATTTTAGTCATTTAAATCGAGAAAGGATCTCTTCTAGGAATATCTAATTAAACAAAATAAAATAGAGAAACTTCAAGATACATATTGACACCTACCATCAAAGATTTTTACGAATGAAAAGCATGTAGACAAACAAATATCACAAGGAATCTGACAATGAAGATAATAATAATAATAACAATAAACAGAATAAATCATTACCTTGCCACGATTGAAAAGATCAACAATGTCTTCATGCCGCCATAGTCGAATAGGGGTTTTAGCATCAGAGATTAATTGGTTCCTGGCAATTTTAAGGCCCATTTTCTTCACAAGATCATGCATCACAACACAACCATGATCATCAAATGAAATGAGGGATTTCTCTTTAAGAACACTTATCTCAATAAGAGTAGAAGAGTCATATAATTGTCTAATTCGGTTCAAAGAAATATCAACTCTTTCATTGATTAAGAATGTCAGGTCAAGAAACACATTCTGTCGATTCTCATCAAGTCCATCAAAACTCAACTTTAAAACATCAACAACACGCTTGGGTGGATCGTTCTTTAGTTTTTCCAAAGCACTTTTTCCACACTTCTTCTTTTCTATCATAGAGAAAGCAACCCAACACGACCAAGGCTAATGGATTTCCTTGACAATATTTCACTGCTGATCTAGATAAATCCATGTAACCTTCATATGGTTTATGTTGATGGAATGCTTTCAAACTAAAGAGATGAAGGGAGTTGTCGAAATCCAAATTTGGAACATGATATGTAGAAGAGGCAGAAGCATTCCTAAGCACTTGCTTGTCTCTTGATGTGATAATAATTTTACTTCCTTCCCCGAACCAGTCAATCAATTTGGTTAGATCTCCAGCTATTTCTAAATCGTCCACATGATCAAGTATAAGGAGAATTTTTTTGCATCCAAGTCTATTTTTTATAGAAGTAGATTTTAAGTCATAGATGCTAATCTCCTCATCTTTTAATAATTCTTTGAGGCGGTTTTCTTGTAACTTGTCCAAACCATTTTTTTAACTTGCTCTTTGACATTTTCGATAAAGGAGAATGCCTCAAATTGAGCTCTCAACTCTTGAAATACAGCTTTAGCAAGAGTGGTCTTACCAGCAGCACCATACCCCATATTCCCACAATGCCAACCTCACTTACAAGGTTTTCAATATCTCTGATAGGACAAGCAATGCCAACAAGTCCTTCAAGAAGATATGATGAATTATAGTTCAGCTTGCTCAAAGCGTCCTTGACAATCTCATCAACAAGTTTGACGTCAGATCTATCACACATGTCAATCAAAAGAAAAGCCATATTATAATAGGTTGAAAATAAATAAAATAAAAGAAAAACAGTTAGAATTCTTAAGGTTAATCAAACAAATCCTTGAAATCAAGAACAAAGGGAACATTTATGAAGCTACCTGATATTCTTGGAATCCCATTTAGAGAGATTTGTAGCTTCAACTAAAGCTTTTATCCACTTTTGCAATTTTTTTGGGTTGTCCTTATATATTCGCTTCAATTCATCAAATCCTTTTCCAAAACACCCATTTTTTTGGCGTATGTTTGAAGGATCTATAGCATAGAAAAGAGGAATTACAACCCTTCCAAATTTTTCCTTGCATTCCAATATGTGAACGAGTTCAGCCAAACACCATGTTGAAGAAGCATATTTCTTAGAGAAAATAATCATAGATATTCTAGACTCCTCTATTGTCCTCAAAAGAACTTGTGAGATATGTTCTCCTTTGTGGAGCTCGTCATCCATAAAATTGTGAATGCCTGCATCATCAAGTCCTTTGTAAAGATGACTTGCAAAATTGTAGCGAGTGTCTTCCCCTCTAAAACTAAGGAACACATCATATTTGGTTGTAGGACGAGAAGCCGTTTGAGTTAAAATCACATCATCTTGAGAACTACAAATAGAATAGAAACAAACTGTCAACAAACGTTGGGTTATATATAGGAGCAAATCAAACAAGAAAATAAAAAGTAAGAGGTTATTTAGAAGAAGGTAATTACCCTCCATCAACAGCAACATCTTCGTTACCATTAAGTGTAACACCCCATTTTCAAAAGCGGAATAATATAATTTAATCAGAGTGGCGCATCGGAGTAATTTGAAAGAGTGAGTACTGATGAGTATTTTTACAAAATATTAACCCTGGTTTGGTTATAGTAGTGGTACATTCATCCTGATAATTAAAAGTGATATACAGTCCAAAAACAAAAACAACTCTGGCCGGGTCTTCACGCGGGCTGTTTACCCTTGTCGCCGGCCCTCGGTCCTCCAGACCCTAAAGCTATGTTAAGAGCTGAGGTCCAATGCCCATCGAACCTCATGTAACGGTTAACCTCATGCTTATGTAAAACAATATATATTCATTAGAGCATTAATCAACACACAAGCACACAGTAGATGTAAGATTAACAGTACACATCGCATGTAAAGTTATCTATGTTAACAGTACACATCACATGTAAAGTTATTTATGTCAAAAGTACACATCACATGTAAAGTTGTCTATGTTAACAGTACACATCACATGTAAAATTGTCTATGTTAACAGTACACATCACATGTAAAGTTATCATCTACCACATATATACGCATACAATAAGCATCAGAGTTAGTGTTACAGTACGCGTCCGTACCTTAGTCGGTGATCGTGGTACGTACGTTGGTCGGTATGCGTTCACGGATCGCCTATAATAGTAATATCGCATTATCAATCCTTAAATAATATCCTAAGATATATTTTAACCACTAATGACTTCTTTAACCCTGGTGGATTTATTTCTCCTTTTATTTCTTAATTTTCATAGAAAAACGCTGATTTCAGCATTTCGGAAGATTTTTAAACTTAGCTTTGAAAAATCATAATTAATTCTACACAAATCAAAACGGGGATCCGTAAAATTCCTCTGAATCCTTAGGATGTCTATTTTTAGGAAATGATACTTATTTTTTCCCAGATTCATTGAGTCATTATCAGGTTTAAAGTTTTGAGCCTCTGCCCAGAATTTTCCAGAAATTCGTAGCCCAACTTTGAGAATTTTTATCTCATTGTACAGAGCTCATATTAATACATTCTAGGAATTTTTGAAAACCCTATATGTCTAATTTAACCATGAATTTTCCCAGAATTTTGTAACCTCATCTTCTTCATAAAATACTTGGCATTTTTAATACTCGACTCTAGAAGTTGCTAACCGATGAAATTTTGCCAGAACTTCGTTACTTTGATGTTTCTCTTCCAAAAATTTTGCTCTATCACTTTCTTCATCATTTTTTCAAAATAAAGCCAATTTTGACCATAAAAACATGAAAATAAAATTACTCTAACATATTTAAGATCAAAGCAACTTCTATCTATGAATTAAAAACTAGAACTTGAAGAGCTTACTTACCAATGCTTCAACTCCTTCAAGAAGCTCCTCACTCTCACTTCCCACTCTCTATATCATATTTTCCTATGCTTGTTTTGGTGTGAAAATTGATGAAGCATAGGTTGCTATTTATAGCAAAATGTTATGGCATTTTGGTAGTTCTTTCCAACCTACTCTTCTTGAATTTGGACCTTTAGATCTAGGTTAATTTGAAGCATAAATCCTCACCTTCCATCTTGCTTTATTCAATTTTCCCATGTGCTTGTTAAAATAATATCTAGATTAAACAATTATAAACTCAAACTTCTTCTTTAAGTCTTATTTTCCCTTTCTCTTTCCCATGTGATTCTTTAGTGACATTAGTTAGCTTCCAAATGTTCTTTAAAACTAGATGCCAATTGGTGGTTAGTTACTAACTAAACAAGAATGCACTTAGGTGCAAATCATAAGATTTATCCAAGTCTCATTTAATTCATAATTTCTGAAAATCATGGCTCCTATTAGATGTCTCTAATTGCCTTTTTATTATTTTTAGGATTAATACCAAAAGTTGAGGAAAAGATTTTGGAGATAACCTATCCCAAGCTTAAAATATGTTTGTTCATAATAAATCCTTATATTTGATCTATGGTTAACGTATCTCAGAATACAATTTATTTTCTATAGATTCTCATTTACTTGTGTCTTGAATTGATTCCAATGGTTTTTAACTCTCTAATCAAAGAAATACACACTTTTCTCTCTCCTACACTAGGCTCACAACACTCAAAACTCTTACACACCTACGCACTACACACACACACTCACTCACAACTCTCCCTCTCTCCTTCATCAATGTTTTAGCCAAAGTACCAAAGCCATTAAGAAACTTAATGGCAAGTACTCTTACCTTCTTCCATAATTTATGACTTGCATGTGCTTAATTTTGCATGTGGGTTTTGTTTAATATTAAACAATTTCTACTCCTCCACCAGCACAAATACCGTCCCCCCTTCATCATGAGTGTTACATCTGAATAAGGTTGAATCGTTTGCAATTATGAGAGAGTGAAAGTGATTTTAGGATTGAAACTTGAGCAAAGGTGCCACCGGAATTTCCTATAATATCCCTCACTTTTATTCCTCTTTCCAGGAAGCCCGCGTGTTGGTGGTGTTGCTCTGTTGCAATGCCCTGCTTCATCATCGTACGCTTGCTTTAAAAAAGTTACTCTGTGTTGCCACAGGCCCACAGCACATGAGTATTAAAATAATTTACCATAAACCAAAAACAGTATTAGAATCATAGTACAGATTCAACACAAAACAAACAGCAGAAACTAGCCAACTCGTTCATGAACCAAGTCCATCGGGCACAAACCCCTTTGGAACATTCACAGCAAGATGATACGCTGCTAAATTTCCTTCTCTGGGAGAGAAAGAGACAGTCCAATTTGCCTTAGATGATTAATAAAGCTTTCCTAAGAGCAACCACCTCAGTCATAAACAGAGTTTGCCTGCACCTTTGAAATCAAGTCAAAAGAACCATCACATTTGACTTTAACCCAATTATCCCAAGGAAACTTCCAACATTTCACAGCAAGACTAGACTTTTTTACCTTTTTCCAAATAGAAAATGGACTTAAATCTATCTCATCGTTAATATTTTTTCTTAATCTTTGTGTGCGTTGGTTCTAAACAATTCTTTTAGGTGTATAAAAGGGTGTAGTATTTTAAAATGACATCTTTCTGAACAAAATCTCCTTGATTCAATCTGCTTAGACTTTTAGCTCCTCATTTCTTTCTCCTTTTTATTTATTAATATTAAGCTCTTTTTTTCTGACAAATAACTTAATACAAGTATATGATATTAAACCTAATTAAGGCCTAACTTAAGCTTTGTCAAGAGAAAACAAAACCAATGACGCAAACAAAACCTTGTGCTCTATGTAGGTTATTTATAGTTTCTTTCCAGGTTTAATGCCCTAAATATCTGGTATACTACTTGATAATACTCCCTCTAATCTATATTATAATTAATCTCTATTATAGTAATCTCTATTTTCTAAAAGAATTTTTTGATCTATTATATAAGTCACTTATACCCTGTTTGGTACACTGGGAATGAGGATGGAAAAGGAAAAGTGAAGTGGATTCCATGAGTTAGATTGTTTGGTGTGTGTGGGAGCCCACTTTCACATAGAGAGCTAGGAAAACGACGGGCCAACCTTTGTTTAGGCCTTCAATTTCTAAGGGCCGAGCTTAATATATTTATCTTAAAAGTGAAAACGGGCCTAAAATTAAAGGGCCGAGAGTAGGTGAGTGCCAAAAAGGCCAAGACGATACTTTTAGACCGTATTTTTTTAAAAAATTATTTATATGATAATAATATTATTAATTTTTTATACTTTGTTAATGATGTTGCGAGATATTTAATTTTTATTATATTTTTTAGAATTAAGTTTTATAAGTATATCTTGTATTAAGAATTATCAAAATTAAAAACTTATAAAAGATATTTCTTATTTCATAAGCATTCTTACTAATTGTATACTTTTTTGACTTATTTTCTAGTGATTTTTTTTCCTTCATATCTTGTGTTGTTTATTTTGTTGACTACTTACACTTTTCAAGACATTTATAAGAAGTATTTTTAATCTTGTTAAGTCTTATCATTAGTTATTTAATGCGTGATATGTGAACAATAATTTACCTTTGATTATGCTTTAGTGATTGTGTTTGTTTGTAGCATGATGAGGTTTTTTTAGACCTTAATGTTGATAACATTTATTTATTAAATTAGAATTTTAATTGTTGTAATTCACTAATTATATTTCTTTGATTAAATACACAAAAAATAGTTAAAATTTAGAAAAATGGCTTTAGGCACCTGGCCTATATGTTGAAGGGTCAAGCCTTAAAAGCATATGTTTTTCTTACCTGGGTCTAAAAAGGCCAGTCTTGACCCTTCAAGTCCTGTTTCCTAACTCTACTCCACATCAAAGTCACTTCCATTAAAACTCATGGAATTGAGTTCCTTGGGTAGACCTATGGAATTCATCAAAATTAGTTAAAAGTGCTACTAGAGAGCCGAGGAGGACAATTTTACTGGAACATAATTTTGTGTACCAAAATCACGATATTGCAAACCTTGAAAAACTATTGTCCACCCCTCAGACCGACATCAATCGAAATTCTATTGCCGTAAATAACACAAATAAAATTCTGGGTCCCTCTTGAATGTACATAACTAAATTTCCAGATGATTTACCAGCTAAGATCTAATTTCCGGGAAGTACCTTAATGAATGAACGGTGGCGAAACTTAGCGTTGTAATAGTCAACATCTTTATTCGTGTAAGGAAGTCTCTTCGACATGTCCGATCCGATCATTGAGCTGGGCTCGGCTTCAGTGATTCAGCGAAACAACGCTGAAGCTTTTGGAAATGGATCGAAACCTGAAGGGGAGTTGGAGAGTGAATCAAACAAGAACGTGAAGAGAATTGTGAGTGGAGATTGCGATTGTGCAGAATACTACAGAGCATTGAGGGGCCTAAGAAGTATATTCGAGAGAGAGTGTGTGTCCTCTGGCTGGGTTTGTTGCTGCGAAGTCATGCAAGAGAGGACCTTCAACTTGAAGACTAACGGTTTGGCCAAAAAAAAAAATTTGAAGACTAATGCGTCTTATGATTTGTTTTTTTATGGGTGAAGGAGCGTTTTTACACATAACCTTTGCCCTAGGGAGAATCCAGCACCACAACCTTTTTATTGGAGCAAAAGTACACACAAGGTTAGTTTTTGGGAGCAAAAGTGCCACTTATCGTTTGGGGGAAAACTGATTGCTAACTTGCTATTAAGTTTTGCCACCTGTGTGAAGAAATGCTGACACGAAACACGGAAAAAAAACCACGTTAAAACATTGAAAGCTGAAGACAAAGAACCTGCGATGGGGATTGAGAAGGAGTACCAAAAAAGTGAACCCACTATCGCTATCGGCCGGCAAATCGGGTAAATCGAGCGAGGAAGAAAATTGAGTGATCGAAGAAGAAAATGGCGAGCTACAGTTCTTCATGCGGTGGGTGAAGCTCCATCGATTCGGTAGGAACTGGTGAGCTAGGGTTCAGCACAACGACGATAGCGGTGGCTAAAAGAAACGGTAACGAAGGCTCCGACGATAACGGTGGCTAGAAGACGAGGTGGTTCAGAACGAATCTCAAGTTATGGGGCAGTTGAGTGGGTAGCTCTAGAAGAGGAGGCAGAATCATAAGAGGGCGAATTATCCAAAAGCAGAGAGAGTAGCGAAGGGAACTAGAGACCTCCAAATAAGGAATATAGAGGTAATCTCTTCTACTTTGATTCTTCTTGCACTATCATTGCTAAAACTTTCACTACTAGGCATCTCTTTGAATTTCGCTTGTATTGGGAAATTTAGGTAAAGTTTGAAAATGCTCTGTGACGGGTGAATTTGGGCAAGTTTTGAAGCTAGGCTGTCTTGATGGGTGTTGATATGTATGAATCGAGATTTTAGTTGTTTTTTCATGTTGTTGATTATGCTTACTATGTTCTAAGCTAAGAAATATCATAATGCTCCAATTTTTTATAAGTGTAAGTTACAGAAAGGATTATATGGGTAGCTCATTTTAGAACACAAGCGAGTTCCTTTAATCAATGATCACATGCAATGCACTAAATCATGTATATGAAATTCAATCTATGCCTGGCAAATACCATTTCACTTGTTTGTTAGCTTTGTGAAAATTAAAATGGGTGATGTTATTTATTTTATTGAGGCATAGACTATTAATTTTAAGTTGGTCACTATGTGACCGAATAATTTTTGTCCTAATTGTGATATATAGGAATTTGAAATCGAGAGGGAGGTGGATGGCTTCATCTTCAACATTGACAATAGGGAGGGCGGGGAAATCGAGAAGGAAGGTGGTTTTGGTGAGAAGACCTAGTCACGAGGAACAGTACGAAGGTCGGAGGCGGTATTGCTATCACAATTTGCTAGCTCCGAGGTGGACGTCGTGGTCAGAAGGAAACCTAGGGAGGAGGTTCTATGGATGTCGGAATTACTACCAGGTAATATTTGTTAGATGTGGGATGAGATTTTAAATTGCTTGGGTTGTTCATGTCTAACGATTGGTGATGAAATTTCATAGGATGGTGGGTGTGGATATTTTGAATGGCACGATGGTGGGTTTGGGGAGAGGGAAAACGAAGTGATCAAAGAGCTACTCAATGACATAGACAATCTATATGAGGAAAACAGTCATCTTCAAAGAGGGGATGCATGTCCCAAGTGGTACGAAGAGCTTGTTGCACTTGAACGTGAGGTGTTGAAGATGAAATCTGAACATTTACTGAAAGAGAGTGAAGTGAAGAAGGTGCAATGCAAGTTCAAACTTGCAGTAGCAACATTGTTACTGACTTGGGTGTTATTGTTGTTAATGTATTTGTCAGGGTAGATGTTTACTTTTTTTTTGGAGTTATGAGAGTTTAGACAAAGTTTCAGAGAGAGATGTATTTGTTCATGCTAATGTATTGTCAATGGATTAACTGTAATTTTCTTATGGATGACAATTAAGTGATGATTAAGTAATGTATATGTTTATGTGAATGTATCTGTAACGGTTGATTATCATATATTTGCTGTATTTGTGATCAAATGCTAGCGGTAGCAAATTGTACCTACAAATGGTAAATGATGAATTACAAGTATGGTGTTCCATGCTATATACCTAAATAGTGGGATCAAAGGCAACAAAACTTACCTCCTGTATGAAGAAACTAATAAAGCAAAAGTGGCCCTATATTTCTCAAACAAGTAACAAATGAATAAAGAAGGCCAAAAAAACCAATAACTTAAGCCCTGATCATGGTTTATCACATGTGCAAAGTGGTCCTATATTTCTCAAACAAGTAACACTAATTAATAGGCCCCCAAAAAGCCAACAAATTTTACTAATATGAAACATTCTTGTACAACAAAGTTGCCATGTTCTCACATTGCCTATACAGTTTAACAAGCAAAATAATTACATGTCACTAAATAATTACACAACCCAAGCCCCTTTTACATGTACCCTTAGCCCTCATTACAAGCCTCCTTTCCTTTGTCCCTGTTGGCCCGAAGACGTGATAACAGTTGGGAAGTTGTCAGACAAGGTTCTCCTCTCTATTGTAGACCACGCGGCTGAAACGGAAGGTCGGATGGTGGAGCAAGACTTTGTGATTGGGGTTGGAACTGAATAGATCTTGAATCGGTTGGCACGCTGGAGTTATTGCCCCGAGACAATCTAATTTCCCTTTCATTTGGAATGGGAAAATGAGTTTGTGGATCGGCATTCCGGCGCATGTAGTCATGTGATGTCCCCTCTTCGATCACAAATTCGAATCGACCGGTACAATGAAGGACCGAGTAGCTAAATTCAGCTTTGATAGTAGAATGTACAAAATAATACATTATTAAACTAAACCAGACAAAATACAACAAAACACCACTGTCAAATACACATCAGCTAAAACAGAATTAATCTACATACAGTAATTTATATAGAGATATATATGAGATATATCTCTCTAAACCAGACAAAATACAGCAAAACACCACTGTCAAGTTATGTAATGCAGATCCATAAAGTTGCACCAACAGTGACCAATATACAGAGAAATCAAACACACCACTGTGACTATATTCTTGCAGTTATGAAAATCCAGTTACACAGATGGCACATTGTACAGATGACATCCCAGAAAAATTCAGTCAAGTGGAGATGACTTACATTGTAAACACTACGCCCGGTGGTCTCGTCAAATCTGATCCCAAACCCATATCCACCTCTTGCATGCCTTGTGGAGGTCCTTCTTGTGCTAGACGGTTGTTGGGATCTTTGACTTGTGTTTGGTGCTTCTTGTGTTGGTTGAGGGGGCTGTTGAGAGGTGGGGGAATGAGATGGTGAATGTTGTTGGGTGGCTTGTGTGGGGTCAGGGGGCTGATGACTGCATCTGCGCCTGGTTGCTGTTGCATTCACGTTTTGCTGACAAGGCAATGAGAATCTAAAATTAATATGAAACCTGAATAATATTAATAATAGCTGAATTAAAATTGAAAGAAAAATACTAGGAGTATATTCTCGGACTGAAATATTGCATTAAAAAAGCAATCCACAAGAACCAAAACTTACCTCCTTACAACTTGATTTGTTGTGTCCTGGTTTGTTGCATCGGCTGCACTTGTGAATCTTTCCAGTCTTACTTAATCTCTCAAATCTCCCTTGTTGAGGCCTATGGGATGCAGATGACTCGCTTGTTTGTCAGCAAGATCTTGATTTTTTTCTCCGTCTCCCCGCTTCATCAGTTCTGGTCCTTTTATTAGGAGGCCGACCAGGCAACTTAGTGACAAGTGGAGGCTGCAATGGTCCAAAATTTGTTGTGTCCCAGAATTTCTGACCCCTAATTGGTTGTAATTTAGTTCTATAGGAAGCAAGATAGGTGTCTTTGTGATAGAAGTGTGAAATGTGGGTCTTAGGGTCTACTTTAGCATGAAACATGGTATTTCAGTTAGATCCCAAGCTCTACAAGTACACCTTCCTCTTCAAATATTAACCGAATGCCTATCTGACCCCTCTACAACCTCGTACCCTTCATCCCCATTAAAGCACACTCTACAATCAGCAGCTAGGAACCTATTGCTCTCAAATAAATCCATACATTTAGGACTGAAATTAGTTTTCCAACCATGCACATGCTTCTCACTGTCAGCCCACTTAGTCATCATTTTCAACCGAATCCCATCAAACATCCTAATGACCGGTAAAAACCTATACTCGTCTATCCACGCATTGAAGGACTCACTCATGTTATTATCGACAACCCAAGACTTACACCTACAACTAAAATAGGCTCTTACCCAATACTGTGGGTTGTACGTGACTGCATCTTCGGATGCCTCTTTCCTCAGGGATCCCAGGCGTTTGAGATTGTCTTTGAAATCCTCAACATATGTACTCCATGCACAACTGAAGAATTTCTTCTTGAACTTGTTGCCTCTCCATTTTTTGCTCCAATTGGCATAGATGTAGCGAGCACAAAATCTATGCTAGACCCCATTGCCACTACGCCTGCACAGGACCAAAAGGAATCAGAAAGCGAATAACAGTAATCACTTGGTGACATTGTTGTTAGATCCTGCTGGGTTATGGCAGTGAGAAAGTGTGCTGGTATGAGGGTACTGATTTATTAAACTGGAATGGATTATGGAAGAAGATGAAGAACCAAAGCACATGATATGACTCTAAATTATTCAATCAAGAGTGCTGCTATTATCACATATGGTACTAGACCACAGCCAATTTACACAGAAATGAACTATAAATTCCAAACAGGGCCTGACAAGAAGGCAAGACATTTTTATTTTATAAAATATACACACATTTTTTACAAGTGTTTATTGTTAATCAAGTTTCAAATTACAATTTCATGGCACTTCAAGGCGAAGAGAGATGATGTTAATGTCTGAAATTTTCATTTAAACATGTCAATCAAGAACACGGCTTTCTAAAAAAACTAAACTCCTAGATAAATAATTAAAAATCTGAAAGCTAAGTTGGATGTCTATTGAATACCTATTCCAGATTTTGCAATATCCCTTCTTAGGAATTTGCCATCTTTATTAACCAACCAATTATTTGGCTTTAGAAAGAACCTAAGTATTGGAATCTGGGATTGTACATGACAGAGGCAATTGGAGATAGTAATTTAGTTCCAGCATAACCATGTTTTGATGTGTATATACAGAAAGTAAATCAAGGATGGGATATTATTAATGTGAAGTATAATAACATGAACACAAAAGACAATTGGCAATAACCAAGCTTCTATATTCCATTAATATTCCATTAAAATTATATCCAAAGTTGTCAGTCTGTTCATGCATGATCTGTACAAGAGCTTTAATAGACAGCTCAATACACTGCTACTACATACCTTAAGAGATAGCCTGTTTAAATGGTAAAAAAATTAATCCTAAGGCGGAGTTTCAATGGCCTCATAAAACAGTCCTAAGCCTAGGTTAATCTGATGCTATGATGGTTGTGCAGATAACTAAACTGATTCAAGCATGATGATATAATATCAGGCATGTCCAATAAACACTAGTAAATGTTATATTATAATGACATTAAACTAGTATCTATTAGCCAATCGATTCTAATACTCAGAGAAAGAGCACAAGGATGACTACAGGATGGGAACAGAGGACCCACGAGAAAGAGCACAAGAGAAAGTCATCAGCTAATCGATTCTAATACTCAGAGAAAGACCACAAGAGAAAAAGGGGAAAAGGTCATACCTCTCGAGAGAAAGAGCACAAGCGATGACTACACGATGGGAACAGAAGACCTACGAAGTTGGTGATGGTAGACGATGGTCGTGAGTCGACGGAGGCGAGGTACGGTGGTGGTGAGTGGCGCAGGATGGAAGACGATGAAGATGATCCCAAATTCGTGCTCCCCTCATCTCTCCTTCTTCTCTTCGCGTCACTAAGTCTGGGATTTCACTCTGCCTCGTCTATCCCCTTCTCTGTTCGCCGGAAATAACAGTGGTGGTGAGGTGATTGTTGGTGACGGACGACGGAGCCAAGATCCGGTGAGGGAAGAACGGTGGTCAGAACGAGGGTGGTTGAAGAAGATGAACCACGGTGGAGAAAATTTGAGTTTCTAGGGTTTCTTCAATTGGGAAATTTGATCGATGAAGGGAACCCCGATGGAGTTAGGTGTTTAACTTTCTTTTTTTCTTTTTGTTTTTTTTTTTTTAAATTTCAACCTAAATCTAGTCAGCTTTTTTTCTTCTTATGTGGCTTCCTCTCAGCACAATTCAGCTTCCACGTCAACATAACTGTTCACACCATCCAAAATTGACGTTGACCGTCTGGTCAACTAACGGTAAGTGGCACTTTTGCTCCCAAAAACTAACCTTGTGTGTACTTTTGCTCCAATAAAAAGGTTGTGGTGCTGGATGCTCCCTAGGGCAAATGTTATGTGTAAAAATGCTCCTTCACCCTTTTTTTATTGGTTGAAATGCGTGTCAATGATTCGGGTTAAATACAATTATTGCCATAGAAGTTTAACCTAAGGAGTACTATTAACCGGAAAAAAATTTGTCTCATTTTTACCCCAGACTTTTAAAAACATAGTATTCTTGCCCATCTATTAATCTTGACCGTTGAATTATTACTTTTCTTTGTAAACTTCTAGGGACAAAATTACTCATAAAAAACTTTCGGGGCAAATTTGCTTAGAAAAAAAACTTTTGAAGGAGCACGGGGCACCCGGAAGTTTTTTTAAAAGCAATTTTGCCTCAGAAGTTTGAAAATGTAACAATCTTGCCCTTTCGTTAATCTTGACAATTAAATTTTTTCTCTAATTTGTAAACGTCAAAGGGCAGAAGTGCTTTTAATAAAACTTTCCGAAAAAAATTGCTCCTAAAAAAAACTTTTGAAAGAAAATTGTTACATTTTGTCAACTTCCAAAACAAAATTGCTCCAAAAAAAACTTTCGAGTACCGTCTTGTCGACCAAAACTTTTAGACAAAAATGATACTTATCCCTTCTCTATACAACATCTGTGATATCTAATTAACCATGCTTGAATTTCTGAATCAATATCATATTTATAAAATCATGATATAATATTTTATAATGTAGCCACGCAATTTTTAAAATTTGTTACGTGCGATGGATATTCACGCTAATTATAAACCAACAAACTGAAAATCCCCGTTAATATTTTAGTCTATTTTTGCTAACACCAACCAACTTTAAATTTTTATTTTTGATCGAAAAGAAATAGAAAAATTTGAACTAATCAGTGTTTATATTCTAGTCTACTATCGCTAACACCAAACAACTTTAAATATTTATTTTTGGTTGAAAAGAAATAGAACGACCGTGTTTGAATGTGATCTTTTTTAACATGGCACATAAGATGATTGTACACAAGATGTGTGTGTAATTTATAAACAGCTATTCAAATCAAATTAGGGAAAAGTGAAAATTAATACACAAACATTGAATAAAGTTGGAATTTACATATATATAAATATAAGATTGACAATATTTAATTTATAGAAATCAATGTCCATGCCAACTGTTCTATCTATTCCCCTTCCTTTTAATCCTTGCTCTTAAATCATTTTTTACTTTATACTTGTTTCCACACGAAAACACAAAGGAGCTTTCAATAGAATTAGGAAGCGAATAGAAAAATAGAGCGCCGTGGCGACCAGGAAATGTGAAGCCACGTTGTTGGATCCCGTTCAAGGTATAACAAATAGCTAGATGCTTCCGAGGTAAAGCCGATGATGGAATAATGAATGTTACATCTAAGTGAGGTTTAATCCTTCTACAATATTCATTAGAGAGTGAAAGTGATTTTAATGGAAGTGTCAGTTCCTTCAATAATGACCAGCGAGTGATGTTCTTAGGAACTCTTGTGAATCTTTCACTCTCACTACAATAATTTTCCATCAACACATCATCATCTTTGTCATCTTCCCTTAATGACATTATCACCACTTGATGTCCATTTATCATTTCTCCTCTATCACCCCCCTCTTCATCATCACTACTTTCCTCCTTCTCAACAACACTATCCTCCTCATCATCACCACTAAAGTCATTATAATCAGAATAGAGATAATTTTGGTTGAGATCATGCCCAAACTCAATTAGACCCTCAAACCATTCAATTGTCCTCACAAATGGAAGTAAAGACTCCAAACTTTGTGCCTCCTTTCTCAATTCTTCTATATTTTCCAATGGCATTACCTCATGTTTGAATCTAATACCACATATAATGTTGCCACATACCAACACCTTCATTGTCACTTTCTCAAATGACAAATTGTGAGAATACAAATAACTGAACACAGTCACTAACCTTGAACTTCTCCCTTTTATATTGCCCCCAAGCTTTATCTGCATCAGCCCACATCCAAATATGAGTAACTGGACATTCTTT